>CM038794.1:48600349-49074124 GCA_021764765.1 Vicia sativa | reverse complement strand
TTGACATCTACTGGTGAGAAATAGAAGGTGCGAGTTCCCTCGGATGCACTATCGACCAAGTTTCAGTGTCCGGACACCTTTGCTTTGGAGAAAAGAGGAATTGTTGAGAGATATCTCGTTGGGGATGAATACCTCGGCCGGGGATGAAATGCTATTGCTTGGAAATGCTATTGCTTTGAATGAGTGGAATCACTGCTCGGGGATTCTCCTCTACTCCGTTGTGGAAGGTTTGCTGTGAGCGACACCTCTGTGGGGATCATGTTCTGCGGGGGACTGTTTTGTTGACTTTCGTCGTCATCTCAATTCCTGAAGCCTGTAGTAATTACGTTTGTTCGTTCACTTTTCGCATGTTTGTAAATAGATTTTTATTGTCAGATGCATATAATCATTCAAAGCAAATGTTGGACTTTATGCAAACGACAACAACAAAACTTGTAAAGAGAAAGAACTTGTATTTATTTGAAATGTGGCGTATGGCCAAGTAGTTTGTACACAAGAAAAGTAAAAAGCTATGTGGAAACAATCTCGTTAAGTTCCAACTATGCTAGTACTCATATATTTCAACTATCTCATCTCCTTGTTGTCAGTAGAAAGTGAGTGAATTGATTTTCGCCTTTTGAATCTTGAATGCTGATAGTAGTCTGTAGATAGGTGATCTGGACGAGACATAGTCGTACGCTTAAATCCTTAAATTTTGCCTAGACCGCCCTTTTCGGGTTTTCAGTCTACCGGGATACCCTTTTCTGCCCAAGCCGCCTTTTCAGGTTTTCGACTTGCCGGGTGTACATGTTTTGTATATATATCCTTAACTTTTGCCCGAACCTTTTTGGTTCGCCAGGATGCCCTTATTTTTGCCTAGGCCAGTCGACCTAGCGGGTCTCTTTTATGCGTAGTATTTTTTGACTATGTCTGCGTTCACAGGGTGTGGGAAGTCCTCTCCATCCATGGTGCCAAGTATCATAGCTTCGTGGGAATCATTTTGACTACAGCGGTCCCTCGTATGTGGAGTCCATTTGCCTGGGATCACCTTGTGGAAGAATGATGCGCTTGACTACTAGATCCCGACTTGTAGACTCGGTGCTTGACCTTCTTGTTAAATGCTCGATCATTCGCTCGATAAATCTGTCCATGGCGGATGGATGCCAGTCGTTCTCGTCAATCAAGTTAATCGGTCAAAGCTGATGCGGATCCAATCGTCTTCACCTAACTCTGCGTCTTGGAGGACTCTGGTTGAGGGTATCTGTGCCTCGATAGGTAGGACTGCTTCCATACCGTATACCAGGGAGAATGGGGTTGCCCCTGTTGATGTTCGTACTATAGTGCGATAACCATGAAGAGCAAATGGTAACATCTCATGCCAATCTTTGTAAGTCACTGTCATCTTCTATATAATCTTCTTAATGTTCTTGTTGGCGGCTTCCACGACGCCATTCATCTTAGGCCGATACGGAGAAGAATTGTGATGCTTGATCTTGAACTGCGCGCAGAGTTCAGTGATCATTTTGTTGTTGAGGTTAGTACCGTTATCTGTGATAATCCTTTTGGGAATGCCGTACCGACATATAAGATTATTCTTGATGAATCGAGCCACAACATTCTTGGTAACAGATCGACAGGCTGCTTCTGGTGAAATAGTCAATTGCCACAAGAATGAAACGGTGTCATCGGAATGTGGGCTTTATTTCTCCGATCATGTCAATGCCCACATTGCAAAGGCCAGGAGCCATTAAAACATTAGGAGGTCTGGAGAGTGCGTGCACTTTGTCTGCGTAAATCTGGCATTTGTGACAAGATCGAGCATAACGGTGACAATCAGCTTCCATGGTGGACCAATAGTAACCTGTTCTCAGAATCTTTTTAGCCATTGTATGCCCATTGGAATGGGTACCAAATCGCCGTTAACTCTTCCATGATCGTTCATTTGTTTTCGGTCTACAGAAGGAGTAAGCACAAGTCGTGATTGCGCTTGTATAAGATGTCATTCTGAGGAAGAATTTGGATGCAAATCTTCTCAAAACTTCTTATCGTTGACGGATGCCTAACGGGATATTCTGAGTCTCAAGATACCTCTTCACGTCATAGTACCAAGGTTTCTCTTACATTTCAAGCTCATAATTATGCTGGTTCGTCAAAACTTCTCAATGATGATCAGGGAGCCTCGTTGTCCCATCCTTGACGACCTGAACATAGATGACATAGTAGCTAATCGTACGCCAACTGATTCTCTTCTCGTGGAATGTGATGAAAGTAATCTCTTGATGGGGATCAAATCAACATGCTCTCGTCTGGAATGAGATTCGGATGCTTCGTATCCCTCGCCGTAATCGGTGATCACCAAAGCTAAAGTCTTCATACATTGGAACTTGATTCTTAAGTCAATAGCAGCTTTAATACCCATGATGCACGCTTCATATTCGGCCATGTTGTTAGTGCAACTGAAACAAAGTCTGGCGGTGAAAGGTATGTCGCTGTAGGAGATGTAATGATGGCACCAATGCCATTTCCAAGTGCGTTGAAGCTCCATCAAGACCATAGTCCATCGGGATCCTTGTTCGGAGTCCTTAAATCAGGCCTGGTTCTTCATAATCGTAACTAGTAAAACATCTTCATCTGAAATTCGAACTGCATAGGTGATAGTCATCTACGGCTTGATGTACCAAATGATGGCTACTACACTTCCTTTGATTTCTCTCGAGAAGTTAATTTGGATGTTATTTCGGTCAAGATCATTTTCCATCTTGCTATTCTTCCGGAGAGAGCTGGTTTCTCAAATATGTATTTTATCGGATCCATCTTGGAAATCAACAAGGTAGTGTGAGTCAACATATACTGTCTTAGTCGGTGAGCACCAATTAAGCGTTGCAAGTTTTCTCATTTGTAGTATCTTGTTTCACGGTCGGTAAACTTTTGCTAAGGTAGTATATTGCATGCTCTTTTCGACCAGACTCGTCATATTGCCCCAACACACACCCATTGAATTCTCTAACACTGTCAATACATGATAAGAGGTCTTCCTTGGCGGTGACATCGGGATAGGAGGATTACGTAAGTACTCATGATTTTGTCAAAAGCGATCTGGCAATCGTCATTCCATTCCACCACTTGATCTTTCTTAAGTAACTTGAAGATTGGCTCACAAGTAGCAGTTAGATGTGCAATGAATCTGGCAATGTAATTCAATCGGCCCAAGAAACCTCTAACTTCCTTCTCGATGCAGGTCTTTGGCATCTCTTGAATAGCTTTAACCTTGGCGGGGTCAACTTCAATACCTTTACCACTAACAATAAACCCTAGGAGTTTACCGGATCTGACTCCAAAGGTGCACTTGTTAGGATTAAGTCTCAGTCTGTACTTCTTCAACCTATCAAACAATTTCTGCAAATGATGAGATGTTCTTCTTGATCTGCAGTCGAGCTATCATGTAAATCAGCGTAGACCTCTATCGTGATGAATCATGTCATGAAATAATGATACCATAGCACGCTGATAAATGGCGCCTGCGTTCTTTAGCCAAATGACATAACCTTGTAGCGAAAGTGCCTACTGTTATAACCAGTAGTCTTCTCCATGTCTTGAGCCATTTTGATCGGTTATGGCAGGAGAAACCATCCATGAAGGAAAACTTTATCTTTGGCGGTGTATCAACCGAACATCAATATGAGGAAGTGGAAATCGTCTTTCGGACCGCTTTTGTTCAGATCTCTGTAATCTACACGCATTAAGTACCTTGCCATCCTTCTTGAGCACGAGCTGCGTTAGCAACCCACGTGGATAAGAAGTAACAGCTAAAACCGCGTTGAACTGCTTCATAACTTCGACTTTGATTTTCTCTGACATCTCAGACGCGTGCGACGAACCTTCATTTCAACGGGAGAAAACCTTCTTTTATCGGCAATCGGTGTACCACAATATCAATGTCGAACTGGCATGTCTTCCATATGACCAAGCAAAGCTCAATATAGTCTCGTAGCATCTAAACCAATCTTTCTTTAACTTGCTGTTCTTAAGACCCCTCCTATCTTGATCTCTTTTCTGTCTTCATCAGTACCCAGATTCACAACCTCAACTTGCTCTTCTTGCTTGTATAACTCGTTCTTCTTCTTTGTAGCGATCGAAGTTCTCCGGCATTCACAATCTTCCTCACCTTCGTCTTGGCAGTAGATCGGATTATCGAAGTCATATTTAGCAATAGCATACTGTTATCAACGAGATTGGAGTGATTACTGCGATTGTATCACGTGGGTGTGTGAAACACATAGCTTTTGGAAGGGTGATAAAGTAAAAACAACAATTGAATACAAAAGTCCAACGATTTTATTGAATGAAAATATGCAAATGACAGATAATAACCCTCACAAACGAGCCATGATGCCCCAGGCAAGGCACTAGGCTTTAGAGTTTATTGTTCAAAACATAGAAAATACGAAAAGCAAAAGCAAAAACAAGAGCAATTACTCCTCTCTAAAGGAGATTGGTATGACGTCTTCAGTCTTCCAATTGCTGAGTTCGTTGTCGGGAGTTGGGAAGATCCACTTGCTGATGTCGAAGTCGTTGTCGTCGTCTTCTATAGCATGGATTCCACTCTGGCTGATGCGGAAAGGAATTTGGTAAACCGTTCGGCGTATCATCTTCTGACCCTTGATGGTGAAGCCTAAACCAGTCTTGTCAGATTTGAAAGGAAGATCAAGGAGCTGTGCCCAAATAGAACTACCTCCTCCTTCAACAGCAGCTTGAGCATCTTTCAGCGAGGCCATCCTAGGCGACTTGCATAACTCGGGAGTGACAGGGAGTCAGCGAGGCATGACTGCAGGTATTGTTCAAAAGCTTGACAGGAGTCTCGTGAATTCACCCTCCTCCTCGAGGTATCGGAATGACCATGATGTTGACCATATTTCTTCTTCACCACATACTGTAACAACCTTCCTTTCACCGGATACTTGACCGATGCGGTAGGAAGCCTTTGCCCCATGTATCCAAGGCGTCAAGTAAGCAAGAGTAGGCTGGACGGATGTCCATGACAAAAAAATGGAATCAAAAATCGGGAACCGACTTTAACAGATGTAGCTCTCCAAGCACTATTCGCTTAGAACCATCAAAAGCTCTCACGATTATATCACTGGGTCTCAGAACAAACCCTTCGATATCAAGTCGATCAAAAGCAGTCTTTGGTAGGATATTGAGAGCAGAACCGGTATCCACCAGAACATGAGATAAGGTAGTACCCTTGCATTCAGCAGAAATGTGCAAGGCTTTGTTGTGTTTCTTTCGCGAGTCAAATCAACATCGAGAGAAGCCTAGGCCGTTGTTGGCAACCGGAGCTAACAATACAAACTTCAAAGGTCAGTAGTAGTGCCTTGCGGTACGTGAGCATTCTTCAGAAACTTCACCAAGGCTTTAGCATGGGCCTCAAAGCATAAGAGCAGAGCAAGCATGGAGATCTTGGACGGGGTTTGTCCCAACTGTTCCACAACATTGTAGTCACTCTTCTTGATAATCTTAATTTCCTCCATTTCTTGTTTGAGGTGTCTTCAAAACTTCCTTTGGTATACATTTGAGTAGGATGAGTCACCGTTCTTTCCCCTAGCTTGGGAATGGGTTGAATAAATGGAATCGAGCTGAGTCATGATGTCTTTTGGAGGAGAGATATACGGAAGAATACCCTTCGGTTACGTCACCTTACCGATCAGGTGATGTTGTCAATGTCGAGTGATAACTTCAATCATAAGATCTTCAATGGTCGAGGTCTTGCTTGACGCCATGATAGTAAACATCAGCTCCATAATTCCAAGAATAGCTTTATCGAGGAATATGGAACTGGTTTGGAGAAATAATGATAAGAGGTGCCACTCTAGGCACAGGATCAACAGAAGGAGATCCTTATTGTGTGCTTTATCAACATAGTCTTACGGAAATCGTCACCCCATCCGTCACCTTAACATCTTCAATAGGAATTTTGTAGCTCTCAAGAAGTGTACTTCACCATGTAATCATACTTTCCACTTGGGCGCTAAGGTATCCCATGGACAGTACAGTTCATTCACATCTTGATCTTGATTTCTTAGACATGTCTTCCACTGGACTCTCCACGGTGGTTTCGGGAATAGTATTTCACGGTTATCCATCATGCCTGAACATGTCTTCTCAGCAAGCACGCCATCGATGCAGATGGGCACCAACGACAATTTTGGGCATCCTGGATTGACACGGCTTGCAACAAATTCTTCATATGATCCTTCGGAGAATGGTCAAGTCATCTATGTTGAAACACAAGTATCCTCCCAACAACATTGGAACTCTTGTCATGGTTAGGCATGGCGCATTAATCACATTCAGATCTCCAGGGAGGTCAAACTCAATCTTAGCCTCAATCATATCTTGAATCTTGTTCTTGAGGCCAACAATCATCGATTGTTATGTCCAGGGGCTGTTGTGGAATGCAACACATTAGCATTAGGATTGTATCCCGGAGAGGAAGTGTTGATACTTTCGGGAGGATCCCTCAAGGTTATCAGCTCTACTTTTAACATATGTTGCAAGGCTTGCGACAATGGCATGTTGAAGGCGTGGGCAGTTACAAAGATCAACATGCCATTGTCATGAAGCCTTGCAACATGTTGAAGCCGAGCTGATAACCTTGAGGATCCTCTCAAAATATCAACACTTCCTCTCAAGATAATCCTAATGTAAGTGTGCTTACCATTCTAATAGTCTGGACATAATGATGATGTTGAGCTCAACAAGATTCAGATATGATTGAAATACTGATCGGTTGACCCTCTGAAGACTCCGAGATGATCAGCGCCCATTCTAACCATGACAAAAGTTCCAATGATGGGGAGATCTATGTTTCAACATAGATGACTTGACCATTCGATGACCTTAAATTACTACAAGCGATGTCAATCCGGGATGCCGAGGCCAATGGTGCCCATCTACCACTGATGATTGTTGGTTGAGAAGACGTTCAGTGCATGATGGATAACCGTGAAATACTATTTCTAAAACCACTTTATGCGGGTGAAGATATGTCTAAACGAAGATCGAGGATATGAATGAAACCGCACCATCTGTGTGGGATACTTGGGGCGCCAAGAGGAATATGATTACATGGTAAAGTACATTGTTCAAGCTACAAGATTCCTATTGAAGATGTTAAAGTGACAGATGGGGTGACGATTTCCCGTAAGACTATGCTGTTAACACCATAAGGATTTCTCTGGCGATTACGTGCTAGAGTGCACCTCTCATCATCACTTCTCGGCACCGATTCGCATTCCTCCGATAAAGTTATTCCTTGGAATCATGGATCTGATGTTTACTATCATGGCCTCAAACAAGACCCTCTGACTATTGAAGATTTTACGTTGAAGCTATCATTCACGACATTGACAACATCACCGGATCGCAAGGTGACCGAGCGAGGTTTTCTCTCGGATATCTCTCTCCAAAAGACACTGCGACTCCAGCTCGCATCAACTCAATCCATTCCCCAAGCTAGAAGGAAAGAGCCGATGCTCGTCCTGCCACAAGTACCAAAGAAGATCAAGACACCTCCAAGAAATGGAAGAAATCCAAGATTATCAAGAAAAGTGACTACAATGTTGTGGGAACAGAACTCCAGGTCAAGATCTCTATGCTTGCTGCTCTTGTGCTCCGAGCTTATGCTAACGCCTTGGTGAAGTTTCAAGAATGCTCATGTGCTGCAACACACTCTTCAATTTGTTTGTATTGCTTCATAGCTGCCAACAACACAGGCTCTCGATGTCGATTTGACTCTAAGGAAACATAACAAAGCTTGCACATCTCTGAATGCAAGGGTACTACCTTATCTCATGTTTTGGTGGATATGTTGCCTCCGAATATCCTTCCGAAGAATGCTTTTGATCGACTTGACATCAAGGGTTGGTTCGAGACCCGAATATAATCGTGAGAGCTTTTGATTATAACGAGCAATATTTGAGAGCTCATTCTCACCTAAAGTCTTCCCGCACTCTTTCTTTTGTCATGGACATCCGTCCAGCTTATTCTTACTTGGACGCCCTTGGATACATGGGGCGGCTACACTTATACCCCGTGATCGTGTCAAGTACCCGTGAAAGGAAGTTGTTAGTGTGGTGAAGAAGAATATATGGTCATCCTACAATCATTCGATACCTCGAGATGGAAGGTGAATTCTTCGAGACTCCGCAAGCTTTTGAAACATCCCAGTCATGCTGTTGACTCTCTCCACTCCCAAGCTACGCAAGCCCCGCACTAGGATGACCTCACGAAAGATGCTCAAGCTGCTGAAGAAGGAGGTAGTACTATTTGGGTCAGCTCCCATCTTCCTCTCAAATTTGACAAGACGGTTTAGGCTTCACCATCAAAGGTCAAGATGATCGCCGAACGTGCCGGCCAACCTTTCCGCATCGCCGTGGAATCCATGCTATAAGACGACGACAACGACACATCGCAAGTGGATCTCCAACTCCGCAAAGGCTCGCTTGGAAGATGGCGAAGACATCATACCAATCTCCTTTAGACAGAGTAATTGCTCTTGTTTGTTTTGCTTTTCGTATTCTATGTTTTGAACAATAAACTCTAAAGCCTAGTGCCTTGCCGGGAATCATGGCTCGTTTGTAGGTTATTACCGTCATTTGCATATTTTCATTCAATAAAATCGTTAAACTTTTGCATTCAATTGTTGTTGTTTTCTTTACTTTATCACCCCTTCAAAAGCTATGTGTTTCTTACACACCCACGTGATACACTCCAGAATCACTCAATCTCTTGATAACAACTATATTGCTAAATATGACTTCGATAATCCGATCTACCGAAGTAAAAAAGTGAAAGATCGTAAGTGCCGAGAACTTGATCGATTTCTACAGAAAAAGAATCGAGTAAGAACCACACGAGCGAAATTGGGTCAAAAGCGGGCAAAAAAAATTCGCAAAAGTTAAAAGGTTGGTTCAGATGTTACGAGACTATATTGAGGTTTTTGCTTGGTCATACAAAGACATGCCGTGTCGACATTGATATTGTGTACACGATTGTAAAAGAAGGTTTTCTCCAAGAAATGAAGGTTGCCGCATGCGTCCGAGATGTCGTAGAAAATAAAGCTGAATTATGAAACAGTTCAATGCCGCTTAGTCACTTCCTATCCGCATGTGTTGCAACGTGGTACCCGTGCCAAGAAGGATGGCAAGGTACGAATGTGTGGATTACGAGATCTGAACAAAGTGAAAGACAATTTTCCACTTCCTCATATTGATGTTCTGTTGACAACACCGCTCAACATAAGGTCTTCTCCTGCATGGATGGTTTCTCCGCACAATCGATCAAGATGGCTCAAGACATGGAGAAGACTACTTTTGTTACACGATACTTTCTACTACAAGGTTATGCCATCGGATCGAAGAACGCAGCGCCACTTATCGCGCTATGGTGACATTATTTCATGACATGATTCATCACGAGATAGAGGTCACGCCGACGACATGATAGCTCGATCATGCATCAAGAAGAACATCTTGATCATTTGCGTAAATTGTTTGATAGGTTGAAAAGGATCGAGACTTAATCCCAACAAGTGCACCTTTGGAGTCGATCCGTAAACTCCTAGGATTTGTAGTCGATGGTAAAGGTATTGAAGCAGACCCCGCCAAGGTTAAAGCAATTCAAGAGATGCCACGCTACCAAGAAATCGAGAGGTTTCTTGGGCCGATTAACTACATTGCCGGTTCATTGCACACTTAATCGCTACTTGTGAGCCAATCAAGTTACTAAAGAAAGATCAAGCGTGAAATGGACGACGATTGCGGATCGCTTTTGACAAAATTAAGGAGTACCTACAAAATCCTCCTATCCCGATGCCGCATATCGAAGAAGACCTCTTATCATGTACTGCGATGTTGTGAGAACTCAATGGGGTGTGTGTTGCAACATGACGAGTCTAATCGAAAAGAGTATGCAATATACTACTTAGCAAAAGTTTACCGATCGTGAAACAAGATACCTCATAATGAGAAAACTTGCAACACTTTGGCTGGGCTCTCGACTAAGGCAAGTATGTTGACTCACACTACCGTTAATTTCTAAGATGGATCCGATAAAATATCTTTGAGAAACCAGATCTCCGGAAGAATAGCAAGATGGCAAATGATTTTAACCAAATCGACATCCAGATACTTCTCGAAGGCAATCAAGGAAGTGTAGTAGCGATCATTTGGCTCATCAAGTCAGATGACTATCGTCTATGCGATTAAATTCCGACAAAGATGTTTTTCAGTTACAATTGCCGGGCGCGAGGACATGAACAAGGATCCCAATGGACCATGGTCTTTGATGGAGCCTCAAACGCCTTGCAATGGCATTGGCGCCATCATTACATCTCTACAAGCGGACACGCCTTTCACACCGCCCGATTATGTTTCACCGCACCAACAACATGGCCAAATCTGGCGTGCATCATGGGTATCAAAGCTGCTATTGACTTAAGAATCAAGTTCTTGATGCGGAGACTCAAATTTTAGTCAATCGATTAAGGCAAGTGGATACGAAGCATCGAATCTCATTCGTGTCGAGAGCATGTTCGAGTTTGATCCCTACTCAAGAGATCACTTTCAATCATTCCACGAGAAGAATCGATTAGCGACGCGTAGCTACTATGTCATCTATGTTCAAGGTTAGAAATGGGACAACGAGCTCCCCGATCATCATTGAGAAGTTTGACGAACCAAAGATATTGTTATGAGCTTGATACAGAAACCTTGGTACCATGACGTGAAGAGGTATCTTGAGACTCGGAATATCCCGCAGAGCATTATCACAACGATAAGAAGTTTTTGAGAAGGTTCGCATCCAAATTTTTCCTCAGCAATGGCATCTTATACAAGCGCAACCACGATTTGTGTTTACTCCACTGTAGACCGGAAAATGAACATATCATGGAAGAGTTACACGGCGCATTGGTACCCACCCGATGGACACACCATGGCTAAGAAGATTTTAAGGATAGGTTACTATTGGTCCACCATGGAAGCTGATTGTCACCGTTATGCTCGATCTTGTCACAAGTGCCAGATTTGCAGACAAAGTGCACGTACCTCACTCACCGATGTCCCTCCTGGCCCTTTGCAATGTGGGCATTGACACGATCGAAGAAATCAAGCACGCCCAATGGACATCGTTTCATCCTTGTGGCAATTGATTACTTCACCAAATGGGTAGAGGCAGCCTCGTTCGCATCTGTTACCAAGAATGTTGTGGCCCGATTCATCAAGTATAATCTTATCTGTCGATATGGCACTCCCGAAAGGATTATCACAGATAATGGCTCCAATCTCAACAACAAGATGATCACCGAACTCTGCCGCAGATTCAAGATCACATCACAACTCTTCTCCTTATCGGCCTAAGATGAATGGCGCGATGGAAGCCGCCAACAAGAACATTAAAAAGATTATAAGAATGATGATGACTTACAAGGATTGGCATGAGATGTTACCATCTCGCTCTTCATGGTTATCGCACTACATTACGAACATCAACAGAAGCCCTCTTCTTGTATACGGTATGGAAGCGATTCTACCCATCGAGGTTCGAGATACCCTCGACCGAGTCCTCCAGGGAGATTAGTTCTCTGCTAAAGTAGAATAGACGCGCTTTTAAAAGCTACTGCCTAAAGTGATTGAAAAAAAGGAAAAGCTGCTAAAGGGAATAGCGGTAGCTTTTATAAGCTGTCTAAAGTGATTGAAAAAAAAATATATATTAAAAAAAATAAGGAAAAATGTTGCTAAGGAGGGGAATAGACAGCGCTTTTTAAAAGCGCTGTCTAAAGTGATTGAAAAAAAAATATTAAAAAAAGAAGAAGGAAAAGCGCTGCTAAAGGGGGGGAAGAGACATCGCGTTTTTAAAGCGTTGTCTAAAGTTCAACATTAAAAGCGCTGTCTAAAATAAGCGCTGCTAAAGTAATTTAGCGCGCTTTTAATTCTCAGGGTACCTATAGCAACGCTTTTCCTTATTTTATAAGCGTTGTCTATACCTTTAGCAGCAGAGGTTTTAGCAGCGGTTTTAAGCGCTGTTAAAGCCTTAAAAAAACGCTGTCTATTCCCTTATTTGGCATAGTGGATCGTCCCTACGAATGTGCTAGGATACTCCTACAAGTTGCCTTCTATGACCATCCGATGTCCCTTCGAATGTCCCTTTACATCCAACGAATAGAGTTACATACCAACTAATGGTATGGATAGCACTATTCTAAAGGAAAGTAAAATAACACGGAAACGACCGTTCTGAGTAGGTAATAAGACTTTTAGTTGCTTGCTCTATCAAAATCTTTTCACACCTTACACTTTTACAAAGTTAAAACACTTTTCAAAATGAAACATTTTCGAACACTTCGTATACATTCCAGCGTGGTTCATGTTATTCTCGCTGATGTTGGTTATTCGTTTTTTCTCAACCCCAAGCTTTATTATCTTTATAGCCACAACCATACCTCAACTGACCTATTTTCTTGGCACTCTCTTTACGCCATATCAGAATAAATGGGACATTCATTGTTTCATGACATATTTCTTCAAGGCTTCCCAATTGTTTATAGATGGGCTCCTATAAGTACATTTCATCATACATTTGCATATTTTTCTTCAATTTTTTTATGATCAAGATGGTTTCAATTGAACATGTATTGAGTGATTTTATTGAACAAATGTAGAACAAGGGAGATGCATTGCAAATAGAATCTCAACTTCTAAGTACATTTGATTATGCATGGAACACAATTTTTTGCCTAACCTAACACACTACCTTTGTCTCAACTGATAAAAGGTGTCCACTCCCATCAACAGTTGAAACAATCCGTGATCCGTGCATCAGTCTTAATGCTTTGGCAAATATTATTGAAAAAACAAATAAACCACAACTTCATAATATATATATATATATATATATATATATATATATATATATATATATATATATATATATATATATATATATATATACATTAAACATTACATTCATAACATGGTTAAACAAACTTAATACTTAGCATAACTGCTAAACGTACATATAATACACTAGATATTCAAACTACATCACATTTTGTTTTACAGTGGAAACACATAATACAATAACCTCCTAACTATGATCACCCCATTCACCATCAAAGGTCTAACGTTATCATGACAACCAAACAACCCTCAACAGTTGAGCAGACAAACATACAACGTGTGCGGGATTTTGTGGATCACAAAGCCAACCTTATCGCCTCTCTTAAGCCCTTTAGTCCTGACATATTCGTTCCAACGGTCCCATATAAACCATTCTTCCTTGGTATTCCTTTGTGCAGTATGTACGAAACATGTAGAATATCCCCTGTATCGGTATCGAAAAAATTTAGTTTCGTAGGAAAATATTGCATAAACCTACAAACCTCCTTTGGAAAATGCTGCATGAAATTGAACACCATAAGATGATGATTAAAAAACTAACCTTATTCATTATAATTCTACACTTACAAGGACATTTCGTCTTTCTTTTTTGGCCGACGTAATCTTTAACTCCCAGTAGCATTCTTCATCGTCATAAATTAGATTGTTTGCCCTGCACACCATGTAAGTCCTTATCATTACTAGAAAATTCAATAAATATTCTGATTTATTCTGATAGTTTTATCAATAGTTTTATTTTGATTTTTATAGAACAATGTTTGTCACTTTCAACATAATATCTATTTTAATTTAATTAATCATTATTTTAATTTAACAAACAAAATCTTTATCTTTAATTTTTTTTATCTTTTGATTTTTATCTTTTTTATATAATTATTTAATATAATTAAATCTATATAATTATTGTTTATTTTATAATTAAATAAATTATTTCAAATTTATATTTATATTTAAAAATTTATAATTAAATCACTCATTTCAAACTTACACGTAATTAAATTTTCTTATTTTTTGTGTGTATTATTTTGTTATTTATCATTAGTTTATTATTTGATATTATATAAAAAATTAGTAGTAAAGTATATAGACACTGTAAAAATTATTGCATAATATATTATACATTAAATAAGTTTAAAATGACTTATACTTGAAAATTTTGTAAGAACTACTTTAGGATTAAAAATATTTATTTCAAATGTAACTTTTATTGCTATGATTTTAGAAAAACAAAAAATATTTTATTGTACTTGAATTTTCACATATTTTTTATATTTGAAATATGAGAGAATATTTTTAATTTAAAGAAATATATATTTTTAGATTAATGATTGGTTTATTAAGACGATTTGTTTAAAATGATCATTTATTTCCTTTTTGTGAAGGTTCGAACCCGTGACCTTTTATTTCTTGAAGTATAAGATAAAAATAAATTTTGAACGGTGACACATAGAATTGTAAGATGATGTGTCATATTTAAAATTATGCTTGATAATATGTCATAGTTATAATTGATGATGTGTTGATATGATATTTAATGCATTAGATTTTATATATTATTATATAGATATAGATATAAATATATATAGATTGTAAATACATATTCCAAAAGCATGGAGAAGTGAATCTTATTAATTATCACTGAGTAATTAAAAATTTAAAACATAAGTAATAATTAGGTAATATAATTTCGTTTAAATTCTTGATAATCTATGTCTAAATTGATTTTGTTTGATTATTTAAATAATTATGGTGGTAATTATATTATTATGTTAAAAGTAGATATAGATACCTAATAGTTAATATCTTCATATATTCAAAATGTAAGTGAAAATTATATCCAAAACTAGATTTGTCTCTTTCCCGTTGGACGCACATAGAAACCGAGAAGGCTTTGTTTTTTCCACATGAACTCACGATTTTTGGCCTAAAAATCATCGATAACACCTATAGGAATATTCTCCTAAGGTAAACAACATATCCAACAAAGAATAATAGTTAGGCACCTTATAATTCACTGTTAGTCTTGAATATTAATCTCCTCTTTATACAATAAATTATTTGAAAATTGTTTCTAGTCAATGTTTAATCAACCTTGTGTTTAAATATTGGTGTGTTTTTTTTCTAGTCTAACACACGAGTGTTCCATAATAGAGTTAAAAAAATGATCAAAGCCGGCATGGTTGACTAAAGACCACACAGACAAAGACACCGACCCTATTGCATAAGAAAACACCAACCCTAGACTTTATCCAAGTCAAATAATGTCTCTTATTCTCTCATCTCATCATAATATAAAACACTACTTTCCTTTTTCATTCTCAAACCATTAACAACCAACACACTCCACCTTCTCAATATAGATACATCTTTCTCTTCATCTCTTTTCAACAATGGGAAATTCTGTTGTGACTCCATGTTTTCATCCTCAAAACAAAAAACTATCTTCATCGTCGTCATCATCGTCGTTGTTATTGTCTTCAGCTAAGCTTATATTTTATCAAGGCGCCACGAGATTCTTAAACGGAAATCACACCGCCGGGGAGATTTTCTTCGAGTTTCCAGATACGATGATTTGTCATGTAGACTCGTTCTTTATCGGTCACCCGATCCCTAGTTTAGATTCCGAAGACGAACTCCTCCCCGGCGAGGCCTATTTTGTTGTCCCTATTGATCTCTTTTCATGCAAAACTCTCTCAGTTTCTTCACTATTATCTTTGAGATCATATAATAATAGTAATAACAACAAATCAACGATCAAATTTGGAGAGTGTCCGTTTGAGTATTTGAAGGATTGTGATGGAAAAGTTTTGATAAAAGTTATGCCGGAGTTTATGATGAGGCTTGTTGATGGAGATAGATCAGGGAATGATGATTGTCTTAGTAGTAAAAGCAGTTTTCTTTGTAGTACTCCTGAGTTGAAAAAACATTATGAAATGCTAGTGAAATCTAAGGATCGGGTTTGGTCTCCTAAGCTTGAGACTATTTTGGAAAACAAGGTTAGGCTTAGAAAAGAAAGAAAAAAGACACAAACTGTGTCTGCTAGATAGAGTTTATATATATTTATATATATGTATGTATGCATGTATAAAGTTGTAGGGTTAAATTAAGTAAACTTGAAATTTATGTTCTGATTGATCATATATATGTACATCAATTAATTTTGGACACAGTTTTGATTAGTAAACTCTAATTTTTTTTCTTCTGATCTGTTCATAATTTATGTGGAAATTATATACTGGAAATTGTTAGAAAAGAAGTCAAATATATTTTGCAGAATTGAAACTGAAAAGAAACTTGAATCCACCATTTCACTTCTTCACTGATATTATTATAGCATATTGTAGTATATTGATTCATTGCTTCACTGATTAGTTACGTCTATGATTATTCAAAGGTTAATTACTTCATATTGCCCGTTTTTAAGGAGCAATAATTCAAAGATTAATTGCTTGATAAAAAATTATATGCAAGTAGGTTTTCTTTTTACAAAATATACTATATAAATATTTGGTCAAAAAAAGTAGCTAATAGCAAACAAAACATGTTCATTAAAGAAATAATATACAATAAAAAATTATTCCACGTCGATCAAAACAATTTATGAAAAATTTCCATGCATAAGAGTCAAGAATAAAACTCTTAATTATTTGGTTAAGGATCTCAAATTCCTTACTATTTAATTCAATATTACAACAAGACTATATACAATAAAATCCTTTCCTACGGAGTTGGCAAGATTAAATGGTGTGGTGGATAGTGTATACAAGTAGGCAGTTAGAGGGAGGGGTGGAAATTTTTAAAGATGATTGTTTTAGGTGTTCGTGTAGGGTGTAGTGTAAGTCCAATATTAAGATTATTAGTTTCAATATTAGAAGTTTGTGGGGAGCAGTTAAGAAGAAATAAGTTAGGAGGTTGATCTTGGAGAGGAAGCCAAATAGTGTGTATCCAAGAGCCAATACTTGAGAAAGTGGATCAAGCCTTATGTGAACATTTATTGGGTCCAATCTTGTGGGATTTTCGTTTCAGCCATCTAGGGTGTTTCTGGTGGTATTCTGGCACTATGGGATGTTAGTTCTATAGATGTGGATATTTCTTAGAGCCTTGAACATGTCCTTATAATAATAAAGAGGTTCATTCTCAATGATGAAGGCTATTGTATGGCAAATATTTAAGCTTGTTTGTTATTACACCATGAACAAGTTAGAGATGACTAACTTATTCATCAAACTATCATGAACCATTTTATTAAAGGTTGTTAGTTTGTTAGAAATTTGTTACACTTGTTATTTTGGTAGTCAGGAGTTTACATTATGTATAGTTGTATTATCATAACTAAGTTGCATCTTATAATCCATTGTATATGTATCTTAGGTAATTACTTGATTCAATAACGAAGATTCCACTTTTAATCATTATATGGTATCTAGAGCGCTTTCTCAGGGAGATCTTTTGATATTCATTCAGCTTTTTAAAATTTTTTGAGTACCTTTTTTTCTCTCTCCTCAAGATCCTTGCTTTTTTCTCTTGATTCCAAGTTTTTCACTTAAACTTGTGTTTTTCTTCAATCCAACCACTACTTTTCATCTTCCACCTCTTTTTCTGTGATTTGCATCGCTTCACCAAGCCACCTAAAGCTCAACTACCTGCACAAACTAATTCACCATTCTCTCTCTCTCTCTCTCTCTCTCTCTCTATATATATATATTATCGATGATAAGTGAAATTATGGTATCAGATATGAGATGTCGAATGTGATGTCACGATACTAATATCTGTTTATAGAACAAGTAACAACAGAAAAACTAATTGCAGTAAATTAAAATGACACAATTAAATTGTTCACCCAGTTCGGTGCAATCACACCTACGTTTGGAGGCTACAAAGTCAGAGACGAAATCAACTATTAGCAATATTAATTTAGAGTTAAACTTCCCCTTTTACACCCCTCACTTAATCACTACCCAATGACCCTTTTACCTAAGAACCTCTTAGATGTGAGAAACCCTTCTCACTCCCCCTCAATCACACACGGTGATAATAACAATAACAAAGACTTGAAGACACACTTCAAAGATACATAACCATTATTGCTTCAAAGCTTATAGATGATTAAAACTTACAACTCAACTAACGTTCACCGCAAGTATTAAACAATACTAGAGTGGCTGACAAGGAACAATTAACAAAGACTTAAAACCTCAAACTTAAACACAATACGTTCAATATTCTCTGGTGTGGCTAACTCTGCAAGTAGGGTTAACTTTCCTTTTTATACGAACAACAAGACTAGGGTTGGCTTTCCTTTTTATACGAACAACAAGACTAGGGTTTCACATGTAGTCTTTTACGCGTCCTTTACTTTCTCCATAAAAGTAGGAAAAAAGCTCTCCAATAATGTTGCAGTACAGCGTTACAAGGCTTTGCTTACTTCGAGCATACAATTAAAACAAACTGACTCCTAATATTTCTGAGTTGAAAAACCAGTTCAGTTCTATAACACATGTTAGGACATCTGCTTTGACATCTTCATAAATCCTGCTGATACATTTTGCTTCACAAGTTAAGTTATTCTTCATGGCATTTCATGAGCAGAATGTTTTACCAAAATTGCTGCCAATCTACAGAACTAGCAAACTCCCCATTTGGAAAATTTTGGCTAAAAAATTATTTGAGTATATAAGTCATACAATTAACATCGGCATTACAATTAATAACCAAGAAAAATCAGCAAAAACAAACATAACTTCACACATAGACATTTCAGAGCAGCAACATAATCACAATCACAGTTCATCAGAGATACATCGAAAAATTTAAATGTCTAAACATCAGTTAGAACATCACACAACATCAAAGTGCACACACAATTAGTTGCTCTCCCTCAACATCACCAATTCAGCACGCACAGTTAACTGCTCTCCCTCAACATCACCAGTTTAGCACTCCATTAGTTAGCATCACACGTTCAGAGTTAGTCAGCCAGGCTCACAATTCTCACAATTCACATAGTTAGTCTAATTAGGCTCAGAATCCACATATTACTCCCTCTTTTTAGCCACAATATGCCAAAGCTAGCACTAGAATTAACTCATGGGAGATAACAATATGAAATACTATATTAAACTATCATTCATTGTTACCTAGAGTTATATGTTATTACAGACCAGATCATTCATTGTTAAGCACGTCAATGCCAAAATTACACAAAAGATAATTAAAAACCAAGATAGGAGCCATAAGAAACACAATCAACACAGCTTCAGCACACTCAGTTATCTATAGAATTAGCAGACCCACCATTTCCGTCACTTCCTGATTCATCCTCAGAAGAAATCTTTCTTTCACTTAGAGCTGCTCTCTTCTTGCTAAACCTCCTCAGCAACACTTGCAGTAGCATCTTTCCTCAGAGATCGGATGGGTTCTTCAAATTTCAACTTTCTTGCTGAGTTGATACGAATAACTTCATCTAGTTCTTTACAAGCCTCTGTTAACTCAACAATAACATCACCTTTACTTGAGGTCTTGTTCTCAGCACATGCAAATGTTGAAACAATGTCTAGGACATGTTCCCTTGCAAACAATTTCTGGTGAAGTGATAGAGTAGCTCCTCTTTTTCTGGCCGTATCAAGAGTGGATCCAAGATGTTGTTGGAGAGTGATACCACATATTAGAGAAGGAAATGTAATGGGCATATTTACAGCACATGTGTTAACATGTTTGATTGTTTGATCAAAGATGTAAGAACCATAGTCAAATGGCTTCTTCATACCAACAACATAAATAAATTTTCCCAACCCCAATGAAATGGTTGAGGTGTGGTTTGTGGGAATCCAGTTGGCAACTCCAATCCTATGCAAAATGACATACTTAACACTTAACTTCCCAACAGATAATTTTCCTTTAACAGGCAATGCACTAACTTGATTTGTAGTGATGGTCTTGCACACTTGATTGTTCAGTTACTTCTAACTCACATTCCTCATCTTCACTTCTTCCAAGATACTTGGTTATAATATTCATCAATCCAACAACAGATATTAGCCTCATAATTTACTTGTACTTCAAGGCATCTTTTCCCAATTCTCTCTCCAAATAAATTCTCCTCTGATAAATATACTTCCATCTTGTGACATAGTTGGTGGAGTGGAAGGATATGTTATTTGTAGGGGCATCAGACACATTATCAGATGGCCTCTTAATTACAGCTTTCTTTATAGGAGTGGTGTCCTGGACATCATCCTCAACATCATAGTCTGAGTCTGATTAAGATCTAATCTTCCTCTTGCTTGATGAGGGAGCAACTTTGCTCCAAGCTTTTGGAGGTCCATACATGACCTTCTTCTTGAAACTCTTGGTGGGAGTATTTGTAACTTCAGCCTCACCTTTCTTGTCTTCAACCTCTTAACAATCCTAGGGTTCACATTTACAATCAATTCATTGTTAGATAGTTCATCCACATCCACTATCTCTTGACCATCTTGTCTTGTTGTTCTTTTGGGCATGTGGTGTCTTTCTTGGTAGTATATGTTTCCTCGATAGGTGATGTTCCAACATAAGGAGTGGTTTTTCCAAGATCATATTCAATATCCTTTCCAAGATTTTTCTTAGTGTTTTCTCCATCAATTACAGATGGTTCAACAGGACCCTTAGGTACAACCTCAACAGGTATGTGTGAGAGAGGGATCGTAACACCACGTAAAGGTAAGCCTTCATTCAAAAACCTAGTGACTATTCTCCTAATAGTCCTATCAACATCTAAAATATCTTGTTATGACTCATCATTAGTAGGATTAGGGACGTTACCTACAATAGGGACTGAAGTTCCTCTTGAACGTCTTGCATGGAAGGTGCGGAGCTTCTTAGGTCTTGATTACAGACATAGAATTATGGCAAGGGGAGCCACGTCTAGAGCTTCATCAACGGAGATGTTATCATGGTGGGCTTTAGAGTTGGATGAAGACATATTGATCTTGCTTGGCACGGATCCATCATGTTGAGACATGTTGGAGTTTCTGAAAGTGGAAAGATGAAAGTTGTCTTTTCGGAGGTAGGAGATGAGAACATTGTAGGGCACAAATTTTGTGTAGCGTGTGGGGGAATTTGGAATGATTGCACTTGGTATGGGCTCTTTATATGTTTAATGACATGTTCAAACAATGTTAAGTGATGTTTTGAAAACATAAACCCTTTAATGACATTCCCACACGCTTTTAATTGTTATAATTCCTCTAGCATGCGGACCCTTGTTCGCTTCTTGAAATTCCATCTTGATTAACATTCCACCTCTCGAGTAATTGTTGGTCGATTGTGTAACACCCTTCTAATTCACCCAGAATTAATAAATAAATCAGAGTTAACATAATTTAAAAAGGGCATTACAATTTGTTAAAATAGAAATCTCATCCAAAATGTCATGCTCACTGAAGAACTTTATTAAAATAATCAAAAACCAATAATTATGTTCTACACAGCGGAAAAATGCCAATAACCGGAATAAAATTCAATTCATAATTATTCCCAAAATAAATCAAAGAACAAATGAGTACAAAACAAAACTCTTAGTCAAACGTTCCCCAGTGTTACAACTATCAGAGCATGACACTGACACGTGGATAACTAACTAGCACCGCTCTATAAGCCATCCTCACCAACTCCTGAGCTGCTAACTTTAATCTAAAATCATCAAAGTAAGGGCGAGACTTTATCGCAATATAAAATGCATTATACGTTTCTAAAAACAACAGAACAATTCAATACATTATTTCACCCTCATTAGCATAATCAAATTTCAGTACACAATTGCAATTCGCACAGTTCATTATGCACAATAACAACAATAATGGAATTATAGCACTGGAAACCATCCTAACATGTTATAATTTCTCACAAATGCAAATGCACGACTCTATGCATGTGGTACCAAAACGTGAACTAAGTCACCAACATCGATTCGTCCATAATCACCCGGACATGAATCCAGCCTCACCACCCATAACACCCGGGAACGGTTATTGGCAAATCTCACTAATTCCGCACAATGGGAATTAGCTACGACCAGAATGTATATGCATGCACATCATAAAGCATGCAACATTCAAATAAGTTTATGATCACACCAACGTCATAAACCAAACCAAACCAAACCAAAACATGATATCTTCATTGATCATGCACACAACAAACAGAATAAACATGCATTTTATTCCACAAATCCTAATACAATCAATTACCACGGATACATCACTGCATACACACCAATTATGCACAAGTACAAACTGCATAATTCGAAATCCGACGCATTTTCAAAATAAATTCAAGCTACAGTAATTTTATTCATTTCATTAGATAGAGCATTAAATTTAAGAAACAACGTCCAAAACGGCGCTCAAAACGGAATTACGGTTTGGAAAATACAAGTTTTCAAAGTTTGAACATTTTTGAAAATAACACAGTGGTAACCGGTTCCTCCCAGGGAGAACCCGGTTCCCACAAGTTTTAAATAACATGCCCCATGGAAAATGTATGGGGAACTCGGTTCCTCTAGGATGGAAACTGGTTCCCACAGAAAATGTGGTTTTTCTTTGTAAAATTTTAACTGGGAACCCGGTTCCTCCCCAGGAGTAACCGGTTCCCAACATCCCAGAATTACCTCCCTCCTACACGGGAACCGGTTGCTGCGACTTGCAGAACCAAAAACTTGCTATTTTGACAGCAACATATATCCTAAACCATTCCTTTCCAATCCAATACGAACTAATGCATCCAAACAGCAAAATCCAACCAATCCAACAGCACATATCATAATTTCATCATCCCTAATAATTCGATATTGTTGCTAATGGTTCCAATTCATACAATTCGACGCATTTGGGAATAATTCTACAAACCTAGATTATCTAATTTCAAGTTTCCTAACATACCCAATCATTCAATTGAATCCCAAAACCCATAAGGCATTATAATTGAGTGAAATCACACCTTACCTTGCGATTATTCTTCGAATTCCGACGCTTTGTCTTTTTCCCTCTTTCTCTTCTCTTCTCCAATGCACGTAGAGTGAAACTTCTCAATTCCTTCTCTTTTCCTCTTATTCCTCTATTTTATTCCTTTTATTATTCCAATAATAATAATAATAAAATAATTAGCATAATTAGAGTGTTTTACTCCTCACACCCTCCAATTCAACCTCACACCCCAACACTTCCATTCTATTTAATTAATTAATTAAATCCAATAATCCAAAAATACTAATAATTAAACTTCTAATTAAATTAATAATTAAACTTCTAATTAAATTAATAATTAAAATTCTAATTATTTAATATTTGAATTATATGGGGTGTCACAACTCTCCCCTACTAAAAGAGTTTTCATCCTCGAAAACATACCTTAGACGAAAAGTTCGGGATACGAGTCTTTCATCTGGCTCTCCAGCTCCCAAGTAACATTTTCACCTGCTGGTTCTTCCCAAGCTACTTTCACCAGAGCTATTTCCTTACCTCGCAACTGCTTTAACTTCCAATCCTCAATTCTCGCAGGCAATGCTTCAACAGTCAGATCATCTCGCACCTGTATATCATCTACCTGAATCTCATGAGACAGATCAACAATGTACTTCCTCAACTAGGACACATGGAAAACATTATGCAAATTCGCAAGCGACGGCAGTAAAGCAATCTGTAAGCAAATTTTCCAACTCTCTTCGTAATCTGAAACAGACCAATAAAGCGCGGAGTCAACTTCTTTGACTTCAAAGCTCGACCAATACCAGTCATCGGAGTAACTCACATAAACACATGGTCTCCTTCACAAAACTCGAGATTCTTCCTTCTCTTATCATGATAAATCTTCTGAGGACTATGAGAAGCTCTCATCTTCTCCTGAATCATCTTAATCTTTTCTAAAGTCTGTTGGACAATTTCCGGTCCAATCACAACACTTTCTCCAAATTCGTACCAACACAACGGTGTACGACACCTCCTACCATACAATGCCTCAAACGGAGCCATACCAATACTCGAATGAAAACTATTGTTGTAGGTAAACTCAATCAATGGTAGATAACTATCCCAAGCTCTGACTTTTTCCAACACACAAGCTCGCAACAAATCCTCTAACGACTGAATCGTCCTCTCCGTCTGACCATCTGTCTGCGGATGATAAGCGGAACTCAACCGCAACTTAGTACCTAAAGCTTCTTGCAGCCCTGTCTAGAATTTTGACGTAAACGTCGGATCTCTATCCGACACAATACTAGAAGGAATACCGTGCAAACTCACGATCTTCTCGGCATACAACTCTGCCAACCTCTCCATTGGATAATCCATTCTTATCGGAATAAAATGAGCAGACTTCGTCAACCGATCGACAATAAACCAGGTAGAATCACAATTCTTCGTTGTCCTCGGCAAACCAGACACAAAATCCATAGAAATTCCATCCCATTTCTAATCCGGAACATACAATGGTTCCATCAATCCTGACGGTTTCTGAGTTCAATCTTCGACTTCTAACAAATCAGACAAGCATAAACAAACTCAGCAATTTCCTTCTTCATTCCAGGCCACCAAAATAACTTTTTCAAGTCATGATACATCTTAGTAGCACCGAGATGAATACTCAATCCACTACGACGTCCTTCTTCCAAAATACTCTTCCTAAGTTCTGAAATATCCGGAACACACACCCTATCACCAAATCTCATAACACCATTCTCGTCAATTCAGAATTCACCTCCTTGACCTTGGTTGATCAATGTCAATTTATCAACTAAACCAACATCAGATTTCTGTCCAGTTCGAATATCATCAAGAATACCACTAGACAACTTCAACATACCCAATTTAACACTATTAGGAGTAGTCTCACATACCAAACTCAAGTCTCTGAATTGCTCCACTAAATCCAATTCACGCACCATCAAAATAGACATATGCAATGACTTCCTATTCAATGCATCTGCAACAACGTTTGCCTTACTAGGATGGTAATTCAAACCAAAATCAGAATCTTTCAGGAATTCTAACCACCTTCTCTGCCTCATATTGAGATCTTTCTGATCGAAGAGATACTTCAGACTCTTATGATCACTGAATACCTCAAATCGAGAACCATACAAGTAATGCCTCCACAATTTCAAAACAAATACCACAACTGCCAACTCTAAATCATGAGTCGGATAATTCCTTTCATGAATCTTCAACTGTCTTGAAGCATAAGCCACTACCTGCTTATCTTGCATCAAAACACCACCTAAACCCATCAACGAAGCATCACAATACACAACAAAAGATTCCGCCGGATTCGGCAAAATCAGAATCGGAGCACTAGTCAACCTCTTCTTCAACTCTTGGAATCCTTTCTCACATTCAGAATCCCAAACAAATATTTGACCCTTTCTCGTCAACTTAGTCAATGATAAAGCTAACTTCGAAAATCCTTCAATGAACTTTCTGTAGTAACCTACAAGAACAAGAAAATTACGGATTTCAGAAGCATTTTCGGCGCTTCCCACTGAGATACCGCTTCTACCTTCATAGGATCAACAACAATGCCATTCTTGGAAATCACATGGCCAAGAAATCTTACTTCACTCAACCAGAACTCACACTTGGACAACTTCGCATACAACTTATTCTCTTTCAACAATTCCAACACAACTCTAAGATGTTCTGCATGCTCTTCATCACTCTTTGAATAGATCAGAATGTCATCAATAAATACCACCACAAACTTATCAAAATACAGATGAAATATCCTGTTCATATACTCCATGAAAACACCAGGTGCATTAGTAACTCCAAACGGTATAACAGAATACTCATAATGTCCATACCTCGTTTTGAATACATTTTTCTGAATATCTTCCATCTTCACACGAATCTGATGATACCCAGACCTCAAATCAATCTTAGTGAATACACAAGCCCCAATAGTTGATCCATCAAATCATCAATCCTGGGCAATGGATACCGATTCTTGATGGTAACTTTGTTCAACTGTCTGTAATCAACACATAGTCTCATCGAATCCTCCTTCTTCTTAACCAACAACATAGGAGCACCCCACGGCGAAACACTAGGACGAATAAACTTCTTCTCCAATAACTCTTCTAACTGCTTCTTCAATTCAGATAATTCGAATGCCAACATGTGATAAGGCGCCATTGACATCGGACTAGTTCTAGGAATCAAATCTATAGTAAATTCCACTTCTCTTTCAGGTGGCAATTCACTAAATCCTCCAGAAACACTTCTGGAAATTCATTCACCACTGGCAATTCATCACTCTTAGATTTTCCTCTCGCTTCTGTCAAAGAATATAACATAAACACCATAGCACCGTCATTAACAGCTAAATTCATCTGCTTAACCGACATAATCACATCTTCAACACTAGCTTCTTTAGGAAAAATAACCGTCTTCGCAAAACAGTTGATATGAACCTAGTTGAATTCCAACCAGTTCATTCCAAGGATGATATCAAGTTTTTCTAACGGTAGGTACACTAAATCCATACTGAAACCTCTACCAAAAATCACAATAGGACAATTCCTACAAACAAATGAAGTAATCATTGAACCCGACGCAGAAGTGTCAATAACCATACTTCCATCCATATTAGATATATCCAAATTCAATCTTTTAGCATAATCCAAAGCAATAAAAAAATGTGTCGCTCCAGTATCAATAATCGCAATCAAAGGTATGCCATTAATAAAACATGTACCTTTAATCAACCGATCATCTGGCTTAGTCTCTGATCTAGACAAAGCAAACACTTTACCATCAGATTGTTCTTTCTTTGGCTTAGTACACTGCGGACGAGTATGACCGTCTTCTCCACAGTTGTAAGGTCACCATTCTCACCCTGCAATCATTAGCCACATGCCCAAGCTTCCCACACTTGAACCACTTCCTATCATTACTCTTGCAGTCTTGGATACGATGCCCCATCTCACCGCACTTGTAGCACTTAATGGAAGCACCAGAATCTCCCCTACTAGGCTTCTTCCAACCACCGGATCTCTGATTATTCTTATCATAAGGTTTCCCATGATCCATCTGTTGCTTTCCTTTCCGATCCACATACCTTGTAGAATCCTACTACAGTCCACCAAATCAGAAAACCTTCGGATACGCTGATACCTGATACCCTGCTTGATCTCATCACGAAGACCATTCTAAAACTTGATACATTTGGAAAATTTTCCATTTGCATCGTTGTTTTAGTGAGCATTGTACTTCGCCAACTCAGTAAATTTCGAAGCATACTCACTCACGGTCTTATTACCCTGCTTTAGCTCCAAAAACTCAATCTCTTTCTTGCCCCCAATGTCTTCAGGAAAATACTTCCTCAGAAAAGCTCTCATGAACACAGCCTAATTCAGTGCAACACCATCTTGTTCCATCTTTGTCCTGGTAGCAACCCACCAGTCATCAGCTTCCTCTGCCAGCATATGAGTACCATACCTCACTTTCAGCTCTTCCGCACAATCAATCACTCTGAAGATCCTCTTGATCTCTTTCAACCATTTATGAGCACCTTCGAGATCATGCGTGCCTTTGAACAATGGAGGATTGTTCCTCTGAAAATTCCCCAACTGTCTATCAGCATCGATACCAGCTCCCAGCTGATTCCCTCCAAGCACACCAGCTAACATTCCCAAAGCCTCAGCAATAGCAACATCGTCTCTTCCGTTACCTCTTCCGGCCATTGTTCTATAACATTACAAAACAACCACATTAGAACACAAGTATCGACAGTGTTACCTTGCACTAGTCGCATACAAAAGGGATAACAATACTAAGACACTGGCCACAATGACCGACTACGCTCTAATACCACTATTGTAACACCCCTTCTAATTTACCCTGCGAATTAATAAATAAATCAGAGTTAACATAATTTAAAAAGGGCATTACAATTTGTTAAAATAGAAATCTCATCCAAAATGTCATGCTCACTAAAGAACTTTATTAAAATAATCAAAAACCAATAATTATGTTCTACACAGCGGAAAAATACCAATAACTGGAATAAAATTCAATTCATAATTATTCCCAAAATAAATCAAAGAACAAATGAGTACAAAACAAAACTCTTAGTCAAACGTTCTCCAGTGTTACAACTATCAGAGCATGACACTGACACGTGGATAACTAACTAGCACCGCTCTATAAGCCATCCTCACCAACTCCTGAGCTGCTAACTTTAATCTAAAATCATCAAAGTAAGGGCGAGACTTTATCGCAATATAAAATGCATTATACGTTTCTAAAAACAACAGAACAATTCAATACATTATTTCACCCTCATTAGCATAATCAGATTTCAGTACACAATTGCAATTAACACAGTTCATTATGCACAATAACAACAATAATGGAATTATAGCACTGGAAACCATCCTAACATGTTATAATTTCTCACAAATGCAAATGCACGACTCTATGCATGTGGTACCAAAACGTGAACTAAGTCACCAACATCGATTCGTCTATAATCACCCGGACATGAATCCAGCCTCACCACCCATAACACCCCGGGAACGGTTATTGGCAAATCTCACTAATTCCGCACAATGGGAATTAACTACCACTAGAATGTATATGCAAGCACATCATAAAGCGTGCAACATTCTAATACGTTTATGATCACACCAACGTCATAAACCAAACCAAACCAGAACATGATATCTTCATTGATCATGCATATAACAAACAGCATAAACATGCATTTTATTCCACAAATCCTGATACAATCAATTACCACGGATACATCACTGCATACACACCAATTATGCACAAGTACAAACTGCATAATTCGAAATCCGACGCATTTTCAAAATAAATTCAAGCTACAGTAATTTTATTCATTTCATTAGATAGAGCATTAAATTTAAGAAACAACGTCCAAAACGGCGCTCAAAATGGACTTACGGTTTGGAAAATACAAGTTTTCAAAGTTTGAACATTTTTGAAAATAACACAGTGGTAACCGGTTCCTCCCAGGGAGAACCCGGTTCCCACAAGTTTGAAATAACACGCCCTCTGGAAAATGTATGGGGAACCCGGTTCCTCCAGGCTGGAAACCGGTTCCCACATAAAATGTGGCTTTTCTTTGTAAAATTTTAATTGGGAACCCGGTTCCTCCCCAAGAGTAACCGGTTCCCAACATCCCAAAATTACCTCCCTCTGGTTTTTGTACCAGGAACCTAGTTCCTCCCACACGGGAATCGGTTCCTGCGACTTGCAAAACCAAAAACCTACTATTTTGACAGCATCATGTATCCTAAACCATTCCTTTCCAATCCAATACGAATTAATGCATCCAAACAGCAAAATCCAACCAATCCAATAGCACATATCATAATTTCATCATCCCTAATAATTCTATATTATTACTAATGGTTCCAATTCATACAATTCGACGCATTTGGGAATAATTCTACAAATCTAGATTATCTAATTTCAAGTTTCCTAACATACCCAATCATTCAATTGATTTCCAAAACCCATAAGGCATTATAATTGAATGAAATCACCCCTTACCTTGCAATGATTCTTCGAATTCTGACGCTTTGGCTTTTTCCCTATTTCTCTTCTCTTCTCCAATGCACGTAGAGTGAAACTTCTCAATTCCTTCTCTTTCCCTCTTATTCCTCTATTTTATTACTTTTATTATTCCAATAATAATAATAATAAAATAATTAGCATAATTAGAGTGTTTTACTCCTCACACCCTCCAATTCAACCTCACACCCCAACACTTCCATTCTATTTAATTAATTAATTAAATCCAATAATCCAAAAATACTAATAATTAAACTTCTAATTAAATTAATAATTAAAATTCTAATTATTTAATAATTGAATTATTTGGGGTGTCACAGATTGTATCCCAGTGATTTTATGTTCCAGGGAAGCACTTTTATTTTCAACACTCTGATCATTAGTGTTGTTAGCAATATCATATGATGTCATGACATTCTGTGCAAAATTGCATTCAGTCACCATACTATTTAGCCAACTTTCCTGAGGATATCCGCCTTTATCATTTATCCGTTCAACACATGTGGAGTAACTTGTGTCTTGGGGTATCCATAGATAACAGTTGTCCTTAGTCCTCATTTATTGCATAACAACTTCACCTCTCTTATTTTTAAAAATACATCCAGACTTTGTGAAATTTACTTTGAATCTTTGATCACACAGTTGGCTTATGCTAATTAAATTGGTTTTTAATCCTATTACAAGTAACACATCTTTAATGTTAGGAATCCCAGGGCAATTTGTCTTTCTTACTCCCTTGATTTCACCTTTTATTCCATCCCCACAGGTAACACAACTAGTTGGATGTGCTTGGATATTCACTAATAGCTCCTTAACCCCTGTCATATGCCTTGAGAATCCACTATCAAAATACCAATCCTCTTTGTCTCTTACTGTAGGTGACGTGTGGGCTAAGAAACAGGAAACGCCAACTTTGGGAATCTATTGTTTCTTTTCATTTGTGCAGGTCTGAGTCACATTAGATTGAGGTGTAGGGTTGGGATAACCATACACCTTGAAACATAAAGGTTTTATGTGACCATATAGTTAGTAATGACATCTCCAGCGCTGAGATTTCCTCTTGGATTGTCTAAAATCTCCTCTTCCATGATGTTGAAACATTGGGTTTGACATCTTTGGTTTGGCCTGGATTTGAATGAGATCTGAAACTGGTTCCTTTGTTTTATGAAATCCTAGACCACTCATATCCCCAACTATTCTTCATGTTTGAAGAATTTTATCAAGTGTGTCAGATCCATTGTTCAACATCCTGACAGATTTGGATATTTTATTAAGATCAAACATCAGTATAGTTACTTCATTTTCCAGCTTGGAGATAGTTTCTAGATGCTCTTTCTGCTAGCTTTTAGTTGAGCTATGAGCTTCTTTTTCCCGATCTTGACACACCTCAACACTTCTTATACACAACTCCTTGTATAAAGCAGTCAGCTCTTTGAATGTTAGCTCCTCATCACTTGAATCTCCATCATAAATGTATGTACCTGTCAGAGCTGTTACATATTTGGCAGATTCTTCTTCTACATCACTTTCAGAGTCCTCATTAGACCAAGATACAGCCAGTCCTTTGTTTTGTCTCTTAAGGAATGTTGGACACTTAGCTTTAATGTGATCAAATCCTTCACATTCATAGCACTTTACTCCTATTCCTTGAGTAAAATTTTCCTCAACTCGTGCTTTTCTCCCAGAGTCATTTGTCCTACTGATGTCATATGAGATGTTCTTGACATTTGATCTTGAATTTCCCTCCATCTTCTTCAGCACTTTATTGAATTGTATTTTAAGAAATACGATAGTATTGGATAGCCCTTCCTAAGTGTCTAGATCACATTCCTCTTCTCTTCCTTCAGTGTTTGACACAAAATCTATACTTTTGTTCTTCTTCTGAAACCTGTCATTAATTCTTAACTCAAATGTTTGGAGAGATCCGACAAGTTAATCTACTCTCATGCTGTTTATTTCTTGAGCTTCCTCTATAGCAATCACTTTCATGTAAAATCTCTTGGGGAGAGACCTGAGAATCTTTCTAACCATCTTCTCCTTCGGTATCTTCTCTCCTAAGGCACTGCATGCGTTGTCTATCTCAAGGATGTTCATGTGGAAGTCTTGAATGCTTTCCTCTTCCTTCATCTTGAAGTTCTCAAACTTGGTGGTTAACAACTGCAGTCTTGACATTTTTACCTTGGAAGTACGTTCATGAGTAGTCTTGAGAATTTCCCAAGCATCTTTAGCAACTTCACATGTGTTCACCAATCTAAATATATTCCAATCAATTCTATTAAAAATAACATTCAAAGCTTTAGAGTTTCCAAGAGCTAAATCATTTTCATCCTTATACCATTTCTCCTCAGGTTTCAACACACCAGTAGGTTGATTATTTTCCCGGATGATAACTGGATGTGTCTGTTATACCCTCAAATTTTCCCTCCTACTTCTCAAGACAATTCACGTCTCCATACTTATGGATTTCATAAGGGTTGACCAGACAAACCTTCTTCTAAGTAATCAATCCAAACTAGGGTTTTGATTCTCTCAAGTCAGAATGAATTTCCAAGGCTCCAAGTGGTCATCATACCACATCATATGCTTCAAGGGATCACCATGTCAAGTTTCAAGCCTTACAAGTCAAATTTGCTCATCCAATTGCTTAGATGGTTGAACATCAATTGTATTGGACAGAAAGTCAACTGTGATCAACATACAGTCAAACTTCACAATTTTTGGTCAACATCAATATTTTGAAGTAATATTCATCATTTGATCAAGGGTTGACCATGATTCCTCAAGGAAAATCAATATTTGATCAAAGTCAAAGTTTCTAAATTAGGGTTTTCGGACAAAAGTCAATGAACTTTGACCAAGCATAACTTTCATATACTTTATCGAAAATTTTCCACAACAGCTCATTTTGAAGGGAATTCAATTCTCTACAACTTCATGTCTCACAAGCTTTGGCAAAAAATGCTTCATTTGAAAGTTATGGATCAAAACATTACAGGTCCTTTTAAAAGTCAACAAAAAGTCATCTTTTTGATAAGAAGTGTTCATGAACATGGAAACTTCAATGAATATGAAACCAAAAATAGTGTTTAAAGGACATCTTGAGATTTCTAAAAAGTCCAAGAACACTCAAAAATGTTGAAAATTGAGCAAGATACAAGTTGTGCAAATTGGCTCTAAATGGACTTAACTTTTATTGATTAAAACTTGCTTCTAATCTCAATTAGAACCTCCAAGCCCAATGCCACGCCCTTGAGCTTTTTATTTTATTTATTTTGATTTTTTATTCACTTAAAGTCAATTTAATTAAAATAAAATAGCAAAATTAAATCAATTAATGCAAGGCTGAATATTTGACATTCTTGCGGTCCAAGATACTCGTTAAATAGCCAAAATTTCAAAAATATATGATTGGCATGAGATTGGTACAAGATTGGAAGCATTTGTTGCAAATTGAAGAGATTGAAAAATCAAATATTTTCTCATTGAATGAGATATATTTTCTCATCAATTCTTGACCTAATACAGTCTATTATATATACATATGAATTCCAGATGCCAAAGGACAAAAAATCTTGCCTCCAAGAACCCTAGAAAACTTGCAAAAAACCGTGTCATTCAAGCAACTTGGAGGAAAGGTTTTGCATCAATTAAAGCCAAACAAAGTGTTCCAACACGTTCCTGGACATCCTCTGATTCGTTCCAGACACTCACAAGCCATCAAAACATCTAGAATCACGAATTCATGATCACGGTTTGCATACTCTAATTTCAAATTCAATTTTGTACATACACACATGTTTAACATGTTTTGATTGCATATTTGTGTTTATAATGAAGCTTCGAAGCTTTCTGCATATTTTAATCTGAGTTTGAGTGCAGGAATATGAATCCACCATGTCTAGGGTTCATAGCTCAGAATTAGGGCTTTTTGTTTCAGGAAAAATTAGGCGAAACGATGACCACCATCATGCTCAGGAGATCGATTCCAATCGATCTATGGTCTTACAATTAATTTCCATTGTGTATTTTGATTTTTATGATTTGCAGGATCTGTAGCTACGAAAAGAAGCCGTCACTATAGGATTTAGTTACGAACATGAAAGCATGGGTAAAAGTCTGTGTCTCAAGAAAGAAGATGAAGACCCTGGCGCGTGTTTTTGAAATTAAATATTTTCAGTTTTTAATTTTGCTTATAATCTATTTCATTCGTATTACTAACAGCAAAGCATCACAACATCACAGCTCAGTTGGCAGGAGGCGCACACAAGTAACCTCAGGGGCAGGGGTTCGATCCCTGGCTACCCCAACTATTTTTTGGCATTTGTTTTACTAACCTTTTTTTCTATTTTCTTCATATTTTCTTATTTTATTTAATTACTGTCCAAACATTTTTTAAATACAATAAAAAATCACAAAAAAATATTTCTTTTCATAATTAGGTTAGAAAAACTTTACTTTAATTTTTTTCATCAAAAAGTATTATTTTTCACTCTTATTTTAATTAATTGTTAATTAATCGAAAATTAACTTTTAATTACTTTTCCATGTCAAAATTAATCGGAAAATTCCCAAAAATATTTTCTTCATTTAATTAGGTTTACTAACCCTAAAACGTTTTTCTAACATAAAAAAATCTTTTTTTTATTAACATTATTTTCTCTTATTTACAATGCAATACTTCCCGCGATATCCTTTTATGATTATTATAAATTGCCCATAGGTTGGAACAACTAGGGTTTAAATTCCTCGCATTTTTTACTATCATGCTTGCTCATGGGATGTAATAGTTTAATTAGGGTTTACTTTCTGCACTCCTATATTATGTATCTTCCCCAAAGCCATGTAATACTCTAGGGTTTACTTTCCCGCATTTTTACTTTCCGCACCTCTATTATTCTGTACATATTATCTGCTAACTAATAGGATTATATGGCAAGATAAAATCAACCCTAGATCACCTCTAATTCAAGACTAATATATCTGAATACAACACACTTTTGCACTCACTCACACCTTAGGGTATCCTCTCTCGTTGCCTTACGAACAAAAACATGGTCATGTCCCTCGAACGTAGGGATATCTTAGCACAATTGCCTACAAACAATATCATCACAGTCCCTTCGAATCAAAGATCATAGTCCCTCGATGAACCTCGATTGTTGCCTACGAATACATGATCTCGTCCCTCAGTTGTTGCCTACGAAAAGTGATGATCGTCCCTACGAATATGCTAAGGTATCCCTACATGTTGCCTTCTATGACCATACGATGACCAATCGAACGTCCCTTTACATCCAACGAATAAGATTACCTACCAACTAATGGTATGGATAGTCTTATTCTAAAGGAAGAAAAATAACACGGAAACGACCATTCTGAGTAGGTAATAAGACTCTTTTGCTTGCTCCAATCAATTCAAAAAATACTTTTCACACCTCACACTATTTTCAAAACTTTTCAAACACTTTGTATACATTCCAGCGTGAATCATTACAAAGTTAAACACTTTTCCAAAACAAAACATTTCTAAACACTTCGTATACATTCCAGTGAGAATTATTACGAAGTCAAAGAGAAATTCCTTTTCAAAATATCTTTTCAAACACACACACAGAAAGAAATTTATAAATTGAGCTAAGAAATTAAGAGCCCGTAGATAACTACGGATGGAAAGGGTGCTAATACCTTCCCTTTTCATAACTGCCTCCCGTACTCAGAATCTAACGAAGGTCTTTTCCTGTTCTTTTCGCCTTCCCTTAATTGGATAAAATAAAAGTCGGTGGAGACTCTTGCTATCTGCAATATTTTGCAATAAAATGCAAAACAAATAAGTCAGTTCTTCCACCGTGTTATAGTGTCCAACCTTTCAGTACAACTTTTCAAGCCCTGCTATCCAAGGACTTTAAAAACTCCACTAGACGAGGATTCTATAGATCATAGTTAGTACCATCTAGAATGGGTTATCTGTTCACAAATCCCCCTTCCTTCTCCATAGTACCAGAAATTATCTTCCATAGATCTCACCTAGAGACAAAGTAGTATACCTGCTTTAATACCAATTGAAATTATGGTATCAGATATGAGATGTCAAAGGTGATGTCACGACACTAATATCTGTTTGCTGAACAAGTAACATCAAAAAAACTAATTGCAGTAAATTTAAATGATATAAGTAAATTGTTCACCCAGTTCGGTGTAATCACACCTACATCTGGAGGCTACCAAGCCAGGAATAAAGTCCACTATTAACAATATTAATTTAGAGTTAAACTTCCCCATTTACACCCCTCACTTAATCACTACCTAATGACCTTTCTACCTAAGAACATCTTAGATATGAGAAACCCCTCTCACTCCCCCTCAATCACACACGGTGATAATAACAATAACAAAGACTTGAAGACACACTTTAAAGATACATAACCATCATTTCTTCAAAGATTATAGATGATTAAAAACTTAGAACTCAACTAACATCCACCTCAAGTATTAAACAATACTAGAGTGACTCACAAGGATCAATTAACAAAGACTTAAAACCTAAAACTTAAACACAATATGTTCAATTTTCTCTGGTGTGGCTAACTCTTCAAGTAGGGCTAGTGTTCCTTTTTATACGAACAACAAGACTAGGGTTGGCCCTTGAATTAATTCACATGCAGCCTTTTACGTGTCCTTTACTTTCTCCATGAAAGTAGGAAAAAGCAATAAAAGCGGAAGGATTTGCTTACTTACTTACAAAAAAAGACGGGAGTTTACTCGGGGACATCTTCATAAATCATACATATAAACTCTTTGCTTCACAAGAAGTTACTCTTGTTATGGCATTTCTTGGGAAGATCATAACTAATAATAGTCATAATCTGCGTGAAAGCAGAGGTGTAAGTAAGATACGGTGTTCAAGTAAGTAAGAGTGCAAATAGATACTAGAATATAGGGGTAAATATGACCTCACAAGGTTTGAGGATATTGGGGTTTGGCCATTGGTTCCTAATTTTGGGCATGGATATTAGGGAAGGTTCAAGCGGGAGGGATATGCCATGCATGGGTTGAAACAAACATATGTTCCTGAAACTAGCCATTGTAATTGGCATAGGTTCGGTCATAGGTAGGTTTGGTCTTGTCATCTCTAGGGCCACACGACCATGCGACCAGAGCTGTTAGGCATAAGGGAAACATGCCTTCCCTAGCTTTGAGCTTGTTGGGCCAACACTAAAGGGTTCTCCTAGAGAAGAAGTGGTTTGGGTCGTGCCTAGTTGTTGGCCCAGTCCAAAATATGATCCCCCTAAGTTGTTTCCCTTAGGAACATAAGCAATGACTTAGAGTTAGCACGTGCGCCGAGGAGGGATGAAGGAACTTTCACGGAGAGAGTACATGACAAAAGTATGTGGCTCGCGAATTAGAGTTGTTGCCTGGCGTACCTATTATGGAGGCTACTGTAACATCTCGATTTTAAGTAGCTAATTATTAATTATAATTATTATTATTATTATATATTATATTATGTGATAATTAATTTAATTGGGTGATTTAAATGAAAATTGAATTATTTGAATATGTGTGTTATTTAAATAATTGAGTTTTAGGAGTAGAATTATGGTTATTTAGTATTTGGCCTATTTATGAGAATGGAAGTAATAGAGAGGTGTTTAGTATTAAGACCATTAAGACAATCCTATTTAGTAAGGATTAGAATGGAATCATAATTAAAATTATCATTTGGAGAAAGAAGAGAAGAGAAGAGACGAGGAGAAAGAGGAAAAGTGAAGAGGAAACCCTAGAAGAGGAATCTTCAAGAGGTAAGGGTGGAGAATCCATGTTATTGTTTGATTATATTTGTGTGTAATGATTAGGAACATGCTAGGTTGTTCAATTTCAATTTCTAGAGTCTTTAAATGTTAGGGTTTGAATGGAAATTGTGTTTTTCAACATAGAATGATGACCCATGACTAGAAACATGTTAGGATACCCTTTAATGATGTTATTTGGCTGATTGGAATGAGTTTTATGTGGTAATTTTGTGAGAGAAGGAAGTCGGTTCGTAGAAGAAAAAGTGCAGAATCGCAGACCGCACTTAGTGCGAGGAAAAGCCCGCTTAGCGCGAAATGTTCTGACTTTTGGGGTTGTTTGTTCAGCAAGGTGCGCTTAGCGCGATAGGCCGGGCTTAACGTGACCTGGAATGAAAATTGTTATTTTTAGGATCTTTTGACATGGAATATTTTATGATTATATTTATTATAGTATTTTCATTTATGTGATTAATTGATCCAATTGTGATTGAATGTGTTTTAGATTGGTTTTGAATACTATTTCAATGTATGTTTGATTTCTTGAGTATAGTATGTGCTAATCTTATTTGATGGAATGGGTTGAATAACATTGGTGGAATGATATGTCATAATGTTATTGGTTATGTGTGATGATACGTATAAGATACATGTGATGATCTTGTTGTTGGAATATGATGTTGTGCAATTGATGGAAAATTCACATGAGTTGAATGGTGATGATATGCTTGGATAATTGAGATTGTTTGAATAATCTTAATTTGGATATGTTGTCTTGGTGAGTTGTACATGCATACATTCGGCTCGATCCCTGTGTGGATAAGTAGCGGTGAAACCGTGGGTTCACAAATTGGCTCGATCCATGATGGATAAGTAGCAGAAGCGTTGGGATCAAATTTGGCTCAATTCCATTGGGAATAAGTAGCGGAGGCTTTTGGTCTTGTCCGTATCGGAAGTAAGGGATTGGATTCTATGAATGAATTGGAAGCAGGGTTAACAAAATGTTGCCAAAAACTTGGTACCACATGCATATTGAGTCACATTTCATTGTTGTCACACAAGTCATTATTGAATATGCAATGTGTGGAATGAAATTGTGATGTTTAATTATATGTATTATTGGATTGTTTGGATGGAATGATAATTATGTTATGTGTTGTAAATATGAATATATTGTACTTGTAATATTTGTATGTTCATGTTATCTTGGGATATCACTTGAAGTGTGTGGAATTCGTGAATAAATGTTGTTTCTTCATTATTTCCATTTATATACTTTTGAGTAATGATGTGAATTCTCACCCTTCTGTTGCGATGTTGCCTCTACGTGGATAATGTGCATGTTCCGAGGATAGCGGTGCTTCGCACGAGACTAGTTGAAGAGTCTAGCTAGTTTATCCGTTACTAGGTAGTCTAGTCATTGCTCTTGTCATGTAACACGAGATTTATCTGGATTTCTTCTTTGATGAGAAATTTGTTATGTATACTCATCTATTTTGATTTGTACGATTGATATACTATGCTGATGTGGCATTGGTGCTGATGTATGAATTCTGATGACTTGAGTATGTTATGGATTCATCGCTTTTTCATCCAATGGTTATAGTATGGGATGTAATCATTGATAGTATATGTGAATAAGAATTAATCCACTGTGAAATGCATGATTTGTTTTAAAGCATGAGATTTAAATATGTGTTATTATTATGACCAATGCATATATGTATTGCTTTAATTTTAAAGTAAATCATGTGACGCCCTCTTGTTATGCATTTTATTTACTCTAATTGTTTAATAATTATTGGGGAATTATAGGGGGTGTTACATTATGGTATCAGAACAATGGTCGGTCTGATTTGGCCAGGTTATTAATGAATTTATTACCTGTTGTATTCGATATGTGTGTGAAACACTATCGGTACTTGTGTGTTTTCAAATTGGTTGTTTGCAGGAGAGAGTTTGAAACAAGTGAGGGAGAAGCTTTCGCTTCTCTGAGTTGTTCTGTGGTGGAGCATTGGTTTGGTGTTCTGTTGACTTCAAAAGTGCGAATTTGAGCATAGATGAAAGACACTATTATATTTTGGTAACAATGGTTTATGCTCAATTATGGTTGTCACCTACCTATTGAAAAATTGAGGAACTGAAAATCCTTAATCTCTTGTTGATAGTAGATGAGATCGTATTGGATGAGATATGTTTGTTTTGCCAACGTGATAGTATGTAAAGTAGGATCTTCTACTCTGGACAAGTGTTACAAGTGTGGTGTTGAATGACATCGTGCTTATGACTATGGGAAGGATGTTGGAAAGGATGTTATGAAATGCCATAGGTGTGGCAAAATCGGTCATAGAGTTGCTGATTGTAGATTTAGTGCGGATGTGACTTGTTACAATTATGGTGAACGACGTCATATTAATACTAAGTGTGAGAAGCCAAGGAAGGAGCAAGATAAAGGGAAAGTATTTGCATTGTCTGGTGCTGAGACTCCGGTTAAAGATAGGCTTATCCGAGGTATGTGCTTTATTAATGGTACACCTATGATTGCTATCATTGATACTGGTGCAACGCATTCTTTTAATTCTGCAGATTATGTTAAGAGACTGAATCTTGAATTGTCTGATATGCATGGAAATATGATTATTGATACTCCTACTGTGGGTTCTATTTGTACTTCTTTTGCATGTCTAAATTGTCCGTTGAGTATTTTTTGGTAGAGATTTTCAGATGGATTTAATTTGTCTTCCGTTAGATCAACTGGATGTGATTCTTGGTATGAACTGTTTGGAATACAATCATGTTTTTATCAACTCTTTTGACAAGTCATTTATCTTTCTTGATTCTGGTGTCGAGAATGATTTGTTTTGGTCTGCCAAGAAAGTGGATAAATATTTGAAAGATGGTGTTGTGTTATTTGCGTTGTTGACATCGTTGGATCTCAGTGAGAAACAAGCTATGGGTGAATTGCCTGTTGTTTGTGATTTTCCTGAGATATTTCCCGAAGATGTAATTGATTTTCCGCTAGAGCGTGAGGTGGAGTTTTCGATTGATTTAGTTCCTGGAACTAGTTCTGTTTCGATGGCTCTGAATCAGATGTCTGCTTTTGAGTTGAAGGAGTTGAAGAGTTAACTTGAATATTTGCTTGAAAAAAGGTTTATTCGTGTGAGTGTTTCTCTGTGGGGTGCACCTGTTTTGTTGGTTAAGAAGAAGGAAGGTTCTATGAGGTTGTGTGTTGATTATAGACAACTGAACAAGGTGACGATTAAGAACAAGTATCCACTTCAGAGGATTGATGATTTGATGGATCAGTTGGTTGGTGCTTGTGTTTTTAGTAAGATTGATTTGAGGGTTGGTTATCATTAGATTCGTGTGAAAGCTGAGGATATTCAGAAGACTGCTTTTAGGACAAGGTATGGTCACTGTGAGTATTCTGTAATGTTGTTTGTTGTGACTAATTCTCTTGGTGTTTTGATGGAATATATGAATAGGATTTTTCATGAGTATCTGGATCAATTGGTGGTTGTGTTTATTGATGATATTTTGATTTATTCTAAGAGTGAAGAAGATCATTTTGAGCATTTGAGAATTATGTAATCTTGTTGAAAGAGAAGAAGTTGTATGCTAAGCTTTCTAAGTGTGATTTTTGGTTGAAGGAAGTGAGTTTCCTTGGGCATGTGATTTTGAGTGGTGGTATTTCTGTGGATCCTTCTAAGGTTGAGGCTGTATATCGATGGGAATCTCCGAAATCAGTTTTTGAGATTAGAAGTTTTCTTGGTTTGGCTGGTTATTATCGTAAGTTCATTGAAGGTTTCTAAGTTGAATTTACCGTTGACTCAGTTGACGAGGAAAGGTCAAGCTTTTGTTTGGACTTTTCAGTATGAAACTAATTTTCAAGAGCTTAAAAGAAGGTTAATGACCATTCCTATTTTGATTTTGCCTAATCCGACATAACCATTCGTGGTGTATTGTGATGCTTCTTTGATGGGTTTAGGAGGTGTGTTAATGTAGAATAGACAAATGGTAGCTTATGCTTCGAGGCAACTTAAAGTTAATGAGAGGAATTATCCGACGCATGATTTAGAGTTAGCCACAGTTGTGTTTGTGTTGAATATTTGGAGGCATTATTTATTTGGTTCGAGATTTGAGGTGTATAGCGATCACAAGAGTTTGAAGTATCTGTTTGATAAAAAGGAATTGAATATGAGGCAAAGAAGATGGTTGGAATTCTTGAAGGATTATGATTTTGGTTTGAATTATCATCCGGGTAAAGCGAATGTTGTAGCTGATGCACTAAGTAGGAAGTCTTTGCATATGTCGATGTTGATGCTGCGAGAATTGGATTTGCTTGAACAATTTTGAGACTTGAGTTTGGTTTGTGAAGTGAACTCTTCTTGTGTTAAGCTTGGTATGTTGAAGCTTACTAGTGGTTTTTTGGATGAAATTCGAGAAGGTCAAAAATCTGATTTGGTTTTGGTAGATAAGTTGGTGTTGATCAATCAAGGTCGCGGTGGTGAATTTCGGATTGATGAACATGGTATCATGAAGTGTCGTGATAGAGTTTGTGTTCCTAATGTTGGTGATCTAAGAAAGAGAATTCTTGATGAAGGACATCATAGTGGATTGAGTATTCATCCTGGTGCTACTAAAATGTTCCAAGATTTTAGGAAATTATTTTGGTGGTCAGGTATGAAGAAGGATATTGCTGAGTTTGTGTATTCTTGTTTAATCTGTCAGAAATCTAAGATTGAACTTCAGAAACCATCTGGTTTGTTGCAGCCGTTATCCATTCCTGAGTGGAAGTGGGATAGCTTTTCTATGGATTTTGTTTCTAGATTTCCGAGGACTCCGAGTAGTCATGATTCTGTTTGGTTTATTGTGGACAGATTGACGAAATATGCTCACTTTATTCCAATTTTGGTGGATTATCCTATTGAGAATTTTGCTAAGTTGTATATTGAGAAAGTTGGGAGTTTGCATGGTGTTCCTTCGAGTATTGTTTCGGATAGAGATCCGAGGTTTACTTCGTATTTCTGGGAAGGTTTACAAAGTGCTTTGGGTACAAAGTTGCGTTTGAGTTTGGCGTATCATCCACAAATTGATGGTCATACTGAAAGGATGATTCAATCATTGGATGATCTTTTGAGAGCTTGTGTTTTAGAGCATGAAGGTGCTTGGGATAATTATTTTCCTTTGATTGAGTTTACTTATAAAAATAGTTTTCATTCGAGTATTGGAATGACTCTGTTTGAAGCTTTGTATGGATGAAGGTGTAGGACTCCTTTGTGTTGGTATGAATCAGGTGAGAGTGTTGTGGTTGAACCTGAGATAGTTCAACAGACTACGAATAAGAATAAGATGATTTGGGAGAAGATGCAGATTTCCCATAGTTGTCAGAAGAGTTATCATGATAAGAGGAGGAAATATCTTAGCTTTGAGAAAGGTGATCATGTGTTTTTGAGAGTTACTCCTGTGATTGGTGTTGGTAGAGCATTGAAGTCAAGGAAGTTGACTTCGCGTTCTATTGGTCCTTATCAAATTGCTGAGAAAGTTAGTGAAGTAGCCTATCAAATTCATTTGCCTCCTGTTGCACCCCAAAATTTGCCCTCCTATCTCGATTTTATCTGGTTTAGGCATCACATTCACCTGCATATACTTCCATTAGGTCATTGACATTAAACAGTCATTTACACATCGGATATGCATCATTTCGTCGTATTTAAATTGACTAAAAGTTAGTTTAAATCGATATTTGCATCATTTTATAGTTATGAAATACCCGTTATTCCACTGCATTCATTTTTCATTTCTCTACCTGTTTCTTGCATCATTTTAAGTTGATTATATGTCGATGATATCAATATTTCAATTTTACAAACAGACTGCTAAAAGCGATTCGACCTTTGAAAATTAGTGGGAAAAATATTTCAAACTTTCGCCTCTAACTCTTTATGAATCTCGTGTCACGTAGATCATGAAAATGTGATCTCTCTAATTTTTCAATACATTTCGAAGTTTTGTTTTTAACCGTAAGTGTTTTAAAATCATGTATTTTTTATTATCGTTTTATTTCAATTTTAATTATGTCGATAATTTTTCTTTAATCTATGAAACCCGTGATTTATTTTAATATGTTTATTTTATTTTTTCGGATAATTTATTGTCCAAATTTTATCATTTAACAATTTTAAGTGTCCAATTTTCACCTCCAAAAATCAAAATAAAAATGTTGTTGGACAGATTTCTTTTTAATCTATTGGGCTTTTGGGTCCAATTCATCAAAAGGGTATTTTTGCCATTTTTAAAAATTGCTAAACCTAATTTTTTGGGTATATATATGTGTTATAATTTACTATTGAAGGGAGGCCAAAAATTGGAAAACAACAGAAAGGAGGCGGGGGTGTTTTCTTTAGATCCAAAAGAAACTATTTTTTTTCTCTCATCATACTCCATGTTGTATTCTCTTGGTACTCACAGAAAAACATTAACACACTCCCTTCAACACCAAACAAAATCACAACCGTCTCTCTCGCAGAAACAACATCTTCCCAGCCGTGTCCGTAAACCCCCATCCTCATCGTCTGTCTCTCTTCCTCACCGTCAACCCACCACCGTATCACCTTCACCACCAACAGCCTCTGTTCCGTAACAACACCCATCTCAACTCCTTCAATGCTCAGCCCTCTTTCTCTCCTCACTGAACCGTTTCGAACCCCCACTGCAGCTTCACCGTTCCAAAACCTTCACTCAACATACTGCTTCTCCTTATCACGCCGTAACACCTCTTCCATTTCACTTCCTTCACTCTGTCAACCACCTCCTTTCCATCATCGCCGCTAACCCATCATTCCCTCTCCACTGTAAACTCACCCCATTCCTCTCTCTGTCACCATCGGAAATACATACTCCTCCGTCCATCTCCTTCCATTAACATCACTTCCGCACTGTAACCTCATCCACTTCATCCTCATCTTCATCTGCTAATCCCACCGTTACCTCCACTGTCACACCTTCCATTCAACCCTCTGTCTCATTCTCTCCCTCTCTGCCGGAACCCTCTCTCAATACTACTCCTTCCAAACTCTCGCCGCTGGAAAACACCGAACCATCAACCTCCATTTTCTTCTTCATCGTCCCTCACCGTCTCTTAACCCCTGTCTCTTCCAACTCCTTCTGTTCGCCTAACTTCCTCTCGCCGTCACCATCTTCATCATAACTACCACATACTCCCTTTCCGTCCAATCTCCGTCTCAAATCCCCATTTCCTTCCACCGCGACGCTGTCCCCTTCACCAACAACAATCGTTCGGCAATTTCCCAGCAACCGCGACCGTCCCTTACCACTCTCTGACGCCAACAGCTTCATCAGCAACACATCGCGCCCCTGCTCCGTCTTCTCTCTTGTCGAACAACAACCCTGTTGCTTCAGCATCTCAGTTCATCACCAGCATCACGTTCTCAGCTTCTTTGGTAACATTTCGATCAATTTCATATCTTTTTTACATAGCTGATATATTGCTGACTTTGTGGTAAATCCATGTGAAGAACAGTTTTGATGTTATGTTGTTGAAGTTTTGTTTAAATCACGTTGAAGTTTGATTAATGTCATGTTGAATTGGTGGTAAAATCTGCAAGGTTCAGTGTTAGTTTGATTAATGTCATGTTGAATTGGTGGTAAAATCTGCAAGGTTCAGTGTTAAGACGTTTTCAAGTTTTCTCTGATGTTGTGTTCTGTTTGTAACTATGGATTTGGTTGTTTTAGATTCAAGCATTGAATTACAATTTGATTATACGCTATGTTGAAATTAGTTTGAGGATCTCTGCTAAATCTGTGTTGCGATAATTCCCAATGGTTTGAGATGTTGTGTTAGTTTTGAATTTGGGATTGTTAACTTGTGATAATTCAGGAAGGATACGACCATTTTTAGAACGATTTTGGTATAAAATGCAATAGCAAATTATGGAAAGTTGTTTTGATATGCCATGACTGTTGATTAAATAGTGCTGATTTTGTTTGGATTTCGTGTGAATCTTTGTCGTTGTAATTTTGTTTGTGCAAGAAATCAAACAATTATTTGCTCTAATGTTTGTGTCGAACTTGAAATTTTGAAGTTTCTATGGGTGTTTAATATGTTTTAATTGAATTCGTTAGGCGTGTTGTTAATGTACTGCCTTGATTTCATGCCATTGATTTTTGCTATTTTCTTAAATTCATTCTTCTATGTTTCGAGTTTGTTTAGAATAATAACAATACATGCTATGCTAATTTTTCTGTTCGTATCATCATTAAGTTGTGGTATTTTGTTTTGAATCGATTCTTGAAGATTAATTCGGCTATTTCCTTTTGTGCTAAACATGTTTGGTTCGAATTTTGGGGTATAATGATGCATGTAGAGTTGCTGCCCGAGTTTGATTTGTTTAATTTGTAGCTCACTTTGAATTCGTTTTATCATATCATGAATTTGAATTGGATAAGAGTTTGAATTCTTAATTCTTGTTTCATTTGTGAATAGTTAATCTTTAATAGTCATCATGTTTACTTGATATTGAATGATTTAGAATGCTAAATGCCATGTTTAGTGAGTTATGATACAAACCTTTGCTTCTTGAGTTGTTTGTGTAAATGATACAAGTTTCATTCAATTTCATATCTTGTTTACTAACCATTTTCCGATCTATTGCAATTTCATCTTATTTTATCACACTTATGCTACTAACCAATTTGTTTGTTGTGAAGGCATTCAAGAAAAATCCGATCATCATTTCCTCTTAGCATATATACTTTTCTTCTTCCAATTACATTCTTATTATTGTTGTTCCATTATTAATATCTAGTAATGTCATTTTTATTTTTTGTAAATATAAAATACATAATATTTTTGTTATTATATTTAGTATGTAAATACAATTATATTACTTTTATTCTTATAACTTTATTTATATTCATTTGTAAATAAATTCAATTACATTTTAATGATCTTTGTGTTGCAATTTTGAATTTGGAATTTAATTCAACCTTCGAATGAATTTGGATGCAAATATATCTATTCTTTGCATAGTTTTTGTTTGTATTTTGAGTGATGTAGGGATCTTCATTTGGTATCCATCCGATGCATCAAGCCTTATCCGATCTTGAAGACTACTCGGAGCTCAATTCTTTCAACGCATAAAAGCTATTTATTTATTCAAATTAATTCGATTTGGTTGTATATATTCCCATTCATGAACATGTACCCTTATTCCTTGTGTGTTCTAATTACCGTTTAATTATGCGTTTATCATATTAGAACACATAGCCTCCTCTTGGGCTCCTCATCAAGAAGCAGGTAAACATACACAATGCACACCTGCACACATTTATAGTTTGGTCCTGGGCTTTTCTACAGCGACAACTATTCGATCGATTATTCCAATCGGTTGTTTAGAATACTAGTGTCACGCTAGTCCCACTTTTAGGAGCATACACAAAGCCACTTTGTATGGGCTCGCTTGTTTTCCTAATAACCCCTAAAACACTTTCAAATTAAAATAATTAATTGAACTTGCTATTTCAAAATCAATTTTTCTACAAAACAAAAAAACACGGTGCTATGGTATTTAAGTAAATCGTTAGAGGATAGCCCGACGATTTAATTAAAATGTAAAGTATTTGGGCCATTAGAGGGTAACCAAATGACTTAAATACTTTATTCCATAACACTTAATAAAAGTGAACTTTGTTTCACCTCACTCTTTTCATAATAAAGATTTTGGATGAGAGATGATCGGTTGACCTCAATCACCAATCTCGAGTATTGAATCGTTAGAGGATATCCCAACGTTTTGGTACTTGTCATCCACAATTAAAATCAATCTAACCCATTCAAATCTTTTTTTTGCTCATATGCGATTATCAAAAATAAAAAAACCATTTCAATTAAAATCAATACAACCAATCCAAGACATTTTCAACAAGAACTACGGAGTTTTGACTTTCCCATTGCACGAGGGAATACGTAGGCACGCGGTTTCAAAACCGTGTCAAACTCAAAATAATAATAAACAAATCCCGTTTCCTTCTTTCTTATTTCTTGATCATTAATTAGAAGATAACATTTTTACTTTAAACACACAAACACGCGCGAACTAAATGGGTCTGATCGAGTACGATGGACGTAAGAGGTGCTAATACCTTCCTCTTACGTAACCGACTCCCGAATCCGTTCTTTTTGGTCTTGTAGACCGCCTTATCCGTCATTCGTGGGTTTTATCTATATTTCCCCGTTCTTTATAGAACAAATAAAATTAGGTGGCGATTTCATTATTTTGAAAATTCATTTAAATGATTTTTGAAAATCGAGTTGCTTCAGTTGGCGACTTCACTGTGGGACTTTTTTTTAAAATCTTTTTTGACTAAGCGAGTCAACCCTAGTTTAGTTCTTCGCATGTTTGTGTGTTTGTTTATCGCTTTCTTCTTTAAGCTTATCTATTGTTTATTTGCTTATTTTCCTCTATACTTTGTATTTTATTTTGTTGATATATTGTTGTGATGGGAATTCATGGGCATTGATACATAGATAAGCCCACTACCCAGGCTTTTAGGTCACCTTTTTAGGAATAGAGGGGTTGCGTAGCCTAGGTCCACCTGACTCCGTTGTCTTGTTGGCCCGAAGCGAAGACTCCGGCTTAGAGTTGGTTGTTTTAAGGAGGTTGTTGGCCCGCGATAGCGCAGGACATCAATCTTTGGACAAATAACCTATAACTCTAAGTTTGTTCATGTTATCCGAACCTGGACCGACCGCTCAAATATTGGATTTTGAGTATCCTATTAAGAGCCGTTTCTTGGAGTATACTTTTGCAAATACTGTCACCATGTAGGCCTCTCGCACGATGATGATATTTGTTAAAAGGGGATCTGAGACTCCGAGAAACATTTAGCAAAAAAAAAAACATTAAAACCACCTTGTTCGGGATTATTGGGTAGAAAATCCTAGAGCTGTCCAATCATAGGAGCCCACCTAAATAAGTTGTTCTGATTACCAGTATCATCCTTGTTTCACGTCTCTGTGAACCTGCTAGTATCATCATGTTGCATTCCATTTGCATCATAAAAAAAATTATTTCTATTACCATCCATGCATTTCATTCATTTCAACCAGAGGACTCATTTCAACCTGGCTTCTTATCCAGAAACTCAAGATTGCAAGACTGATTTCCTGACATCGCCGTCATCATGGATCAACTCCAGGCAAGTGTGGATGCGATGAATACTCATCTAGATACCCAAATGGATCAATTCATGGAGGTTATCCAGAACCTCGCCATTGGACAAGAAGAGTTGAAGCAAGTTGTTCAGAAGACTGAAGTTGTTGCTATTGATCATGTTAATCCACCAGGTGTTAATCTTAACCACATGGAGGTCCTTTCAAATCAAGATGTCAAAAACACCATTCAAATGCATGTCAATGGAACTCCTCACTGTGATGACATCTTTGAGTCTTCGTTTGACACCTTTAGGTTTCCGATTGAAGAGACTGAGTCTGAGAAAAAAGCTTCGCCTCCTTGAGAAAAGGATGAAAGCTATTGAGGGTCGTGATTCCCTTGGTTTAGACGCTCTTAGTTCGTGCTTGGTGCCTGGTATCAAAATTCCTGCAAAGTTCAAAGTCCCCATTTTCGAGAAATATAAGGGTACCTCTTGTCCAATTAATCACATTAAAGCCTATTGCAATAAGATGGCTCCATATGCGGAAAATGACAAGCTCCTCATGCACGTTTTTCAAGATTGCCTCAGTGGAGCATCTCTCGAGTGGTACACTCGCATCCAAAGTTGGAAAGATTTAGCTGAAGCCTTTGTCAATCAGTACGACTATAATATGGACATGGCTCCCACCAGAATTCAACTCCAAGGTTTAACTCAAAAGACTGAAGAATCTTTCAAAGAGTATGCGCAGAGATGGAGAGAATTAGCTGCTAGAGTTCAACCTCCTCTTTTGGAGCGAGAACTCATTGAGATGTTCTCCAATACCTTGCAAGGTCCCTATCTGATTGCTGGATGTACTTCTATGTTTTCACACCTAGTTGTTGTAGGGGAGCGAATTGAGCGTGGCCTCAAGATGGGTAACATTTAGGATGTTGCTATTATTTCTGAATTTCTAGAGCAAATCGATCAAGAGGCAAGTACAATTTTCGAGGATGAAGAAGAAGCTCCTGTTTACCCTCCACTTCAGATGCCTAATCAAGTGACAAAAGCTAATTCAAATCTGTGTGCTCCACAAATCTGTGCTGCAACTATCTGTCGAACACCAGTTCAGTATGCTCCCCAACAGCAGAACGCTCCTCTACAACAAACTTATCAACAAAATCGTCAACAATGAGGTGGGAAGAATCTGATAAGGTCAAGAAAAGTGCATGATCCAATCCCCATGCCTTATAGTGAGTTGCTAACTCACCTACTCCGACATTCTTTGGTGGAGTTAAAGGAGCTCGGGACGCCTCTTTTTCCATATCCTTTAGGATATGATCCTGATGCCTACTGTGAGTTCCATTCTGGGGCACCTGGCCATACAATTGAAGGATGTAATCTTTTCAAAGGCACGATTCATAAACTCATTGATTCCAAAGCAATTACGTTCGCTCCAGAGGGCCTACGCATCAATTGAACACTCTTTTGACTCAGTGAACGCCAGGACTACGAAGTGCATCTTCTGAAGCAAGAAATCCATACGGAGACTAGTCTCCTCAACATAGAGATTTATAGTTTCATCTTGCATGCTCCTTTGTAATATTTCTTGTTTTGTTAAGTATTTTCTTGTATGCAAAACTTGCTCATTTTTGAATACTAATCATAATGCATTGAATATGTTTGTCTTGAAATAATCCATTCGCTTTCACTCTTAAATGTTTTTATTTGCTTTTGATAATCAACTCTTACTATAAGCAACACCTCTGTAGGGAGGATGACGAACAATTTACCAAGAATCTCAAACATTATGCTTTCGAGTAAAAACCCTGCTAATGATGTACAGGCCTTGTTTCAAATTCCCAAACAGGAGATATAAGGAGTGAAACCCTCGTTAACCCCTTTTGAGCCTCGAGTAGGAGTTTCTTTTACTGAAAAAACCCTCATTTTTTAACATGGGGCAGGGTAGTGTTCAGTTAACCCGATCGAGCGTTCAAAACTCATCAAGAGTGCGCATCCAAGGATACAACAATGGTTATCCTTCAAAAGGTTGAGGAAGGCCAAAGCCGCAATGGTCAATCTTCGCCAATCAACACTGTGCGTCGAAAGAGGTTGAAACCGTAATGGTTATCTCGCACAAGAAATCAAAGATAGCGATACCACAATTGTTATCTCTCATCCACTAAGGATTCAACCATCCGTCACCTCCAATCAAACAAAGATGCAAGATCACACGACTTGTTCAAAAGAAAAGTGATTAAAAAAAAATGATGACAAAAAGCCCGCTAAGTCGAAACTTCAAAATAAGTCGCTTAGGCAAAAGAAAGGCAAAAGAAAGAAAAGAAAAGGATTACAAAACAAAATAAAATCCTCAACAAAAGAACAAAGGCGTGTGATCAGACACCAAAAGCAAAAGGTGAGTGGTATCGTGTCCAAAAACCTCGATGCTTCCTCAACCGCATCATAAACTTCTCTCAAGAGATGAATGCTCGCATCAAGTTATCTGAACTTAGGAATGAAGAACATCACGGAGAATGGGAGGGCACCAAATATTTGAGCCTAAAAAATCTTTTTTTTCTAAAAACCCGTGAACCAGACCACGTTACAACCCTTGAAAGTCCTAATTGAAGCGTGGGTTAACTCGAAAGCAGAATTGTTACGAGAATACAGTAACCTGACTCCTAGGAGGTTTGTTAAACATTCGAGTTGGTATCACTCCATCTGTTTACTTTCTTTCACAAAAAAATCGATGTTTCGACATCCTTTCAATAAAAGATTTTAAAACTTCAAAACAAACATGAACTTTGCATTAGAATTATCATTCGTAGAATAAAACATTCTTTGCATACAGATTAGTGCTTAAACATCAAGTGAGCTTTCGTTTTGAGCATCAGACGAATAATTTGTTTGTCCTGAAGGACATTTTACTTCAAGTATCTGATTGAGCAGAAAGCAGTTTGAGTCAAGAAGTAAAGTTGTGAAGTAGCCTACTTTCAAGATGTAAGTTAACCACCCTGACTAGGTGATATCTTCAAAGTTTAATCAATCTGGGGCATTTATGTCGAGATTCAGAGAATCTCTCAAAGAGCTGAGCAATCAAGGGCATTCACCCGAGCATGTTTGAAACCTTCTTTACCTTTGGTGAGTCAAGGGAAATGCTTTCCAAGTTTATAACATTGGGGCAGATTATCTTGATGGTACAGATCTCAAGAAGTTTTCTCGAGGCTATTTTTCTTCAAAATACCTACAGATTGGGGCAAATCATTATGCAGGGGCATTCCTCCACATCATAGTTGATCAAGTCAAGTCCAGGCGCAAGCTAAACAATTGTTGAGTTTGAAGGACGTGTCGGGAAGTTAGGATCGTTATCCTCATCTTATCAGAGATCAAAGTATGTGTGGGATTTCTCCATCAGAAGTTAAGGATCAATATCTCCAATTCAAGTCAGGATCGTTATCCTCAGCTCATCAGATATCAAGGTTTAATTCCTGGTTATTGGTTTCCTTCAACAAAAGTCAGAAGACAAGATTTTATCCTTTGAGTTCCAACAGATTGTCTTTGCTTCGACACATTGCATATAGTAATCATCATTGCAGTGTTCCGCATTTTTTGCAGATTTTGTGGTCCCAAGATTTTAGAATGAAAGGGCATGATACGCCTAAGCTTTGGTCACCAACGAAGTTTCTTTCTCTCCAACAAGAGTTATCCATGGCATATGGGTGCCCTTGGATGTTATCACCCCTTCCCCGACGTGGAAGATCGCAAAGAACGGTTTACGCCAGCAAGATCATTTTCAAAGACTCACTTGTGCCAGAAGACGTCGTCGACCCTCTTATGCAAGAGCTCGTAATCCTGAGTTATTGAAGTTAGGAACTCTGCGTAACATGATTGTCATCCCAGATGAATGTTAATCTCTAAGAGTTACTTCCCCAGTGATGTTGATCATTGAAAGTTGATACTTCTATTCTGCAATCCCCTAGTCAGGGTCCAGACTGTCATCTTTTTGATAAAGGCCAGATGATTTATATTCAATTCATGGATGGTTGTTGCTTCCTCAGCAACTCACAATCGCCTTTAGTCCTAGACAAAATATCAAAACATGCATCATTGCATTGCATAACATCCTCAAAAATGCGTAGCATTTCCATTGATATGGAGCATTACGCCAAAAATAATAATCTCAAACATGCATCTAACCATAAGCCAGATTAATGTGTTTCTCGAGTACCTTTGTCTCAGAGAAGCTTATCCATAAAAATCCCCAAGTGGTATTCCCAGTCAGAGTTCCCTCAAGAAATTCTTCTTGTTGTTGTTATCTGCATTTTTGACCCCCGATCTCCTACATCATTCAAATTCAATTTATTTACCAAGCGTCTTGCTTTTTGCAAATTCTTATTTTGGTTATCTTACCCGTGTTTGTCTCTGTCGTTAGAGTGCGAGTAAGAGTCGGTGTCTAACCTTTCTTGCTTCTCAATTGTTTGAGTATCCATACTTGGTGTGTGGTAATTCATATAATTGCCGCTCTTGAAGAATTACACCCCGCCTTTGGCCTGAGGGATATTGTAGTTTCTTGCACATTTGCAACATTTTAAAGTCCAACATAGTTGGGCGATCCTTGCTAGGATCCCCTTTGTTTGGCCTCTTTCCCCGTGAATTCGTCTTCAATCGACGATTTTACCATTCCATATATCTTTCCCCCAGTGAGTCTGCTCCAGTCGGTCTCATTCTTGCGTATCTCTAATATCCTTACCTGACATATGCTCCCTATATGTGTTCAATATCCTTACCGAACATGTATATTCGATCTTTATGTGTCCAATATCCTTACCGGGCATGTATATTTCGAAACCTTTGTTAGAGTCGCCTCGGTCTCTTTGTATGTCTAATATCCTTACGACATATGCTCCCTATATGTGTTCAATATCCTTACCGAACATGTATATTCGATCTTTATGTGTCCAATATCCTTACCGGACATGTATATTTCGAAACCCTTGTTAGAGTCGTCTTCGGTCGGTCTCTTTCCGGTGTATGTCTAATATCCTTACCTGACATATGCTACCTATATGTGTTCAATATCCTTACCGAACATGTATATTCGATCTTTATGTGTCCAATATCCTTACCGGGCATGTATATTTCGAAACCCTTGTTAGAGTCGTCTTGATCGGTCTCTTTCGGTGTATGTCTAATATCCTTACGACATATGCTCCTATATGTGTTCAATATCCTTACCGAACATGTATATTCGATCTTTATGTGTCCAATATCCTTACCGGGCATGTATATTTGAAACCTTTGTTAGAGTCGTCTTGATCGGTCTCTTTCCTGTATGTCTAATATCCTTACGACATATGCTCCTATATGTGTTCAATATCCTTACCGAACATGTATATTCGATCTTTATGTGTCCAATATCCTTACGGGTATGTATATTTTGAAACCCTTGTTAGAGTCGTCTTGATCGGTCTCTTTCCGTGTATGTCTAATATCCTTACGACATATGCTCCTATATGTGTTCAATATCCTTACCGAACATGTATATTCGATCTTTATGTGTCCAATATCCTTACGGGCATGTATATTTGAAACCTTTGTTAGAGTCGTCTTGATCGGTCTCTTTCGGTGTATGTCTAATATCCTTACGACATATGCTCCTATATGTGTTCAATATCCTTACCGAACATGTATATTCAATCTTTATGTGTGCAATATCCTTACGGACATGTATATTTGAAACCTTTGTTAGAGTCATCTTGATCGGTCTCTTTCCTGTATGTCTAATATCCTTACGACATATGCTCCTATATGTGTTCAATATCCTTACCGAACATGTATATTCGATCTTTATGTGTCCAATATCCTTAGGGCATGTATATTTGAAACCTTTGTTAGAGTCGCCTTGATCGGTCTCTTTCCTGTATGTCTAATATCCTTACGACATATGCTCCCTATATGTGTTCAATATCCTTACCGAACATGTGTATTCGATCTTTATGTGTCCAATATCCTTACCGGGCATGTATATTTCGAAACCTTTGTTAGAGTCGTCTTTAGTCGGTCTCTTTCTGGTGTATGTCTAATATCCTTACCTGACATATGCTCCCTATATGTGTTCAATATCCTTATCGAACATATATATTCGATCTCTATGTGTCCAATATCCTTACCAGGCATGTATATTTCGAAACCTTTGTTAGAGTCGTCTTCGGTCCGTCTCTTTCCGGTGTATGTCTAATATTTACCTGACATATGCTCCCTATATGTGTTCAATATCCTTACCGAACATGTATATTCGATCTCTATGTGTCCAATATCCTTACCGGGCATGTATATTTCGAAACCTTCGTTAGAGTCGTCTTCGGTCGGTCTCTTTCCAGTGTATGTCTAATATCCTTACCTGACATATGCTCCCTATATGTGTTCAATATCCTTACCGAACATGTATATTCGATCTTTATGTGTCCAATATCCTTACCGGGCATGTATATTTCGAAACTTTCGTTAGAGTCGTCTTCGGTCGGTCTCTTTCCAGTGTATGTCTAATATCCTTACCTGACATATGCTCCCTATATGTGTTCAATATCCTTACCGAACATATATATTCGATCCTTATATGTCCAATATCCTTACCGGGCATGTATATTTGAAACCTTTGTTAGAGTTGTCTTGATCGGTCTCTTTCCTGTATGTCTAATATCCTTACGACATATGCTCCTATATGTGTTCAATATCCTTACGAACATGTATATTCGATCTTTATGTGTCCAATATCCTTACGGGCATGTATTATTTGAAACCTTTGTTAGAGTCGTCTTGATCGGTCTCTTTCCGGTGTATGTCTAATATCCTTACCTGACATATGCTCCCTATATGTGTTCAATATCCTTACCGAACATGTATATTCGATCTTTATGTGTTCAATATCCTTACCGAACATGTATATTCGATCCTTATGTGTCCAATATCCTTACCGGGCCTGTATATTTCGAAACCTTTGTTAGAGTCGTCTTCGGTCGGTCTCTTTTCGGTGTATGTCTAATATCCTTACCTGACATACCAGAGCTTTTGTTCCCGATCCCACTGTAAATATATAAAAAAAAATCAAAAAAATTGAAAATACGGAAAACAAAATATTTCTACTTGTTCTTCGGAGCGCAAATTTTTGGGTTCTTGTAGTATTTAATCTTCTTCTACCTTGAAAGCTCGAAAGGCTAGCACCAATATCACTTTCAGGTTTAAGACGATTAAATAGGGGCAACTGTTGCACCCCAAAATTTGCCCTCCTATCTCGATTTTATCTGGTTTAGGCATCACATTCACCTACATATACTTCCATTAGGTCATTGACATTAAACAGTCATTTACACATCGGATATGCATCATTTCGTCGTATTTAAATTGACTAAAAGTTAGTTTAAATCGATATTTGCATCATTTTATAGTTATGAAATACCCGTTATTCCACTGCATTCATTTTTCATTTCTCTACCTGTTTCTTGCATCATTTTAAGTTGATTATATGTCGATGATATCAATATTTCAATTTTACAAACAGACTGCTAAAAGCGATTCGACACTGTACGAAAATTAGTGGGAAAAATATTTCAAACTTTCGCCTCTAACTCACTGCTTTATGAATCTACGTGTCACGTAGATCATGAAAATGTGATCTCTCTAATTTTTCAATACATTTCGAAGTTTTGTTTTTAACCGTAAGTGTTTTAAAATCATGTATTTTTTATTATCGTTTTATTTCAATTTTAATTATGTCGATAATTTTTCTTTAATCTATGAAACCCGTGATTTATTTTAATATGTTTATTTTATTTTTTCGGATAATTTATTGTCCAAATTTTTATCATTTTAACAATTTTAAGTGTCCAATTTTCACCTCCAAAAATCAAAATAAAAATGTTGTTGGACAGATTTCTTTTTAATCTATTGGGCTTTTGGGTCCAATTAATCAAAAGGGTATTTTTGCCATTTTTAAAAATTGCTAAACCTAATTTTTTGGGTATATATATGTGTTATAATTTACTATTGAAGGGAGGCCAAAAATTGGAAAACAACAGAAAGGAGGCGGGGGTGTTTTCTTTAGATCCAAAAGAAACTATTTTTTTTCTCTCATCATACTCCATGTTGTATTCTCTTGGTACTCACAGAAAAACAATAACACACTCCCTTCAACACCAAACAAAATCACAGCTGTCTCTCTCGCAGAAACAACATCCTCCCAGCCGTGTCCGTAAACCCCCATCCTCATCGTCTGTCTCTCTTCCTCACCGTCAACCCACCACCGTATCACCTTCACCACCAACAGCCTCTGTTCCGTAACAACACCCATCTCAACTCCTTCAATGCTCAGCCCACTGTCTCTCCTCACTGAACCGTTTCGAACCCCCACTGCAGCTTCACCGTTCCAAAACCTTCACTCAACATACTGCTTCTCCTTCTCCACGCTGTAACACCTCTTCCATTTCACTTCCTTCACTCTGTCAACCACCTCCTTTCCATCATCGCCGCTAACCCATCATTCCCTCTCCACTGTAAACTCACCCCATTCCTCTCTCTGTCACCATCGGAAATACATACTCCTCCGTCCATCTCCTTCCATTAACATCACTTCTGCACTGTAACCTCATCCACTTCATCCTCATCTTCATCTGTTAATCCCGCCGTTACCTCCACTGTCACACCTTCCATTCAACCCTCTGTCTCGTTCTCTCCCTCTCTGCCGGAACCCTCTCTCAATATACTCCTTCCAAACTCTCGCCGCTGGAAAACACCGAACCATCAACCTCCATTTTCTTCTTCATCGTCCCTCACCGTCTCTTAACCCCTGTTTCTTCCAACTCCTTCTGTTCGCCTGACTTCCTCTCGCCGTCACCATCTTCATCATAACTACCACATACTCCCTTTCCGTCCAATCTCCGTCTCAAATCCCCATTTCCTTCAACCGCGACGCTGTCCCCTTCACCAACAACAATCGTTCGGCAATTTCCCAGCAACCGCGACCGTCCCTTACCACTCTCTGACGCCAACAGCTTCATCAACAACACATCGCGCCCCTGCTCCGTCTTCTCTCTTGTCGAACAACAACCCTGTTGCTTTAGCATCTCAGTTCATCACCAGCATCACGTTCTCAGCTTCTTTGGTAACATTTCGATCCATTTCATATCTTTTTTACATAGCTGATATATTGCTGACTTTGTGATATGTTGCTGACTTTGTGGTAAATCCATGTGAAGAACAGTTTTGATGTTATGTTGTTGAAGTTTTGTTTAAATCACGTTGAAGTTTGATTAATGTCATGTTGAATTGGTGGTAAAATCTGCAAGGTTCAGTGTTAGTTTGATTAATGTCATGTTGAATTGGTGGTAAAATCTGCAAGGTTCAGTGTTAAGACGTTTTCAAGTTTTCTCTGATGTTGTGTTCTGTTTGTAACTATGGATTTGGTTGTTTTAGATTCAAGCATTGAATTACAATTTGATTATACGCTATGTTGAAATTAGTTTGAGGATCTCTGCTAAATCTGTGTTGCGATAATTCCCAATGGTTTGAGATGTTGTGTTAGTTTTGAATTTGGGATTGTTAACTTGTGATAATTCAGGAAGGATACGACCATTTTTAGAACGATTTTGGTATAAAATGCAATAGCAAATTATGGAAAGTTGTTTTGATATGCCATGACTGTTGCTGTCCGCAATTAAATAGTGCTGATTTTGTTTGGATTTTGTGTGAATCTTTGCCGTTGTAATTTTGTTTGTGCAAGAAATCGAACAATTATTTGCTCTAATGTTTGTGTCGAACTTGAAATTTTGAAGTTTCTATGGGTGTTTAATATGTTTTAATTGAATTCGTTAGGCGTATTTGTTAATGTACGGCTGCTGCCCAGATTTCATGCCATTGATTTTTGCTATTTTCTTAAATTCATTCTTCTATGTTTCGAGTTTGTTTAGAATAATAACAATACATGCTATGCTAATTTTTCTGTTCGTATCATCATTGAGTTGTGGTATTTTGTTTTGAATCGATTCTTGAAGATTAATTCGGCTATTTCCTTTTGTGCTAAACATGTTTGGTTCGAATTTTGGGGTATAATGATGCATGTAGAGTTGCTGCCCGGGTTTGATTTGTTTAATTTGTAGCTCACTTTGAATTCGTTTTATCATATCATGAATTTGAATTGGATACGAGTTTGAATTCTTAATTCTTGTTTCATTTGTGAATTGTTAATCTTTAATAGTCATCATGTTTACTTGATATTGAATGATTTAGAATGATAAATGCCATGTTTAGTGAGTTATGATACAAACCTTTGCTTCTTGAGTTGTTTGTGTAAATGATACAAGTTTCATTCAATTTCATATCTTGTTTACTAACCATTTTCCGATCTATTGCAATTTCATCTTATTTTATCACACTTATGCTACTAACCAATTTGTTTGTTGTGAAGGCATTCAAGAAAAATCTGATCATCATTTCCTCTTAGCATATATACTTTTCTTCTTCCAATTACATTCTTATTATTGTTGTTCCATTATTAATATCTAGTAATGTCATTTTTATTTTTTGTAAATATAAAATACATAATATTTTTGTTATTATATTTAGTATGTAAATACAATTATATTACTTTTATTCTTATAACTTTATTTATATTCATTTGTAAATAAATTCAATTACATTTTAATGATCTTTGTGTTGCAATTTTGAATTTGGAATTTAATTCAACCTTCGAATGAATTTGGATGCAAACATATCTATTCTTTGCATAGTTTTTGTTTGTATTTTGAGTGATGTAGGGATCTTCATTTGGTATCCATCCGATGCATCAAGCCTTATCCGATCTTGAAGACTACTCGGAGCTCAATTCTTTCAACGCATAAAAGCTATTTATTTATTCAAATTAATTCGATTTGGTTGTATATATTCCCATTCATGAACATGTACCCTTATTCCTTGTGTGTTCTAATTACCGTTTAATTTGCGTTTATCATATTAGAACACATAGCCTCCTCTTGGGCTCCTCATCAAGAAGCAGGTAAACATACACAATGCACACCTGCACACATTTATAGTTTGGTCCTGGGCTTTTCTACAGCGACAACTATTCAATCGATTATTCCAATCGGTTGTTTAGAATACTAGTGTCACGCTAGTCCCACTTTTAGGAGCATACACAAAGCCACTTTGTATGGGCTCGCTTGTTTTCCTAATAACCCCTAAAACACTTTCAAATTAAAATAATTAATTGAACTTGCTATTTCAAAATCAATTTTTCTACAAAACAAAAAACACGGTGCTATGGTATTTAAGTAAATCGTTAGAGGATAGCCCGACGATTTAATTAAAATGTAAAGTATTTGGGCCATTAGAGGGTAACCCAATGACTTAAATACTTTATTCCATAACACTTAATAAAAGTGAACTTTGTTTCACCTCACTCTTTTCATAATAAAGATTTTGGATGGGAGATGATCGGTTGACCTCAATCACCAATCTCGAGTATTGAATCGTTAGAGGATATCCCAACGTTTTGGTACTTGTCATCCACAATTAAAATCAATCTAACCCATTCAAATCTTTTTTTCCGCTCATATGCGATTATCAAAAATAAAAAAACCATTTCAATTAAAATCAATACAACCAATCCAAGACATTTTCAACAAGAACTACGGAGTTTTGACTTTCCCATTGCACGAGGGAATACGTAGGCACGCGGTTTCAAAACCGTGTCAAACTCAAAATAATAATAAACAAATCTCGTTTCCTTCTTTCTTATTTCTTGATCATTAATTAGAAGATAGCATTTTTACTTTAAACACACAAACACGCGCGAACTAAATGGGTCCCATCGAGTACGATGGACGTAAGAGGTGCTAATACCTTCCTCTTACGTAACCGACTCCCGAATCCGTTCTTTTTGGTCTTGTAGACCGCCTTATCCGTCATTCGTGGGTTTTATCTATATTTCCCCGTTCTTTATAGAACAAATAAAATTAGGTGGCGATTTCATTGTTTTGAAAATTCATTTAAATGATTTTTGAAAATCGAGTTGCTTCACCTCCGTCACTTGCTAATCTTCATGACGTATTACATGTATCTCAATTGAGGAAATATATGCTAGATATATCTCATGTTGTGCCACTAGATGATGTGCAAGTTAGAGATAATTTGACGGTTGAGACTTTACCGATGCGTGTTGAGGACAAAGAATTTAAGCAACTTCGAGGGAAGGAAATCGCTTTAGTGAAGGTAGCATGGGGAGGTCCTTCTAGTGATAATGTGATTTGGGAGCTTGAGAGTCAAATGAAGGATTCGTATCCTGAGTTGTTCGCTTGAGGTAATTTTCGAGGGCGAAAATCTTTTAAGTGGGGGAGAGTTGTAACATCCCAATTTTAGATAGCTAATTATTATTATTATATATTATATAATAATTAATTTAATTGGGTGGTTTAAATGAAAATTGAATTATTTGAATATGTGCGTTATTTAAATAATTGAGTTTTATGAGTAGAATTATGGTTATTTAGCATTGGGCCTATTCATGAGAATGGAAGTAATAGAGAGGTGTTAAGTATTAAGCCCATTAAGACAATCCTACTTATTAAGGATTAGAAGGGAATCATAATTAAAATTTTCATTTGGAGAAAGAAGAGAAGAGGAGAAAGAGGAAAAGTGAAGAGAAAACCCTAGAAGAGGAATCTTCAAGAGGTAAGGGTGGAGAATCCATGTTATTGTTTGATTGTATGTTGTGGGTAATGATTAAGAACATGCTAGGTTGTTCAATTTAAATTTCTAGAGTCTTTGAATGTTAGGGTTTGAATGGAAATTGTGTTTTTCAACTTAGAATGACGACCCATGACTAAAAACATGTTAGGATACCCTTTAATGATGTTATTTGGCTAATTGGAATAGGTTTTATATGGTAATTTCTCGGGAGAAGGAAACTGGTTCGTAGCAGAAAAAGTGCAGAATCACAGACCGCTGCTTAGCGCGAGGAGAAGCTCGATTAGCGCGAAATGTTCTAACTTTTGGGGTTGTTTGTTCAGCGAGGTGGGCTTAGCGCGATAGGTCGGGCTTAGCGTGACCTAGAATGAAAAATGTTATTTTTAGGATCTTTTGACATGGAATCTTGTATGATTATATTTATTGTAGTATTTTCATATATGTGATTAATTGATCTATTTGCGATTGAATTTGTTTTAGATTGGTTTTGAATACTATTTCAATGTATGTTTGATTTCTTGAGTATAATATGTGCTAATTTTATTTGATGGAATGGGTTGAATAACATTGGTGAAATGATATGTCATAATGTTATTGGTTATGTGTGATAATATGTATAAGATACATGTGATGATCTTATTGTTGGAATATGATGTTGTGCAATTGATGGAAAATTCACATGAGTTGAATGGTGATGATATGCTTGGATAATTGAGATTTTGTGAATAATCTTAATTTGCATATGTTGTCTTGGTGAGTTCTACATGCATACATTTGGCTCTATCCTTGTGTGGATATGTAGCGTTGCAACTGTGGGTTCACAAATTGGCTCCATCCTGGATGGATAAGTAGCGGTGAAACGTTGGATTCACATTTGCCTCTATTCCATTGGGAATAATTAGTAGAGGCTTTGGGTCTTGTCCGAATTAGAAGTAAGGGCTTGGATTCTATGAATGAATCAAAAGTAGGGTTAATGAAATGTTCCCAAAAACTTGGTACCGCATGCATATTGAGTCACATTTCATTGTTGTCACATGAGTCATTATTGAATATGCAATGTGTGGAATGAAATTATGATGTTTAATTATATGTATTATTGGATTGTTTGGATGGAATGATAATTATGCTATGTGTTGTAAATATGAATATATTGTACTTGTAATATTTGTATGATCATGTTATCTTGGGATATCACTTGAAGTGTGTGGAATTCGTGAATAGATTCTGTTTCTTCATTATTTCCATTTATATACTCTTAAATAATGATGTGAGTTCTCAACCCTCTGTTGTGATGTTTCCTCTACGTGGGTAACGTGCATGTTCCGAGGATAGCGGTGCTTCGCACGATACTAGTTGAAGAGTCTAACTAGTTTATCCGTTACTAGGTAGTCTAGTCATCGCTCTTGTCATGTAACACGAGATTTATTTAGATTTCTACTTTGATGAGAAATTTGTTATGTATACTCATCTATTTTGATTTGTATGATTGAGATACTATGTTGATGTGGCCTTGGTGCCGATGTATGAATTCTGATGACTTGAATATGGTATGGATTCATCGCTTTTTCATCCAATGATTATAGTATGGGATGTAATCATTGATAATATCTGTGAATAAGAATTAATCCGCTATGAAATGCATGATTTATTTTAAAGCATGAGATTCAAATATGTGTTATGATTATGACCAGTGTATATAGATATATATTGTTTCAATTGTAAAGTAAATCATGTGACACCCTCTTGTTATGCATTTTATTTACTCGAATTGTTTAATAATTATTGGAGAATTAGAGGGGTGGTTACATCTACTGCAAGTTTGGGTTTCCGTGGACGGTACATGCGGATTGCGGCTACTAGTTACAATTGGCGTTCATATTGGACGCTCATCAGACTTATGTTTTGGGGTTTTTCCCCGATGAGTGTCATTGGGAAAATGAAATTTTACTGTTTGTGCTTGGAGTTTCGAGGAGTTAAAAAGTCTGATGCATAATTGGATATTGACATGTTCCATTCCTTAAGTGACATGCCTTGTTGCATGCATGATAATGCTAGTCTAAGTCGCAGGGCTAATGATAGCTATGAATGACTTTGTGTATTCCTAGGCGCGTGCGCACGTGCCTGTTGGCCTTTAGGGTTTATAAATAAGGGATAAAGGAAACACATACAAAGCTTCTCAATTTCTCCCTCTTATTTTCCTCTTAACTTCTGAGGTTCTCACTTCCATCGCTTCCATTTTATGAGCACTTTTTTCGTTGTCACCATCGTCTAATGCGCACCACTGCCCATCGTCCACTCGTCCCTCACCAAGTAAGCCCTCGTTCTTTTGCTCTACGTGTTTGAATTGGCCTGGACGTTCGTTAATGCAAGTATGCATATAGTGAATTGTTAGTGTTTGACGGTGGTCCGTAGATTTTCTAGAAAACTTCAAGAGTTCTCCAGAAAACTTATGAAGTTTTCGGCAAGCTTCATGAATCTTCCAGCGAGACTCATGAAGTTTCCAGTGAGACTCATGAAGTTTTCAGCAAGACTTATGATCTTTTTGATGAGCTTTATTCGGTGTTCATGGTCCATGTGTGAGGGAGTTCTTCTCCCTGCGGAACCAGGTGTCGGGACTAGCCCTTGACTCTTTTACTTTGATTTTACCCAAGAGCTGATTGCGGGGAGCATTTCCCCGACCTCATTCATTGTCTGACAAGGGCTCTTGTCGAGGTCGTCGTCCTTGCGCCTTCTACGCTCTTTCACTTGATTGGCCGTAGAAGGGTGGATTTGATTTGTTCGTCAAATTAACTGTTTTCCTCTGCTTTCTAAGTGAACATGATCCATAGTGATGAGGATAGAGATATGACTGTGGCTCCCAAACATAGTTGGGTCAGGGAAGAACCTTAGAAGCTTGCTTCGAGCTTCGCGTTGTTCCCCGAAGAAGCTTTTACCCTTGTGGGATTAGGTGCAAGTCCGTGGAGTCCTTCGACAACTGGTCGGTTCGCCATCCTGCTTATGACCAACGAGTTTGTTCCAAATTTGAGAAGGATCACTTTTTAATATATTAGTTCGTCTTCTGGAAGCTGGGTTTGCGATTGCCTTTCATTTATCTTCATGTGGGCATTTTCAATCATTTGGAGCTAGCGCCTGCCCAGATGCATCTGAACTCGATCGCCTTTTTACATATATTTGAGCTCATTTATCAATATCTAAAAATCAGTTCTATGGTTCCTTTATTCTTCTGTTGTTTCCATCTAGAGCGGCAATATTTAAGGGGCAACAAAATTGGGTTTCGCTGAAGCGGACGAGGAGATTATTCAAGGCATTTTCAGATTCAGTCCATACCTTCAAAGATAGGTATTACTTTATCCAACTTTTGTCATTGGTGTATATCTGCTATGTGTTTGAATGGAAGCCCATAGTTGGGATGGATGGGACTCCTCTTCGCAATGAGCGCGGAAAACTAAGGAAAAACTTGGTCCTGGAATTTCGATTGCACTGGAGTCACGATTATTTTGATTAGAGCATAAATTACTATAATGTTAGGGAAGATCAGTTGGGGCCCGATGATCAAGTTGGCTATGACACACTAGTGGCGTTTGTTGATTTTTCCCCTGCCCAATGCGAGACCAAGAAAGGGAAGGTCATCGTTAATGAACGCGGGGAGACTGTGTTTGAGGCTCGGTAGATCAACACCAATGAGCTCTTTAAGAGTGGCACCGTCGTGGGGTCCTTGGAGCTCTGGGTAGTTTTTCCCCTTTTTTTCTTCCTTATTTGCTTATTATTTGTTTATTTTTGTTTACTGACTCGTTCTCAGTTTCTATCGTCGGGAGAATATTGAGCCTCCAGGAACGCATAGTGAAGTTGGTTGCGGCGAAAATAATGAAACAAGAGAAGAAAGTCACTAAGCGTTGTTTCTCCGAAGTGGTGACCTAGCCCAAATTCGGATCGGGGACTTCATCGTTTTCTCATACCGGAAAACAATTTCCGTCGAAGCAAGCCGCCTCTACCAAGAAACGGCCTCATGTGGAAGGAGATTGAATCGGCCTTACTGAGGAATCTTCCGTGTAAAAGTTTGAGATTCCCCATTGCTTTATCAACAAAGGGTACTTTGAAGGGAATTCATCTGAGATGGGAGAAGCTACTAATATTAGTATTGGTTCAGGAGATGAATTTTTAGCATATGAGGATTGACCAGTTTTCATGGTTTTGGATGGAGCAAAAGCTTTGTTCAGGTGTTTGCGTTTTCTTTAGGAGGGGTAGAGGCTTTAAGCATAGGAGCACACATGCGACTAAATTTAGACGCATTCACCATTTTTTTGACCTCATGTGGTTTTTTAGTGATGGGAATGTTGAAGTATTGAAAAAAATGAGCTGGAAGCATATCGTAAGGATCGCTTCTACATTTTTTAATGCATACTTAATGTAGTCTAGAACTAAGTATACAAGGTTGAGTGATGTCTTCCTAGAGAGATGATACATTAGAAACATATCCTATTTGTTGACCTTCTAAAGACTACCAGCTCTTGGAATAACCGTATGGATAAATATGTTGTGTATGATGTGACTTAGGGGTTTAAGGTTTGATGCGACAAGGTCTTTTGTGGAATCTTTGGTTATAGTGAGAGAAAAAGAGTCTTTATCACTGTTATATATGGAGAACCAATCATCATAGAATATGTGAACACCATCGTTGGGAACCTCTAGAATCTTGCAAAGGATCTCAAAAGTTAAAAGAATTTGGACACCTTTAACATTTGAGATTAGGGTTTCATCAGATGTACATGGTTCAATGACAGTATAGAAACTCTAAACAAGGGTAGGGTGTGAGGGTTAATATATTTCAAGTAGTTTATTTTAACTTATTTTAACAACAAGGTTTTTTTTATGTTGTAGCCTATTGTAGTATATCTATCCAGATGAACAGTTTTTTCGAAGACAACTGGAACAGAGAGCCATTTCTTGTTAAACAATGCTCTAATGACAATTTCAGGGATGAAGGTATTATCAGAGGGAGCTGATGGAGTGTCAAATGCTTGAAATAAACCATAGACCAAGGCGGTTTCTTCTCTAGATTGATTTGATATTGGAGATGAATGAATGTGGGTGGTTTGTGTGTTAATGTTTCCAGCACTTGCATTTGGGTTTAGGTTTTTGATGAAATCATTTGAATTAAGGAGACGATTGGAGTGACAGGACGTGGGAGGGTTAAGGGATTCTGTTGGAATGATAGTTTTGGAGCAAGGCCTAGTTGTGCATTGTTTAGTAGGAGGATTCTCCATTTTTATAAATAGAGGAGGTTTTGAGTTTTAAGTTTATAGATTATGGTGGTGTTTGGTCTGAGAAAGAAACAATGTAGGTTTTGAGCTTAGAGTGCCAGAGAGGTTTTAAGGTATAGAGGAACAAAGAGAAGAAACAAAGAAAAGGAGAAAATAGTTCAAGTAGAAGAGTATGGGGAAGTGAAACAAGTTAGAAAATGAGTGGTGCAAATTTTTAAAATTAGGGACGAGATGATGGGGTGGGTGAGATATGGTTGGGAGTAAGGTGATGTGATTGATAGGTCAGGGTGAATTAAATGAGCATGACTAAAAGAAGATTTTAATGATGAAAATTTTAGAGGAAGACAACGTAATATAGATGAGATATTTTGAATAATAAATATAATTAAAATATGAATAGTTTTATTTGTGACCATAATGCTATTATTTTATTATCCTCATCATTTTAATTTTAGTGAAAAATAGTTTTATGTCCTCACGAGACAAATACTAACAAGGAATTTTAATGATGGATAATGTTCTGGAATAGGCCTGCACTTGACCCAATCTTCATGCAAAGCCCAACTCAATGCTACTGTGTGGAAGGTCCAACAAGGCACCTGTTAGGCTGAACCTGGGCTTGGTCCTCCATTGGGCAAGAGCCAGTCCAACTCGGCTTCTAGGAAGGTCCACTATGATGGCCCACGTAATTATAACCGTTGGAGGACCCCCTCTTCATTACTCTCGAGGATGTCTCCTCAATGTGCCCGTCGAGGACGTCTTCTCCACGCACCTGTCAAGGACATCTCCTCCATGTGCTCGTCAGGGACCATCTCCACCATGTGCTTTCCGAGGACGTCTCATTCTCATGCCCACCGGGGACGTCTCCACCACCTTCCTGTCAATGACGTCTCCTCCTTATAGGGTACATAGCCAATGTCTCTCAAAATATCACAAATTCCTCCTGTTCCCAAAAAGATCACGTATGCCACTTCCTAGGTATTTCAGGGTAGTTGACCCAGGATGAAGACTACGTGATAGTCTCCACTACACACGCAGGTCCTGGTAGTCTCCGTTTTGGGTCTGCATGTTCGGCCCAGTATGGGGATCTTGGCCCATCTTTGGGGGCTATAAATGCCCTCTTTCACTAGAGGGTCACATATTCATTACTCTATTCTCTCACTATGTACTTGCAATTTGTTACTTTGATCACATTTTGGCATAGGAGTACCTTTCAGGTACACCCCATTCACAGAAGTCCAATCGTTGAAGGCCAGTGATGATCCTTGTGATCCAGGTACAATCAGATAGTTTAGATTTTACGAAGTTGAATATTTATTCTACCAAAGGTTTGATACAAATATCAATTAATTGATTATTAGTGTCCATAAAAATAAGTTTTATGTTACCCTTTTGAACATGATCCCTTATAAAATGATGTTTTGTTTCAATGTTTTTTGATCTTGAGTGTTGAATAGGATTTTTTTGATAAATTGATAGCACTAGTATTATAACAAAATATTGATACCTTTGAGTATTAAAGTGAGTAATGTTCCAGTTGGATTTTGATCTATAATATTTGTGAGCAGCAATGGGTAGTAGAGACATATTCAACTTTAATAGTTGATAGTGCTATGGTGTTTTGTTTTCTACATGACCATTCTAATTGACAAGAACCACTTGTACTTTTTCTTTCAATTTTGTCTCCAACATAACCAGCATCACAATATGATATTAGATTGATATGATTTCCTTTCTCATACCAAAGACCAATGTTAGTAGTTCCAACCATATATCAAAATATGTGTTTGACCATAGTTAAATTAGACTCTTTTGGATCATTTTAAAATATTGCACACAAACCTACTGGAAATAAAACTCCAGGTGTATTGGCCTTTAAATATAATAATGATCCAATCCTACCTTGAGATTCTTTTTCCGATACAAATAAGCCTTGTTCATCCTTCTTAAGGTCTGAAGAGGGATGCATAGGTGTGACCATGATTTTTTCTTCATTCATACCAATTGTTTTAACATATCTTTAAAATATTTTTCTTGACATAAAAATTTAATTTTTAAATTGTTTGATTTGTAACCCATGAAAGAAACTTAATTCTCCCATCATACTCATTTGAAACTCACTTTTCATAAGTATTGATAATTCATCACACATTTTTTCATTTGTTGACCCAAAGATAATGTCATCAACATACACCTAGACTATGATTATATCATTCTTATGTGATTTTTTTCAAAGAGTGTGGTGTCAATTTTTCCGATTTGAAAATCATTTTTAATTATAAACAAACTAAGTCTTTCATACCATGATCTAGGAGCTTGTGTAAGACCATATAAAACTTTGGATAATTAAAGCACATGGTTAGGATAAGAATATTTCTCCAAGCCAAGAGGTTGATGACCATATACCTCCTCATTTAAAAGATTATTTAAAAAATCACTTCTGACATCCATTTAAAAAAAATTATACCTTTATGAGCATTGTTGAAATTTTCCCTCCCATTTTGAGATCAAGATACATCTTCATTTCTCAAAATTACTCAAGGTTTGATCAAGCAAATCCTCTCCTAAACAATGGACCCCCAATTAGGGTTTTATTTCTCTCAAAGCAAAAGTGGTTTCTAATGGCTCTAGTGAATTTCATGCCTCCTCATATGTCTTAAACTATCTCCATATCAAGTGTCAAGCCTCATAGCCCAAATTTGCTCAGTAAATTACTCAGATGGTTGAGAACCAAGTGTATTGGACAAAAAGTCAACTATGGTCAACATACAGTCAAACTCCATCATTTTTTGTCAACATAAAAATTTGGAAGTTATATTCATCATTTGATCAAGGGTTGATCATGATTCATCAAGAAAACCTCAAGATTCATCAAAAGTTAAAAGTTGCTAAATTTGGGTTTCTAAAGGGAAAGTCAACAGAACATTGACCAAGCATAATGTCACACCCTAAATTTCGTCCTGAATTTTTCATCTAATTCATTTGCACCGCTTTACATTGTTTCATTCGCATCCTGCATTAGCAGTCAATTTTTACATTTTTTGTTACATATATTTAGTTAATGATTACGTTAATTTCATGCATTTTTACTAGCATTTGTATTTTTTATAATATTTTTGAATTTCTAGTTAGCATTTAACTTTACATTATAAATTTGTAGTTAAATACGTTTTACATCGAAGTCATCTTAATAGTATTTGCATTTGCATCCTTTCTCACTTTAATTTTTATTTTAATATTTGACTAATTCTAATTATTTGGTAAGGTTTTACTAAATAATTTCTATAAATTATGTTTTGTTTATAATAGTAATTATGTTTGTATTTATAGATTATTTCATGCTTGATTTTTGCATTTTTTATTAGAGCTTTGAATTAAATAAAATCTTTCCTCATTGAAATTTTTTTCTATTTTTATTTTCATTAACAATTAATTTAGATTTTTTATTTATTTTGAAATGTTAATCTTTCATTTAAGACAATTATAGTATTTTCTTTCATATTAGAATTAATTTCCTTTTTAAGATAAATCATAGTTTAGTATCAGAAGTTTGCTAAGTGCTAGCTATCAGAACCTTGCTAAGAGTTAGCTATCAGAAGCTTGCAAAGTGTTAGCTATCAGAAGTTTTCTAAGTGCTAGCTATCAGAAGCTTGCTAAGTGCTAGCTATCAGAAGCTTGCTAAGTGCTAGCTATCGGAAGCTTGCTAAGTGCTAGCTATCAGAAGCTTGTTAAGTGCTAACTATCAGAAGCTTGCTAAGTGCTAGCTATCAGAAGCTTGCTAAGTGCTAGAAACTTCTGATGGCCAGAACTTCTGATGGCCGAACTTGATGGCCGAACCGACGGCGAGCTTGATGGCGAACTTACGGCGAACTTCGTAATGTCAAAATTTTGTTTTATATGTAGAATAATGTTTATTTTTATAGTTTTCAATTGTTTTTTTATTATATATATTTTAAGTTAATATTTTTGGTCCAAAATTTTAGTACAATATTATAGCTAGCGGAGCCTCCCTCTCTCCTTTGTTTTCTTCCTCTCCACTCACACAAAATGTACAAACTTTCAATCCATTCCACTACTCTTCCACTCCTAATTTTCACCACCACCTCTTGTACTATTTGTAGAAAAGTTAAAATAAATAAACATCAGTACAGGTTTACAACTTGCAATTGCACCAAGCCTCTCCACAATCCTACAACCATTCCATTCACTAATCTGCTCCACTACTCTGCATTTTCACTCCACTCTCTACTTGTACCCTCCAAACTTCATCACCAAGATTACTATCTTGATCTTATCCATCCAACCGTTTCCCATACCACCCTCACTTCAATTCTGCTATAAAGCCATCTTTTATTCATAGAGAGGGGGAACACCAACACTACCTCACAAGCTCACTACCCAGCTTATCTTCTACACAGAAAAAAATAGAATCTCCAAACAACACCTATCAAAAACCGCTCTCACCCCTTAACTTGCGTTCTACAACCAGTTCCTCACCTTCTTTAATCAAGAGCGTCACAATACATCAACAACAATTTTCATAACACTCACAGAACCGAACTGAACTTGAACAAGTTTCAGAAACAAACAACACACCGCTCACAAATCCAAACATCAACTATATTCAAACTCCACGACAAACTCCACTACCCCTCGTCGACCTCTTCATCACCGAAAAATCATCTCACAACATCAGAACCACCAATACTACTTCATAACCTCACTCATCCCTCCATCTTCCTTTATCAAAACCGCAACTCTTCACCATCACAAAACCTATTCTTCCATTAAACTCATACTTGCAGCACTCCGAACCTCACAGATCTTCGTCATTACCAACACACCCTGTTCCGACCTCCATTCTGTTATTTTCCTTTTTCCCACATCTACTAACAACATCCGTGTTCACCTTCCCTCATACTCGGAGTTACAACTCACACAAAACCAAATCCAGAAATTCGCGGAAATCGTAGTCAGAAACCAGATCCAGAAAGAGACGAAGAAGGTTGCAGAGTAGAGTTTTATCATACCTAAATCTTTTTTTTTATTTTTTTTTTGTCGTTGATTTTCCTTTCAACCTTCGTGTGTTTGTAATCTCTCCGAAATCATAATAGATTAGGGGCTTAGGGTTTTTATCTTGTTAAGTGTTGTTGTTGTTTAACAAAACCCGTTGAGAGGTGAGTCTAACATAGCGATTGAGAGCGTAAGATGATGCAGGGAAAGAGACAGATGATACATTGTGAGAGTCAGAGGCGTGATTTGAAAACAACATAGGAAGAACGATAGAGAGAGAGAGAGAGAGAGAGTCGTGAAGCCTTATTGAAATTAGAAAATAATTAATTTTTATTGTTTAGTTTCACATTTAATTTGGTCTATTAAAATATATTTAAAAAAAAGAATGATGATTAATGTTAGAAATAAGGACTAGAGCGGCTGGTGTATCTTATAGCCAACTCTAGGGTTTTCAAACTTTTTTCTCCTTTGGTATTTTCGTGTGGGCTTGATGGTTAGTCCAATAAATTTATTTTTACACACTCATTTAATTTGTTATCAAAATTTTAAAATAACCAAAATTTTCTATTTTTGCAAAGTAGTTTTTTTTATAGAATTAATCTTGCTTTATTTTAATTGTCAAATTATTATTTATCTCTTTTGTACATTTTATAAGGACTTGTAATTATTCGATTCATCCCCATTTGTAAATTTGTACCCCCATTTCCCACATGATGTAATAGTTAGTAAATATTTTATTGCTTTATCATTTAATTATTCATCGCATGCACAAACCAAACATTTCAAACTAATATTCATGAGGCGTTTTTTTACCTTGAGTCGACAATGCTTAGAAGCGTCGCAACGGCCACACATTTGTGCACACACCAAGCTTGTTCTTGGGCTTACAATGAGACTTTGATTGATTAGTTAAACATTATTTAACTATCTAATTAGGTTATTTAAAAATTATTAGTCCATCTAATTAATTTTATTAATTACTTGATAAAATTTTGTTTAATTAGTAGATTAAATTTATTCCGCGCATGCACTTACACAATTGTTAGTTGCTTTAACATTTATGTGAGCCACCTTGTATGGGTTTTTAATTTATTTACTCTCTTGTATTTCATACTTGTATATATTTATTCGTTTCATTTCCATTCTCGCGCCTTGGTCCACATACAAAGTTATCATTCAATAAGGGCCTCATAGCCACCATAGAATGGTCGACTAAAAAACCTGCCACTATTTACCCTTTCATTGCTTTTAAGGGCACATACGTTAAGGAATATTCAGTTAATGCTAAAGCCCATTTACCAATTCGACTATGCAAAATTGGTTTAGACAACATATGCTTAATAATGTCGAAATGAGAAGAAATGTAAACATCAACTGGCTTTATATATTGCTTCAGTTTGATACAAGAGAAATACAAACACAAGCATAGTTTTTCTATGTCACTATACCTAGTTTCAGGACCATTTAACATACAACTAAGGTAATACACAAGGCGTTCGACATGATTGTCGTCCTCTTGAACTAGCATACTACCTATGGTCGATTATGAGGCTGCTATATACAACCTCATAGGCCTATTTCTAAGTGCAGGTGCCAATATAGGAGGCTTCACCAGATACTCTTTTATCTTGTCGAAAGCCTCTTGATACTCCTCTCACCAGATAAACTCCTCGTTTTTCAGTCGAGGCAGTGGTGAAAATGCCTTAGTTCTGCCACTTAAGTTGGAAATGAATCTCCTCAAGAAATTTACTTTGCCCAACAGTGACGGAAGCTCCATTTTGGTCGACGGCGGTTTGATGTCCATGATAGCTTTGATCTTGCTCTGATTAACTTCAATGCCTTTCTTATGCACAACAAAACCAAGGAAATCTCTTGCCTGCACACAAAAAGCACATTTTAAGGGATTCATTTTCAACCCATATTTTTGCATCCTTTTGAAAGATCGCCGAAGGTGCTCTAAGTGTGTCGATTTACTATTCGACTTGATCACAATATCGTTGATTTTGAAAGAAATGGATCCACAATTTTTTGTCTTCAGTATGAGGATGAATCTTCTGAACATAGGACTTCAGATGTAGCTTCAGACAAGAGATGCCATCATACTTGGCGAAAGTAGGAACTTTGAACTTCCAGGAACAAGACTTAGATCATCAAAGTTCAGCCCTGACATTTTCAGATTTTCCACAGCATTTAGATGTTCTTTAAGTTGTTTGTACCTTTCGTTGTCAGGAGGATACTTCTCGCTCACGTAATCTTCATCTTTGTTTTCAGACTCATGATGACTTCCTTCATTGTTCTTGATACTACCTTCAGTTTCACCGCTCTTTTCTGAGAGTTCGAACTGTCTGACCACCCTAGCTGGACCCTTGTGGTTTCTTCCTATGTTGAGAATACTAATGGTCTTCTTATTTCTGGTAATGAGCTTCTTCAGATCTTTCTGGCCTTGGAACAAGTTGGTGAACATCTCCAGAATTGAGCATTCTGAGCCTGGAGATCTTTGATAGTCTGTTCAAGAGCCATTTTCTGCTGAAATAAACAACGAGAGAATAAGAAAACCGGTCTTCAATGTACCTGTTATGGAATGTTATGCTATGATATGCGATGTTATGCAATGCAATGTTTTCAAGGACCTTAGGAATTTAAATTTGTTAAACAAGCATGGACAAACTTTTTATTAGTTTACTTTTAGCAAGTACAAAAGAAGTTTTAAACAAAAAAGAAATTCCTAAAGCTTAGGTCTCCCATGGACGCTTCCTCTTTGTGTTGAAGTAGGTATTGATGCTTCGCTCCTCATGAAGTAGCTTTGTCAACTCTAATACCTTCTTCTCGCTTGCATAACACTGAGCTTCAAATGTATTCCTTTATTCTCTAAGCTGAATCTAGGATCTCTTCAAGTCTTCAAAATTAGTAGGCATGTCTGGATGGAGAATGGTATATGGTTCGTCACCTATAGCAACAGGTTCCATAATCACTGTTAGAACAGCTGTAAACGGCATCATGAGGTTTTGAGCTCGACCCATTTGAGGTAAGGTTCCCAAGGAATGGAATTTTTGTGTCCCAAAGTCTTGGTATCAGTCATCTTTACCATGGCCCAAGCGTGCACAAATCTTCGACGGTAGTTCTGGAGATCGTTGTTGTAGTCAAACACAATGTCTTGAAGAAGCATATCATGAGGAACATCTCTTCGAGCATAACCAAACTGATGTAGAGCTAGAGAAGGGTTGTGAGTGATACCCCCTTATGCCAAGGAGTTGTACATTAGGGAATTCCCCACAATGCTCAATGAAAGTGAAGTCCTTTTGAGAAAAAAGACACCAACAGATATCCAAATAAGAGAGTGACATCAGCCTTTGAGACCACTTCAATCTTTTCTCGTTCTTCATTACTGATTGAGGAAGTGCGAAATAAACCACTTGGAAAGTAACGGTGTGCAACACATGAGAGTTCCTTGTCTTTTGATAGTACGAGTGTGGAGAGAATGCAGAATGTCCCCAAGCAAGCTAGGCACTGGATTACGAGTGAGGAATATCTTGATGGCGTTCACGTCTATGAACTGGTCTGGATTAGGAAATAGCACCAAGCCATAGATTTTCTTTATCAGAAACTTAGCAAGCAATCCCCTAACTCCACTTCCTGTTTCCCAATTAGCTTCAATGTCTAATCTCTTTAGATGTAACGCTGATGCGATGTCTTTGTATTTCGAGCTTTTTCTGAACCGGTGAATGGTATCTGATCAAGGATAGGTATCCCAAGTAGCTTAGAGAACTCTTCCAATGTAGGAACTAACTGATAATCTGGGAATGTAAAGCAGTGATGTTACAGATCAAAGAACTGGAATACGACGTGCATCGTATCTTCTTCAAAGCCGAGATAACCAAGTCGAGTAGATAACCATGTCTTTTGATGAACTGGGCATGATCGGAAACTTCTGAAACTAATTCTTGAGTTGAGAAGGTATACCCATGAAGTTGATTCGGATAGTCTTCCTGAAAGCCATAACTCCTACAAATTAGAGCAAAGATAAATCCCTCGGTCCTTGAAACAGTTAGAAATGGTATGATGTTATGATGTCATGTTTAAAACAAGTAGCAAACACAAGCAATTCACACAATAGCCCTAGGTTTATGGCTTGCATGAGGTATAGGTGTCTACCCTACAAGAGTTTAAGTGGGTTCAACCTTTCCTATAATAATAATCGGTTTCTAGGAATCTCATATCATTGATCTTTCTCGTAGGCTTTATTTCAATACGACTACCAAGTGGTCGACCGAAACATCCCGAAAGTCGAATCTTAATGAGCGTAGCATCGAGTACCAACCAACCTCAGTCTACACCGAAGTCGGCCATCTCACTACCTTGTAATGTCCAAGATGGGTCAATTAGGGTTCTAAAAGTTGAGTTAGTTCTTGTGACACCACGCAGACGCCAAATACTTTCCTCAATTGAACATGAGGAGCATCAGGACATCCAAAGTGTCGCACTAACGTAGCCATCATTTTGACCATTTCGGTATACGCCTAACAGTCGCGATGATTTATTGCTACTTACCTAAGGAAACCTGGATCCGAGTGTAGGATCCCCCACAAGTATAATACCCAAGCAACCCTTAAAAGTAAAGCAGACAAATCAAACAATGAAAGCAATAAAAGTGATCTAAAGCCCTAAGGTAGCCTCTCTTTAGGGTGTTCCCCATCAGAGTCTCCAATTTTGTGATACGGTGGGAGAACTGACTTGTTTGTTTTCGTTTTATCGCAAATGTTGCGGATAGCAAGAGTCTCCACCAACTTTTCTTTTTTCCAATTAAGGGAAGGCGAAAAGAACAAGAAAACACCTTCGTTAGATTCTGAGTACGGGAGGAAGTTATGAAAAGGGAAGGTATTAGCACCCTTTCCATCCGTAGTTATCTACGGGTTCTTAATTGCTTAGCTCACTTTATAAATTGCTTTCTGTGTGTGTTTGAAAAGATATTTTGAAAAGGCATTTCTCTTTGACTTCGTAATGATTCTCGCTGGAATGTATACGAAGTGTTTGGAAATGTTTTGTTTTGGAAAAGTGTTTAACTTTGTAATGATTCACGCTGGAATGTATACAAAGTGTTTGAAAGTTTTTGAAAATAGTGTGAGGTTTAAAAAGTATTTTTGAATTGATTGGAGCAAGCAAAAGAGTCTTATTACCTACTCTGAATGGTCGTTTCCATGTTATTTTGCTTTCCTTTAGGGTAGCGTTATCCATACCATTAGTTGTTAGGTAACTCTATCCGTTGGATGTAAAGGGACGTTCGTAGGGTCATCGTATGGTCATAGAAGGCAACATGTAGGGATACCTTAGCATATTCGTAGGGACGATCATCACTTTTCATAGGCAACAACCGAGGGACTAGATCATGTATTCATAGGCAATAATCGAGGGTCATTGAGGGACTATGATCTTTGATTCGAAGGGACTGTGATGATATTATTCGTGAGCGTCTTAGCTAAGATATCCCTACGTTCGAGGGACATGACCATTGTTTTTAAAGGCAACAAGAGAGGATACCCTAAGGTGTGTGCAAGTGTGAAGAGTGTGTTGCATTCAGACATATATTATCTTGAAGTTAGAAGTGAACTAGGGTTGATTTTAGTCTTAGCATGCAAAACCCTAATTAGCTAGCAGTTAAATATGTGCAGAAAGTAAAGTGCGGAATGTAAAAGTGCGGAAACGTAAATCCTACTCTATTACATGCCTTTGGGGAAGATACATAATAGGAGTGCGGAAAGTAAAGTGCGGAAATGTAAAGGTGCAGAAAGTAAATCCTACGCTATTACATAATAAAACTTTGCGACCTATACATCTTTTCTAGAATTGTAAATGCGGAATAGTAAATAAATAATCAGAATAATAAGGAAATGTTAGTGAAAATATTTTGGAAATTAGTAGAAAAATGTTTTTAGGTTAGTAACCCTAAATAAAAGAAAGAAAATATTTTCTGGAGTTTTTTATGATTGATTTTAATGAAAAAAAACATAATTCTAGGTAATTAGTTTTAAATTAGAAAAATAAATGATTTTTTGTGTTTTTGTGTCAGAACTTCTGACTTTGTTCGTCCCAGAACTTCTGGCTCACTCTTTCCAGAACTTCTGGAAATTGGGTTATCGTTCCTTGCCAGAACTTCTGGGAACCTATGCTAGCTTACCTTGCCAGAACTTCTGGAAACCGTTCCTTCCAGAACTTCTATGTTATCGTTCCTTCTAGAACTTCTGGAAACCGTTCCTTCCAGAACTTCGAAATCATTCCTTCTAGAACTTCTGGAAACCTGTATGGTAGTTCCTTCTAGAACTTCTAGAAACCTGTATGGTAATTCCTTCCAGAACTTCTGGAAACCTGTTTCTTCCAGAACTTCTGGAAATCGTTCCTTCCAGAACTTTTGGAAACCTGGTGTTATCGTTTCTGTCAGAACTTCTGGGAATTGCGTTATCATTCGTCTAGAACTTTTGGGAATTGCGTGCATTACCTGTGTAAATCAGAAAAATGTTAGAAAACTTTGACAAAAGGCAGGGTTCGAACCCGTGCCTTGAGAGAGAGAGAGGGACTGAGTGTGCGTGTATTGATCCGCTGGGGCGGTGATACATCCATGAATTAAAGTACATTCACAAGTATATAAGTGAGTCCATGTTCTAGATCTTCTAATCTCTCAAACTTACACATATGTGGAACCCAGGTTTCCAGAATCGGCCAACCGGAATGAGCCACACACGTGGTCAAGGAGTCTTCGCCTGAGACGTCACCAGAGCTAGGGCTCCGGTCGTCTTCTCCGACCTGCAATCATGTTAAAACCTGCAAAAATGCAGCATTCAAAGCAAAACAAAAGCCCAAATCGTATATTTGGGATCCTATGAACATGATGGTGGTGTTCTTTTGTCCTGAAAATGGTTGTAACGTGAGGTTCAAAGCCTCACCGTTTTGAAGCCCTAACAATGGCGTTTTATGATTTGGCCACCAAACCTTGCGAACGATGGCCCAGATTTGTTCCTTATCATCATGTGATCACGTTAATATGGTTAGAATGAATTGAAACATGTTATAATTTGAAATACGATAAACAAAGACACATGAAAATATGAATTATGTACAATGAGTTTCTACGTGTTATGACTATGGATGCTGATCCATACTTACCTACACTTACCTCAGGATCACGAATCAAGCCTTGGAAGTGCTTGAGGACGGCTGGATAATGGAATACAAATTTTCAAGTTTGCTTGATAATTTTGCACTTTGAGAAGGGTTTCTAGAGGCAAGGAGGCGTTCTCTTTTTCCTTTTTTTGACTTCTGATCTTGTAGTGTACTTATAGGACAAGAGATTAGGTCAAGAATAATAGGAAAAAACATTGCCTTGAATGCAAAAACATTTCATTGGAAATATTTATCAAATCTTCTCAAATATAGATTTCTCTTGCCTTGTAGCTTCTTGCACAAATTTTAAATCTAACATGGGCTTCCTTGGTCCTCAAGATGCTTGGAAAATAAGTCCAACATGTCATGACCTCACTCCTTGCATTTTATTTTATTTAAATTGAATTAAAATGATTTAATTACAAAATAAATCAAATAAGTGAGAGGAGGGAGTGTACTTGAGTTTTTAGGCCATGGATAATGTCAAGATCAAGTTTGGATCATAAAATCATAGGCCCATTTGGAAAATATTTGCATTTGATAAGTATTTTTCTTTATGTACCTCCTCAAAAATGCGCAACTTGCACAACCTGTATTTTGCTCAATTTTCATTTGGGTGTGCTTTAACTTTTTAGAAAGCTCAAGATGTCCTCTAAACACTCATTTTGGTTTCAGATTCATTTAAGTTTCCATGTTCATGAACACTTCTTTGCAAAAAGATAACTTTTTGTTGACTTTTAGAAGGACCTATAATGTTTTGATCCATAACTTCCAAATGAAGCATTTTTGGCCAAAGCTTGTGAGACATGAAGTTGTAGAGAATTGAATTCCCTTAAAAATGATTTTTGGTGGAAATATTTCTGATAAAGTATGTGAAAGTGATGCTTGGTCAAAGTTCTGTTGACTTTTGTCTGAAAAACCCTAATTTAGAATCTTTGACTTTTGATCAAATCTTGACTTTCCTTGAGAAATCATGGTCAACCCTTGATCAAATGATGAATATTACTTAAAAATGTTGATGTTGACCAAAAGTTATGAAGTTTGACTGTATGTTGACCACATTTGATTTTTTGTCCAATATAGTTGATTTTCAACCATCTGAGCAATTGGATGAGCAAATTTGACTTGTAAGGCTTGAAACTTAACATGGTGCCTTGGAAATTCTTTCTGACTTGAGAGAATCAAAACCCTAGTTTGGATTGATTGCTTAGAAAAGGGTTTGTTTGGTCAACCCTTGTGAAATCCTTAAGTATGGAGATGTGAATTGTCTTGAGAAGTAGGAGGGAAAATTTTGGGGTATGACAGCAAGCATACCAATCTCACCCTTCAGGTACAAGAAGATTGAATAGGGGAAACTATTATACCCCAAAATTTTCCCTAATATTTCTTTAGTCAATCCACATTTCCATACTCAAGAGTTCCTCAACGGTTGACCAGATGAACCCTCTCCTAAGCAATCAACCCACAACTAGGGTTTTGATTCTCTCAAATCAAGGATAAATTCCATTACCTCAAGTGATCATCATACCTCCTCATATGTCTCAAGGGATCACCATGTCAAGTTTCAAGCCTCACAACTTAAGTTTGCTCAATCAATTGCTCAGATGGTTGAAAATTAGTTGTATTGGACAAAAAGTCAATTGTAGTCAACATACAATCAAACTTCATCATTTTTGGTCAAAATAAAGATTTTGAAGTCACATCCATCATTTGATAAAGGGTTGATCATGATTCATCAAGAAAACTCAAGATTTGATCAAAAGTCAAAGTTTCTAAATTAGGGTTTCTTGATAAAAAGTCAACAGAACTTTGATCAAGCATAACATTTACATACTTTATCAGAATTTTTTCCACCAAAGCTCATTTCGAAGAGAATTCAATTCTCTACAACTTTGTGTGTCAAAAGCTTTGGCCAAAAATGCTTCATTTGTGAGTTATGGATCAAGACATAATAGGTCCTTCTAAAAGTCAACAAAAAGTCATCTTTTTCAAAAGAAGTTTACATGAGCATGGAAACTTCAATGAAGATGAAACCAAAAGGAGTGTTTATAGGACATCTTAAGCTTTGTAAAAAGTCCAAGAACACTTCAAAATGTTGAAAATTGAGCAAAATAAAATTTGTGCAAGTTTGAGAAGTTTGAAAAAGTGCATGAAGAGAAATACTAAGCAAATTCATTTTTTTTCCAAATAGGCCCAAGTTTTTGTGATCTAAACTTGTTCCCGAGATGGTCCATGACCTCTAAGTCTATCTACACATCCTTGCATCATTTATTTAATTTACTGTTGAATTATTTCATTAAAATTCAATTTTAAATAAAATAAACATACAAAAACAAAAGCATGGCGTGTTGGGCTTATTATTTGTCTGACTTGAGGTCCAAGATAGCTCGTACAAGTTGGAAAAAACGCATGGAAAGCATTAGAGGCAGATTGAGCAAGGAAAAGAAAGATTTGAATGATCGCCTGAGGTTTAGAACGCATAAATAGTGACCTGCCATCGTTAGGGCTTCAAAACTAAGAAGCTTCGAATCTCAATTTCCAGGCACTTTCAGGCCAAACGGCCACCACCATTGAACTCGCAGACCCCGATTTAGGGGGGGGTAGCCTTAACCATGAGCTTCGACTTTCAGTTTTTTGCAGGTTTCAAAAAATTCCTCATCAGAGAAGATGATTGGTGCTAGGGTTCCGACGGTGGCTCCGTTCGTTGACTCCTTGACTAATGGCATGTCACAGTTCTTTCATCTGATTGGCTCGATTCAAATATCTGGGGCCCACGCACACTTGTTTTGAAAATTCAAAATGAAACATGGGATCCTCATATAATCCAATGGTTGTATTTCAAAAGCAGATGGAACACACAACTCAGATGGCAGCGTGCTCTCACTAGTATCCTTATGGTCCGGGGTTCGATTCCCCCAGGGACTATTTTTTGTAATCTTTTCCAACTTTTACTCTTTTTCTTATTTTTTTAACCTTTATTTATTTATTTTATTAATCATTTAATTAATTAATTAGTAATTAGGTTTAAATAAATAGAAATTAGGATTAATTATTACTAAACTTTTTATTTTATTTTCTTAATTAATTTAATTAGTTTAATTTAGGTTAACTAATTTAATTTAATTTAAATTTCTTTTATTAATTAAAATCAATTAGAATTAGGGTTTCTGATTCACCCGATTTTCACATAGTAATTAGTTAACTTAATCGAAAAATTTTACTAACCTCAAACTTTTCCTAACTCTTTTTTCATAAAGAACTTCTCCCGATTTTATTTTCTTTATTCTGGTTATCTGTTCCACTCATATTATTTTAACTGCTTCCAGGATGTATAATTTTTTGTGCGCGTTCCTTTTATCATCATGTATCTGTTCATGGGATGTAATATATAATTAGGACATTTACTTTTCTTCCCTTACTTTCCGCACCTCTATTATGTAACTTCCCAAAGCCCTGAAATAGCTTAGGATTTACTTTTCTGCCTTTACTTTCCATACTAGTATAAACTGTATATAACTGATTAGATGTGTACTAATTAGGGTTTGCATGACAAGATATAAAATCAACCATTAGATCACTCTAATAATCAAGATAAATATTTGAATCAATTACACTTTATCACACTTACACCCCCTTAGGGTATCCTCTCTTGTTGCCTTACGAATAAACAATGGTCATGTCCCTCAAACGTAGGGGTACCATTAGCAAAAGACCCTCGATTCAAAATCATCACAAAGATCATAGTCCCTTAATGGCCCTCGATGTTGCCTACGAATATATAATCTCTTCCCTCGATTGTTGCCTACGAACAAGTGATGATCATCCCTACGAAATTGCTAAGGTATCCTTATAATGTTGCCTTCAATGACCATACTATGACCCTACGATTGTCCCTTCACACCCAATGGATAAATTTACCTACCAAATAATGGTATGGATAGCCTTATTCTAAAGGAGAAGGAAAATAACAAGAAATGACCATTCTGAGTAGGTAATAAGACTCTATTTCTTGATCCAATCAAACAAATCACTTTTCACACCTCACACTTATTTTAAAAATACTTTTCAAACACTCTGTATACATTCCAACGAGAATCATTACAAAGTAAAACATTTTCCAAACGAAATATTTTTGAACACTTCGTATACATTCTTGATGACTGATACAAGAATCATTACGAAGTCAAAGCGAAATACTTTTCAAATCACACAAACACAGAAAGAAAATTTATCAAAGTGAGATAAGCAATTAAGAGCTCGTATATAACTACGCATGGAAAGGGTGATAATACCTTCGCTTTTCATAATTACCTCCCTTTACTCAGAATCTAACAAAGGTCTTTCCTGTTCTTTTCACCTTATCTTTATTGGATAAAAGAAAAGTCGGTGGCGACTCTTGCTATCTGCAACATTTGCGATAAAACGCAAAACAAACAAGTCAGTTCTCCCACCGTGTTACATTTTGTATTTGTCTATCATGACATTTTAATCGTATCGTCGATTCTATACATATTCAATTGTAAATTTATTTTCCATTTTTGTATGGTTTATAATATTTTAGAATTTTATTTCTTTATAGCTTGGGATTTTATTTCTTCGCATGTTTTAATAATTGATTAATTCTTTCCATTATACTAATCATTTAGTTGATATTATTGCCATGATTTTGCGATCGATTGTTGATACAACCTAGATGCTTGATTATTGGGTGATAGAGTTAAGTCTAGAGGGGATACTCCTTATCAAGTGAGTTCTAGGAGGCTCGCAGTGGAGTTTTCTTATCCTGAGAGCATTGAAGAGGCAAAGAACCTACTCTGTTAGGTATCATCGCCACCCTCCTTCTACCTCATTTCCGCATCATTTGCATACATGTTTCACAATGCTTTATCTTTCTTGTACGATGTTTTTCCATCCATGTCTGTTATCTTGATGTTTTGTCATCCATGTCTAATGTTTCGTCATCCATGCATATTTTATCTTTCTTACATGATGTTTTGCCATCCATGTTAGATGTTTCGTCATCCATACATGTTTTATCATTTATTCTAAGTGTGATTGCTTGCTTCTTTCTCTCTTTTACGAGATTTCCATGTTCCCCATAGGATCTTTAGTTCACTCTTCTCCAAGTTTGAACTAAATAGACCTTAGGTTTTCTATCCATGCATGATAACTTTAGGTAGATTCTCCCCCTGATACTAGAACCTTAGGATCAATGTTGTATGATAACATTAGGGATAGAAATAGGTTAGTTTCCCTTGGACTTTTTACCTTTCCCCTTTTGCATCCTTAAAACTAAAATCTTGTTTTGTCAAGGGCATTAAAATACTCTAACAATATGAAACTTTTTCCAAAATAAAATATACAAACCAATATTCTTAGTCTTAGGATGTTTCGTCATCCCGTCTATTGTTGATGCTTCGACATCTCGTCTGTCTTAGGATGTTTCGTCTTCCCATCTGTTGTTGATGTTTCTTCATCCCGTATGTTGTTGATGTTTTGTCATCCCGTCTGTTGTTGATGTTTCGTCATCCCGTCTATTGTTGATGTTTCGTTATCCGTATGTTGTTGATGTTTCGTCATCCCGTCTGTTGTTGATGTTTTATCATCCCGTCTGTTGCCGATGTTTCGTCATCATGGAGGATGTTTCGTCATCATTGTTTGTTAGCTCGTCTTCAAAATTAAAAAACACAAACCAACCAAAATATGTGAGCCGAACTATGACGCTCTTACTTTCCCATTGCACGAGGGACTACATTGGCATCCTGTCGCAGGGCTTGATTGAGCAACCTTTGTAAATATTTTCTCTTTTCCCCTTGATTTCTTTCTTTTATTCCTTTCTTTATTTCTTTATTCTTCATTTCTTCTTGCATGCATTATACCTCATATGCAGATATAGTTAGACCTTTGCACCCATTAGATAGAAAGTAAAATTGGATACCATAGAGTACTACGGGCGTGTGGGGTGCTAATACCTTCCCCTCACGTAACAGACTTCCTTACCCGATTTCTCGATTGCAAGACCGTGATTTCTCTCCTTCAGATTTACTCGATGTTTACCTTTCCCTCTCGGCGGGATAAAATTGTTTGATGGCGACTTCATTGATATATCCTATATCGGATGATTTTTTGGCCGGTTGTTTCAAAAGTATATCGCACGATTTTCAGTAACACTCTAAAAATAAGATTTGGTTCAAGATTTGATAAAAAAGTTTCAAAAGGTTCTGATGATTCAAGCTCTGAAAAGTGCACTTGGTACTTACCAGGTTATGACAAGTTAATTACACTCTAATATCACTACTCTTTAAGATTCTTATAAGTCTTAGACTTAGGGGGAGTTTGTTTATGTCATGTGAGTTTTTTTGACTTTCATGCTTTTTCTGATATAATCTTGTACATATAGTTCCATCAAAATACATGGTTTTATCATCATCTAAAGGGGGAGATTGTTAGAACAAAATTTGGTTATACATACTATCTTTAGTTTTGATGATAAAAATGCATATATTTTATATGTAACAATTTTGTACTCTAATATTTTCTTAAGTGTCCAAATATAAAACTTCATTTGATTCTAGATAGTTATTTCGAAATATCATTAGAAGCATTTCTAAAATGCCTCAAGAGTACTACTACATTCGCTTCTGAAGAAACATTGATAGTTCCGATGAATGATGAATGTCTCTAGAAAAAGAATATTTTATGTGCTTCTCAAATAAGTTTTGCTTCCAACTCAAAAGTTAAGGTTATGGGTTCTGAAGAATTGTTCACTATCTGCTAATAATCAAGCTTTTGGCTCTGACAAAATCCTTCTAACGAAGACTCGAGTGAAGACATTCTCTGACTCTGAAGACTCTGATACCTCTTGGTACACTTATCTAATGCAATATCTTATGGACTTATCATCATTTCTATCATAATTAATCCATCAGAAGATAAGATCAAGACAACATGCACTATAAGAATTTACACAATAAATCATTCATCCAAATTTGGTAAAAAGTGATTATGCATCCAAGTTTGTCAAGGAATATTTTTGAGACTTTACTACTCCTGTTTCCCACAATCTTTGAATTACCTTTATGGAAGTTGGCACTGAAAGTGACGTATCTACCCTTCAACGTTCTATCTTGAGCCTATATAAAGGAGTCACTACTTTATTGCATAATACGAAGAACCACAAGCATGAAAACACTACAAAAATACTACCAAGAGAAAATTCCCAAAACACAAGGAGTTGTTGCTCATATTTGTGTAAGCAATTGTTCTTACCTTTGTTTTCATTTTCTTATCAAGAAGCACTATTGTAAACACTCTCTATTGTAATTCTTTTAAATGTATATTTTCTCAAGTGACTAAGTGTTAGTTTGTATACTTGAGAGGGCTAAGGTGTTTTCTAACTTTTAGATGATCATTTGTAATCTTTCAATATTATGGATTAAGTCCTTTTTTGAAGGCGAAATCACCTTGGTAGGTTGGACAAGACATAGTCTCTTTATAGGTGAACTTGTCTAAACTGAACGTGTCAATTTTCTTTATTAGTTTGTTCATCCTGATTGTTTTTGTGAAGCATTTTATCTAAAAGTTTTTGAAAACCCAATGCAAATCCCTTTTCTTGTGTTTTTCTCTTCCTTCATGTTTCTTGTCATGTTGATACTCTTATAGACCCTAACATCAAGCTTTTCTGGGTAAGGGAAGCCATTGAAAACCCGTATATATCGACTGCTGGTGGGAAGACTCAAATGTGTTACAGTAAGCAAACCAAATATTACATTTGCAGCGAGAATTGTCATCCTATTTTTGAACGCTCCTTGTGATAGTCATTAGGATGCAATCATTCAATTTCTTACATTTATAAAGAATGCACCAAGAAGATGACTAATATATGAAGATAAGGAAGATGCTAAAATAATTTGTTATTCTAGTTGTATATTGGGCCGGATCACCGTCGAATAGGAGATCTACATCCAAATATTATGTTCTGATTTGAGGTAATATGATCTCATGGAGAATCAAGAAACAAAATACAGTTTCACTATCTAGTGTTGAAGCTAAATATCGTGTTATGGCATCTGTAACACCCCTTTCTAACCCCAAATAAATATAGCATAAATCAGAGTAAAATAGAATGCATACATATAAAGGGTGCCACATGTCATTTTCTACACAATAGAAAACTAACAAAACATATATTAACATGCACTTGGTCATAATCATAACACATATTTAAACTTCATGCTTCATCAAATATTCATATCACAGCGGAATATTTCTTTTCTCATATACTATTAATGATTATATCCCATACTATAACCATTAAACATCATAACAATGAATTCATAACATCATCAAGTCATATGAATTCAAACATCGGCACCAAGGCCGCCTCAACATAGTATCTCAAAATATAAATCCAAAACAAATGAGAATACATACCAATATCTCATAATAAACATGAGTTCAAATAGACCATGTGTTACATGACCATAGCAATGACTCACTACCTAGAATAACAGATAAGCTAACTAATCCTCTCAACTAGTTCTCGTGCAAAGCACCGGTATCCTCAGAACCTGCACGATATCGCATAGAACATCGCATACAACAGAAGATTGAGAATTCAAATCATTATCAAAATTTATATAATTAGAAGAAATATAGAAACATACATCTAATTAATAATTCTCTATACTTCATGTGATATTCCATATAACATAAACATCACCAATGTAACAAATTAGGTAATCATTTATCCAATTAACACATCTTACAATTTACATACACATTCATCCATAAGGCATAAGAATTTAATTACAAAATGAATGTGATTCATGCATGTGATACCATTTGTGAACCCAAAGTTTCACCGCCTCTATTTCCACTCAAGGATCAAATCCATATTGTGAACCCAAAGTTTCACCACCTCTATTTCCAATTAAGGATCAAATCCCCGTGTGAACCCAAAGTTTCACCACTTCTATTTCTAATTAAGGATCAAAGTCAACACATGTGAACCCAAAGTTTCACCACCTCTATTTCAACTTAAGGATCAAAGCCTCATGTGTACCCAACGTTTTATCATTTCTATTTCCAATTAAGGATCAAATTCGACCATGTATGCATGTGCAATTCATCGATAACATATACAAATTAAGATTCTCCACCAATCCTATTTTATCAAGCATATCACAATAATTCAACACCTTGAATTATTCACCAATTGCACAAATACACATACCTAGTTATCCTCATGCAAACCATTTAGCATTTATCATCAAATATTCACAAACAACATTTAGCGTACAAGCCAACAATGATTCTTCATTACAATCATCCAACACAATACACATAAGCTAAATCAAGTATTATGTGTTTACTAAGTTTCAATCCAAAACATATTCAATTTCAATCGAATCGATTAATCACATACATGAAAATACTCCATAAAATATAAGCATATGAGATTTCATGTCAAAGAATCACAAAAACAACATTTTATGTTCCAGACTGCGCTAAGCCCCATATACCGTGCTAAGCCCGATATCCTGAACTAAAATCCTCAAATTCCATAAACTTTCGCGCTAAGCTTGATCTGCAAAACTCAAAAAATTCTGCTACAAAACATATTCTTCTTCTCACGAAATTCTCATACAAAACCCATTCTAGTCAGTCAAATAACATCATAAAAGGGTATCCTAACATGTTTTTAATCATGGGTCATCATTTATAAAATAGAAAACACAATTTCTTCTCAAACCCTAACATTCAAAGAATTTTAGAAATTGAAATCAAACAACCTATCATGTTACTAATCACTACCTAATCACATACAAGATAATAATAATAAGATTCCCCCCCTTACCTCTTGAAGATTCAACTTCTAGAGTTTCCTCCTTCCTCTTTCTCCTCTTCTCTTCTATTCTTCTCTTCTTTCTCCTCTTTTGTGTTATGACAATAATAATTATTTCATCTTCTTACTACCTTATTCTCTTAATGGACTTAACTTACTTATCCACATCAATTCTAATAATTAGGCCCATTACTAGGTAGTTACTATTCTTACCCATAAATTCTAATTATCTAAATATCATATATATTCAAATAATCCAAACATTCACCAAATCACACAATTTAATTAACTATCGTATAATATAATAATTCATAAATAATTAATAAATAACTATTAAAATTTGGGATGTTACAGCAGCAGTCTCAAAGGATCTTGCATGACAGGAAAATTTGCTCTTAGAACTTAGGATATGAGATCTTTAGAACACAAAACTCATATGTGATAATCAAACAGCACTCCACATTACATCTAATCTGGTTTTTCATAAATGAACCAAACACATAGAAATAAACAGTCGTTATGTAAGGAATAAGGTACTATCATGAGAAATCACCACAAGTTTCGTAGCTGATATGTTTACAAAGCTTCTTAGGAGTTCTCGAGTGAATTACATTTGTAATAATCTCAACTCATATAACATATATGATCCAACTTTATGGAGAATGTTAAGAATACACTACACAAAACAAGGGATTAGGAAACGCTTTTTTAGGCCTTTAACAGAGCTTAAAAGCACTGCTAAAACCCCCGCCGCTAAAGATATAGACAATGCTTAGGTTACTATAAAAGCGCTGCTATAGATACCCTTTAGGCAGCGCTTTTTCCTGAAAAGCGTTGCTATAGATACCCTATTTAGCAGCGCTTTCACTTTAGACAGCGCTTTTGAAAGAATTTTAGGTGGAGCTTTAGATAACGCTTTGTAAAAACGCTGCTATAGATACCCTTTAGGCAGCGCTTTTTCTTCAAAAACGTTGTTATAGATACCCTCTTTAGCAACGCTTTACTTTATACAACGCTTTTTTATTTCCCCTTTAGCAGCGCTTTTTTATTTCCTCTATAGCAGCGCTTTTTTATTGCCCCCTATAGCAGGGCTTTTTCATCCACTTTAGACAGCGCTTCTCATTAAAAGCGCTGTCTATTCCCCCTCCCCCTTTAGAGCGCTGTCTATTCCCCCTCCCCCTTTAGCAGCGCTTTCCCTAAGAAATTTTTTAATATAATTTTTTTTCATTTACAACAAAACGCTGCCTATTATAAAATTAACATATATGCACCAAATTTAATTTCACCATTTTTGCACCAGGTTTTTACCAGAATTTGCACCAAAATTTCATAAACTTGAATCAATTTTGTAGCTTCAATATAAAATTTGAAACAACAACATCAATATACATCTTCAATCCTTTTTTGCACAATATTTCATAAACTTAAAACAACAACAACATTAATATATACAACAATGAAATAACTTGAAACAACAACATTAATATATACAACAATGAAACAACATCAACAATGAATTACGAAATAGCTCTATCTTCTACATCAATCTGCACCTATATAACCTGAAACAAAATCAAAAAATCAAAATTCATACAAGTTACCAAACAACAACAACAAAAACAACAATATTGCAACACAACTATAATGACATATATTATATTCTCAAAACTCAAAGTTATACCTTATAATAAAATTCTGAACTCCATAACAAATTGACACCAATCCTCCATAAGTTCATCCAATTGATCTTTTGAGTAATAAGCACACTTGAATTCATCAAAGTACTACATAATAATATAACATAGTATGATTTACTTAAAACACTAAGTCATTTTATGAGAAATATTAAAATAATTCCTAAGTTAGAAATTCATACCGTGGATGGAATCTCTAATCGGTCCAAAAAAAGAGTTTCTTTCATAAACCTCAACATAAAATAACCGCAATCTACACAATTGTGCTGACGAGGACACTACACATGGAAAGAAAATACGGATATACATTAAGATATACACCTTAACTTGTTTTATCAAGTATCATCACTATATAATCAAAATTATGAAAATATACCTCCACTTTGATCCACGAAATATTGTTGACTCTACTCCTTGGTATTTGAATATCTTTTTGTGCTCGAAAACTTTTTAGATTGCTATAATAAAATAATAACGAATATTTAGAACTATCTCACATAAATAATTAAATATACACAGGAATATTTTAGAACAATCTCACTTACGTATCAATCGTCTTCTTCATATTTGGCTATGTTGTCCAATCATTGCCCAATGAATCCAAATAATATACAATTTCTCTCACATGATTAATCTCAACCAATAACCAGTGTCTATTGTAAAATTAAACAAAGGTTAGATGGAAACTTTCTAAACAACGTCAAAAAATGAAAAAATTATAATAGAGGAAATTTAAAATGAAAATCTTACTTGTGACCAGTATTATATGGTAAAAAGAACAATTTCTATGTATCTTTGCTGGCCATAAATAAACGGAGTACAAACACTATTACTTCATCTGGTTTTGAGATGATTGACCCTGCATGGACAAAGTTGGGATTTATAAAAGCAAATCTGGATTCCAATCCACGTGGGCGAAACAACTTGTCATACAGAAACCTTAAATAAAAACATCATTAACACTAATTATTCATTGAAATGAGTAAATAAATTCTTCAATTAATTAAATAAAGTTGATCAGAGTATACCTGATGTATGTATTGATAACAGCAACGCCTAATGTCAAATGTCCAAAAACTTGTTCCAAATCCTCCTTACCAATTGCTGTCATGCCTTCAGAACCATAAATCTCTGCATCCATGGGTATAAGACTAATACCACCTTGCAAAATAGTTGTGAAGCTTACATATGTCTGAAGGTACGAAATAGTTGTTAGATAAAAGCACTATATACCATTTCGTACTCTTAGGGTCTGTGACATAGAACACTTGTTTAGCTTGAGAGGCTAGAATAAAAGGCTCATCTTTGTACCCCACCCTATTAAGATCCACTTGCAAAAACCCTGACTTATCCATTTGTATGCCACTATTATGTACCCACTTGCAACCAAATATAGGAATATGAAACTTCTCGTAATCAAACACCCAAATGTGATCGATAATCCCAAAATATGACAAATTTTCATATTTGGGGTTTAAGTCCTTCATACTAGAAATGTGCATTACATCAGCTACCACCGTGACACCACTATTTTGCATAGTACTTTTATCATCTTGTTCTTTGGAATAAAATGTGTATCCATTAATTGTGTATCCTCTATAAGAAAACACAAGCGAAATTGGACCATATGCCAAACATCTCAACTTGTCTGATATTGAAGCGGGATTTGAATGAAACTTTGAATATATATGATCCTTAAACCACTGTATAAAACTTTGGTTGTGCTTTTGTACTATCCAATTTTCATTTCTAATCTGACTCTCACCTCGGAGTATAGCCTTGTGCGTTTGTTTACAGTGATTTTTGGTAAACAACCGCTAGTCTTCCAAACTATCGAATAAACTTAATTACTGTTATTCAATCTCTCTGGTAACTTGCAGGATCGACTAGATTGATCCTATGGGACATAGTCGTTTGGATAAATCTAATTGTAAAACTGGTATTCATATTTAGGACTTCCAATTAAAGTGTTTTAAAGACATTCAATCCACTTCGATTACTACACTAAATGATTCGAAGGAAAATTTCTATATGATATAAGGAATGTTCGTCAAAAAAGTAAAGGGACTTCAGATTAGATAAATGACAAAGTTAAATGAATGAATGTAAAAGTTTCTAAATGTTTAAAGGATTCGAATATAAGAAAAAACGTATAAATGCAGAAAGAAATAAATGACTCTGAATGTAAAAGCTTTAATGTAAAGGCATGAATGTAAGAGTGTCTGAAACAGAAATGAAATGGAAATGAAAGACAAACTGGAAAATATAAAGAGTTTTCATTGAATTGTAAATGTTGGTGTTATCATACGTACATCTTTCGAGCATTCGTTTCCCTATCCATGCGGTATTTTGAATGTTTACTGAATTTGTACAATAGATATGACACACGAAATCCTAACACTAAGACTTCTATTTATACTATTTCGACCATAACGGTCTTGCTATAAGATTCTGCCACGTTCGAAGCATGTAGAGCATTGCTTCTCTCTAGCCTCCACGCGTCTTCGAATGCTCCAGCGATTATGTATTTGAATTTCCACTATCCCGCTCACATTTGAATTTCAAACGCCTTGGAACCTTCGCTTCGAATTCGTTTCAAAGGCTACTTTCAAAAAAACAACCTTCACAGATATAGTCTCATCACCATTTCGAAATTTCTTTAAATGTACCCTTCACAACTATCATTCGAAACCTTGAACTTAATATTTCCATTCGAAGAACAGTCTCTTCCATTCCAAACCATAAAAATTGCTTTATTCCAACAAAACCCAATCATTTCATTTCGAATCACGATATCAAAATCTTCAGCCAACAAAATGCCCCTTTAAAATATGTATTTCGAACCCTTTGAGAAATACTTATTTTAAATAGATTCACAAGAATTTGATATGACATTTGAGTAATCACGACATTTACTGTGCATGACTTCACCCACGTCCATCAAGACGCCTCTTTGAATACTTAACCGTTTTGAACCAGTTACCACAGCATGGTGCGGTTTTAAAAAATAATGATTATTATTAATCATACTCATTACCAACATTAGATTTTACGCCACCTCTCCCTGAATCCAACCAACGACTTCCACGTACCCCTAGTCTCAATTAGTGGGTGTTTAAACTTCCACACTCTCTTATAAAACTCATCAGTTTAGTCTTTTCTGCTTTTTTTCACAATTCTGAAACTCTTCTTCTTTTTCCTTTCACTAAACCCTAAAACCTCCAACAATCTCAACAATGTCTTCATCAACATCATCTCAATTGAAGAAATCATCAAAGAAGAAGAACAAGAACACGGAAACTGTCATGGAGAGCAAGGTGGGCACTCACCGCGATCAATCTGTGCTCATTCCTCAAACAATCTCCAAAGATAAAGAAATGCTATACACTTCTCAGGTATTAATCCCTACTAATGTCGCTGGAAAAAGATTTGCCTTAATGGGTCTTTTAACTGTTTTTGAAATTCTGAAAGACACTAGGAAAACCTTTCCCGTTTGCTATAACCTCAAACCCTTATTCAACAAAATGGATGCCCCCAAGGTAGGAACTGAAAACATAAGCGAATCATCTGATTCGAAAACCACTGAAACTCCAGTCTCACCTCCAAAAGATCCTTTTATCTTAGATTATGTCAAAAGTAATTTTAAACCATTTCGATCCTGCCCCACATCAGATATAGCGTATCAAAACTGGCTCACTAAAGTAGAAGCCAAAAAATCCCAGCAATGGGAAGAATTAGGAATCTACAATTTGATTAAACTGTCGAAACCAGGCTTCACTTACAGTCACCCGTTGTTATTCGCTTCATTGTAATTCTGGGATAACACCTATAATACTTTTCATCTTCCTGGAGGAATGATAACACCCACTGTCTTTGATATAGCTGCCATCACTGGTCTTTCACCAGTAGGGGAAACTTACATGCCTGATAACGAAGAGCACTCTAGCATCATTGACTTCGATGTCAAACTAGCTAGCTTTTCAAAGTTCATCAGCCACTACCATACTGAAGGGGATAGCGTCTCAGACGTAGAACATATTGCTTTCCTTACCTTGTGGCTGTCACGATATGTGTTCTGTAGCAGATCCTTGCAAGTAGCAAGTAGGTTCATTCCCTTAGCCAGGGGTTTCCATGAGAATAGGAGAGTCTGCCTGAGCGAACTGCTACTTGTTGATCTTTATGAAAGCCTAAGATTAGCAGTCTCTAGTTTAAAATCTCATACTCCAAAGAATATTCTTCTAGCTAGACCCTTTTGGTTGCTTCAATTATGGCTCAATGCCATGTTCGAATCTTCTTTATCAACTGCTGATACTATCGTCGAACAAGATTCAGAAATAGCTGATAGAATCATTGAAGGCACAAGGCTTCGAAAGCTTACTCCAAATGATGACAAAGATGATTTCAAAGTCCTGTTCTCTAAATACATCATGATCTTCTCAAAGAGACACCAATTCGAAGAGTCCATGGAGCCTTTTGCTCCAAGGACTTATGGACCATCATGGTTCACAATGTCTCTTTCAGAAGCTGTTAAGAGCAAAGAGATACAAGATATTTGGAAAGCATTTCTTCTCCCTAGGTTAATTTCCTAAAGAATTACTCCCACCAAGAATCAGATTTTCCTCCTTGCTTATCAACCCAACTTCGTCTCTCGATAATTTGGCCTGTGCCAACTAATTCCTGAACCTTTGTTCCAAACTCAAAGTGCCATAACCTCAGGCAAAACATTCAAAGCAAGGGAGGCCAAGTTACAACAGGAGCAATATCAAGACTTTGCTCAGTTCGAACTTCTACCTTTCGAGCCAACATACTTCACAGCAAAAGGGTTTCTTGAATGGTGGACTAAGTTCTACCAGACATATATGTTTGACACACTCACCATTCAACAAAAGCTAACTGACGCATTCAATGTCCAGGTACACTCCAAGAAAGGTATGTTCACTCACGCCAAAGAAATTAGGGCTTTTCAAAATTATTTCGAAACCACTTATGATCCCACACGCTTGGAAACCACTGTATATCGAGCATCCGAGACCTTGAAGGAAAAATTTAAAGAAAAAATTTCTAAGTTCAAACTTCCTTCAGGGTTGTCACCTGAGGATAGGTATAGGTTGGCACTCGAAATGCATCCACCTAAATTTCCTAGATTGCCTACCTCAGAACTGGATCTGGCTTGGTTTCCTCCGTACCCTTGGTGGTTGACTTTCAAAGAAATGTTCAAATACCAGTCTCGAAAGAAACTAAAGCCATCTGAGACTGTGACATGGGCTCACATCGGCTTCATAATTTCCAAGGACATCTTTGCTATGACCTTCCTGCCATTTCGATTACATCTAATCAAGGCACAGGTGCAAATGCTTGGGAAAATTCCAAATATATCCTAACTCCCTTATCCTTAACGCTTTACTTTAATTGTTTCATTTTTCAGCCATCAGGATAAAGAATGTTGCTTCGAAGCCCAAGGAAGGAAGCACTTCTCAACAAGCTATTGCAGTTAGCGAAGATGTAACTCCAACAATACCAACAACAACAACAACAACAACAGCAACAACAAACATTCCACCTCCAAAGGTAATCAACTAACCCTGTTGTTTCGAATAAACTGAAGTTTATGATTTAGATCTAACTTATGTTTAAACCTTTTCAGACTAGCAAACTTCCACCAACTACTCCTAAGAAAAGGAAACAAAGCGCCACCGAAATGAATCTCAAGACTGGTGGAAATTCCCCAACAACTTCTAAGAAGAAGCAAAAGAAAGAAAGCTCTAAAGGCCCTGGGCCCACTAACGTTTCTGGACTTGATTCCAGAGACGTTGCTCCCTCAACAACATCCAAAATTCCACCTTCGACCTCCAATGTAATGTTGGAACATATTGATAGTAATATTTCTTCTGATAATCCACAGGTAATTTAAATTCGAATTCCTAACAAAATAGTTATTCATACCTTGGTACATATTCTTAACTTTTCTTTGTTCATGTAGGATACTTCGAACCCGAATCCCACTACTTCAACTCCTCCGACAGGGACTATTGCTCCAATCACTTCTTCTCCCCATGGGGACTCCAGCAACCTTGTGCAAAACAAAGGGTCTTCCAACATGGTGGTTCCGACTGGGGCTTCGGAGGCACAAGATGATCAAGGCACTTCCCCTCCTTTGAAAGACGCAAACGAAGAATCGCCCCACAAGTCTACAGAAAATCCACCAGAAACTTCTCTTTTGAAATTTCCTCTCGAAACCCTTCAAGAGAGTCCAAAGATCATTCGTGCTGAAAAGGACAAGACTGATTCTCCTCAAGAGAGTGAAGAAACTGCAGAAGAACGATCTGAGGAAGACGAAACCCAAAGCGGTTCGGTTGATGAAATGGAGTCTGATGCTAATAGCAGTGAGACCAATACTATCGAGGTGGTGGATCTGGTCGACGAAGGAGAAAATAATGAGCAAGACAAAGATGAAGATGATGGTGGTAAGACTAATGAGCCTATGGAGGTCGAAATGGACATGACTCCTTTGAACATGGAAATTCCCCCAACTTCTCAATCTCAACTGATTGAAGAGGAACTAGCTCTCCTGAAACAAAATGACCCAATTGAGTACATTAAAGCTAAGTTAGCCCAAAAGGACATCCCTCTGACTAGGGCTGGCACTGGTTCGACTAACAACCCATTGCCCCCAGATGCTAGAGCTATACTCCTTAACAAAGTCAGGAAAACAATCCTTGATGTAGACTTGTTCGAAGTTCTCAAAAAGGATAGTACTTCTTGCTATACCATGAAGGAGCTTCTTACTCAAGTTAACTTCGTAGCCTGCTCCTTGCCAGTCAGCACTATATTGTTCGATCTCCAAGTATTATTGGATAATGTGACTGGATGTCTCCTACAAGACGAATTAGTTGCTGCTAAAGTTTAGGAGAAGCGAAACGCCATGGATGCTGCTTATGAGCACGCTTCAAAACATTCTAAAGAAGCTGAAGACCAAGCAATGCACTTAAAACAGGCAAAGGCTGACTATGAAGTTCGAGCTCGGTCTATTCTCCTTTGGGAAGAACAAATTCAAGAACTCCAGCGAAAGGTCAAGGAAGCTCAACAACAGCAACTGGCGTACGAAACTGACACTGTTAGGAGCCAATTCGAAGAACTTCTCAGCAAGGGCCTCTCTGAAATGGAAGCAAGAGCGAATCAAAGGAGAAGTAGCTACTCTGGAAGGAGTGAGACGTTTCACGCAGCAAAGGCTTGAGTCCTTTAAAAGTACCTTTGCAAGATTGAGGAACAATGCCTATTTTTAAGTCTTTGCTTATTTAATTCGAGTCTTAGTTTGTAATATTTGAACAACGCCATTTTGGCAATGTATGGTACCATTTTGGCATTTCTTATAATATTCTGACTATGTTGTTATTATTCGAATCTCTTGCAGGCGAGGTCTATATTTTTTCAAATATTTTCCATTAACCTTTAAGATTCATTTGTCATCAGCTAACTCTTCGATCTCATACGCATTGTTTGAGAATATCTTTAGTATTCGAAAGGGCCCCTCCCAATGAGGTGACCATTTACCCAACGTTTTGTTCTTCTTGTCCATAGGCAATATGACTTTCCAGACTAAGTTATTAATAGTGAATGTTTTACCTTTCACCCTTTTGTTGTATGCCCTGGCCACTCTTTCCTTTTGCCTCATTAGGATTTCCAATGCATGCAGTCTAACTTCGTCTAACTCAACTAACTCATTCATCATCATCTCCCAATACAATGCAGATGGGATCTCATTTTGCCTTTGAATTCGAACTGATTGCAGATGAATTTCCACTGGTAAAACTGCATCATGGCCAAATGTTAGTTGGAAAGGCGTGGTGTTAGTAGCTTCTTTAGGAGATGTTCTACAAGCCCATAGTATTTGGTCCAAAGTCTTATGCCAATTCTTTGGCTTTTTACCAACATGTTTTTTAATTAAACCTATTATCACATTATTTGCTGCTTCGACCTGACCATTTGCTTGAGCGTAATATGGCGTTGATGTTAATAATCTAAAACCCATCTCTTGAGCAAATTCCTGCATCTTTCTACCAGTAACCACAGAACCTTGGTCTGTGGATATACTCTCTTGTAATCCGAACCTATAAATTATATGTTTCTGTATGAACTCAATAATAGCCTCTTGATCAGCAACTATTAATGGTATTGCTTCGATCCACTTGGTAAAATAATCAATTCCTACTAAAATATATGTCTGTCCTTTAGATGAAGCAGGATTGATCTCTCCTATTAAATCTAGTGCCCATCCTCTAAAGGGCCATGGTTTAATGATGGAATGTAACTCGCTTGCAGGAGCATGTTGAATTCCTGCATGTTTCTGGCATTCTTCACACCCTTTAGCAAAATCTATACAATCTTTGAGCATGCTGGGCCAATACATACCATATCGGAATAACAACCTTTTCATTTTATGACCTGCTTGATGTGCCCCACATGCCCCATTGTGGACTTCTGTTTATGCTAAGTATGCCTCACCTTCTCCTAGGCACTTCAGTAATACGCCTTCCTGGGTCTTTTTGAACAATTCATTTCCCATGAGGACATATGATAATGCTCTATATTTTATCTTCCTATCAACATTCGATGTTGGATTTTTTAAATAACTCACCATTGGACTTCGCCAATCTGCATCTGATAAGGTGTCTATGGCTAATACTTCGAATCCTTGCTTGTCAGCACAACCTAACTTTATATTTTCTAAATCTGATGGTATGAGTCTAGTAGCTATAACCCTTCCTCTTAATTCAACCAAATCTTCAAAGTTTTTGGTTGAAACTTTATACCCTGAAGCCAACTGTGCTAGGTCATTTGCTTCTTGATTTTCTATTCTTGGTATATGTTTAATATCCATGTATTCGAATTTTTTGAGTAGCCTATTAACTATGACGAAGTACGTTATCAAATTGTCCTTTATGCATTTTTATTCCTTTGTTATTTGCTTGACCACTAACTCTGAATCTCCTTTAATTTCGACTCTCGTTGCCCCCAATTCCAACAAAGCTTCAAGTCCAACGATAAGCGCTTCGTACTCAGCTTCGTTGTTCGAGCAACGAGGACCATCTAACTTATACTTGAATTTTGTTGGAATTCCTTCAGGAGAAATTATAAGAACTCCAACACCACTACCATCTTTATGGGTCGAACCATCAAAGTATAATTTCCAAGGTTGCATTTCAACGTAACCCATGACAGGCTCTTCGACCAGTGAATGATCAACAATGAAATTAGAAATTACTTGACCTTTCACAGCTCTTAAAGGCATGAAAGTCAAAGAATACTCTGTTAAGGCCAAAGCCCATTTACCAATTCTGCTTTGCATTATTGGTTTCGAAAGCATGTGTTTGATAACATCGAAATGAGATGATACATAAACATCAACAGGCTTTATATAATACTTAAGTTTCATACAAGAGGAATACAAACAAAGACATAGCTTTTCTATGTTGCTATATCTAGTTTCTGCATCATTCAACACCCTACTTAAATAGTATATGGCTCTTTCGATGCCATTGCTATCTTCTTGTGCTAACATACTACCTATGGTAACTTCAGAGGTGGGTATGTACAATCTCATGGGCTTTCCCCATGAAGGTGGAGACAAGATAGGAGGCTGAGTGAGATATCTTTTTATATTGTCAAACGCCTCCTGATGTGCTTCGTCCCATTCGAAGGCTTGTCCTTGCTTCAGTCGAAGTAACGGAGAGAAAGCCTGGGTTCTTCCACTTAAATTCGAAATGAACCTTCTTAAAAAGTTAATCTTCCCTAGCAAAGATTGCAACTCCTTTTTTGATGTAGGTGCTTTCGTCTCCACAATGGCTTTGGTCTTGTTTTGGTTGATTTCGATACCTTTCTTATGAACCACAAAACCAAGGAAATCTCCAGCCTGCACGAAAAATGCACACTTAAGGGGGTTCATTTTTAAGCCATGTTTTCTCATTCTTTCGAATGATTGGCTCAAATGATGCAAATGAGTTTCTGCAGATACTGATTTGATGACTATATCATCAATGTACACCTGCATAAAAGTCTCAATGAAATCATGAAAAATCGAATTCATTTCCCTTTGATAAGTTGCTCCAGCATTATTTAAACCAAAAGGCATCACTACCCATTCATAGGTGCCTAAGGCTCCTGGACAACGAAATGCTGTCTTAGCAACATCTTCTTCAGCAATAAAGATCTGGTTATATCCAGAATATCCATCTAACATACTTAAATATTCGAATCCTGCAGCAGAATCTATTAAAATTTCTGCCACAAGCATGGAATACTCATCTTTGGGGGTAGCAGTATTTAAATCTCTAAAATCTATGCAAATTCTCAGAGAGCCATTTTTCTTAATAACAGGCACTATATTTGCTAACCATTCGACATACCTTGTGGTTCTGATGAATCTGCAGCGCAGAAACCTTTCAATTTCAGCTTTAATCTTCGTGAGAACTGCTGGTGCGAACCTTCTAGGGGTCTGCTTGATGGGCTTCTTGCCATCCTTGATTGGAAGTCTGTGTTCCACCAGCTCCCTCTTTAAACTAGGCACTTCATCATAGTCCCATGCGAAGCAATCTTTGTTTTTCTTGAGAACTTCGATCACTTCCTGCTTGAGGCTTGGATTGAGTTTTGTGTTCACGTAGGTTATTCTTTTTGTGTTTTCATCTCCCAGGTTCACCTCTTCGAGTGGATCCTGTGCTAACATTTTAGCACCTGAGTCTGTGGGGTCCTTCTCGAAGCCTAAGGGTTCTTTATCATAGATGGCATCTAGCCTTTGATCTATTTCAACTATTTCTTGTTCTTCAAAGGGTGAGCCTTTCGAGCCATCCCCAACTATTCTGTTTACTTCTACAGCCATACTATCTACTTCAGCTTCTAAGGCCGCTTTCCATTCGTTCTCAGCCATGTAGGCCGAAATCTTTTCAAAGAAGGAGGACTCAATCATGGGCAGGACTATCGAATTCCCAGCCTGCTGGCCGTCTTTGTGCAGTGCCTTCGACTTCTCCATCTCCCTTGATTATCCTTCTATCCCAATACATTCCATCATGGCGAAGGGTCATGTAATAATATGCGTTCCTGGTCTCATTAATTTCGTCGTTGGGGGTACAAGGAGCAATTTTGGCTAAGTGTTTGTCATAGTTTCTCTTACCAACTAGGTTGATTGCTGTCATGAAATAGCTTTGATCTGCTTCGATGTTCTCAACAATGCCATCCTCTCTCCATAATACTAACCTCTGATGCATCAACGACGGGACAACTCCAACGCCATGGATCCATTCTCTGCCCAACAACAAATTGTAGTTGGCTTTAGCTTTGATTACCATGAACATAGTGGGTCTGCAGCTTGATCCCACTGTTAAATCCACTTGGATCACCCCCAATGTCTGGCCTACTTTACCTTCATAGTTCGATAGTACCATATTGTGTGGTTTTATGTCAACATCTTGTATCCCTAACTTCTTCAACATGAAATGAGGCATCAAGTTTACTGCAGCGCCTCCATCAACCAGGACTTTGTTTACGCCATGTGTACCAACTTTTTCTCGAATGAACAATGGCTTTAGGTGATTTTGCATGGCTGGTTCTGGGTGCTCGAAGAAGGCATTCTGCTCTTCGACAGCTCCATTATCCATCACGTAATAGCACACTGGCCTATGTTTCATCAGGTCTATTGCATCATCCTCCTCGTGCTCTCCGACTTCAGTCTCTTGCCCAAATTCGCAAGGCAACACAGATACTACGTTGCAGTTGATGTTGAGTGAAGATTCCCCTTCTGATTCGAAATTGTCAGTCAGCATATCCTCATCCTCCTCTGGACCTGGTGTGTATTCCTTCAATTCGTTTTGCTTTGTTTTAGAGAAAAGTTTCCTGCTAACTGGAGGTTTGCGCCCAGGTTGGTTGTTTGGTGCAGGTTTGTTGGTACTTGATTCCTCTTTGTTCTTGCTCGAAGCCACTCCTTTGTCTAACATAGCTTCTCTCTCAGCTTTTCGAATTCTTTGTTGCCTGCACCATTGTGATCTCGACATATGGTTCTTTCCTTTGTAGTTTTCTAACCTCACTTCTTCCCTTTTTGCCATACTGAACTGCCTTCTGTACGCCATGGCATGACGTGCATTTCGTTGATTGTTCCTCCACTTGTCTTTCCCCTTGTCAGCCCTAACTTGCAGCCACTTGTCTGTTGGTACCTCAGCAGGAATTTTGAATGTTACCCTTCGAGCGCCTCTAGGGTAAGGGCTGTCAGGCCTTCGTTGGGTGTGGTTGTTCTCGAAGCGTTGACCCATCTGACCAGCTTCTTTGTGGTTCCAACATGGGGCAAAAGGGACTGTTTCGAAGGTTTTGGCCACTTTCTGATCATATATTGCAGAACATCTTGGACACACTAAGCATTTGGTTTCCCCTCTATGACAACGAACTAAGAATCCTAAAAGACTTTCTCCAGCCTTAGGGTAGCATCTGAACAGTTGGTTATCCTGGCGCCAGTTAATGTCTGTTCGTGCCCTTTGTTTTCTTTTGAAGTCTGCAGCAATTCTCTAATTACAAATGATGCTGCATCTGGGACATAACATTATTTCAGCATTCTCTTTGTGGCATAACATAAGGTAATCCTTGAGACTGGTATCTCTAGCATAACTGTCCTCCATCTTGTACTTTTCTTTCTCTAAATACCTTTCCATTTCCTCCATTTCGAACAAGGTTGCTCCATATTCACCATGTTAACATCCACATCTTCTTGTTTTATGTCAGCATCTCCCCATCCTGTAGGTTTGATATCTTCGATTGGGGTTTTTGAACTCTCTGGAGCGGAATACTTCACCAGGTAATCGAACTTTCCGCTGGGCTCCCCCAAGGTATCCCATATTCCTTTCTGAGGAAGAACTGGAAGTGTGATCTGGACTTTCTCCAACTTTCGCCTCAGGCCTTCAGTAGCCTGTGTCAAATCTTGTTTCTGATTCTCCTGGACTTCAGTAGCCTGGATCTCTTTCGAAGCAGCCAAAGGCACTACTTCGATCGAAGGTTCTTGTTCCTTATGGAAATCCTCAGTAACTTCCTTTTCGACCTCAGCCAACACGTGGTTTTCATCTTCTGATGGAGTGTCACCTTCATTTTCTTCCACCATATTTATCTCTCTAATGTATGCAGGTTCAGAGTAATTGGTGTCAGCAACATCTAACGGGTCATCATCCACTTTCATCTTTGGCTTGTCAGCGAACCTTAATCTACCATCTTTGATTGCATTTTGAATCAGATCCCTGAAAAGAAAACATTGTGAGGTTTTATGGCCTAAGAAACTGTGATACTTACAAAATCCTCTTTTCTTTCTTTGATCTAAAGGTGGTAATTTGACATTCGATGGCACAATTAGTTGGCCATCTTTGACAAGCAAATCAAAAATTTCATCACATTTCGTTACGTCCAAGGTATACACCTTCTTTGGGAATTTGTCACTCTTCTCATTTTCAACAATTTCTTTCCCCTTTGTGGGAACTAGTAGTTTACAAGAGTAAGGTGGAGCCTGTTTTAATTCAGCGAGATCAATTTCGACCTCTTCGAATTCAGGGTAATCTTCTGCTTCCTCAGTTTCATCATAGGAAACTCTTTCTTTCTTGTTACTTTTAAAAACTCTGGCTTTCTCGGCCTTCAGTCTTTCGACTTGTCGAACCCTATCTGCTAAATGGGCCATATCCCTCAAGTATTGTGTATCTAATTTCTTCCGAATAGAGTAGTCTAGGCCACCAGCAACCATTTCGACTAACTCATGTTCAGGAACTACTGTGAAACATCTAGATTTCAAAAGTCTGAACCTATTCAGATAATCATCTATGGGTTCAGTAAACTTCCTCTTGACACTGGCTAGCTCTTTCAGACTTATTTTAGATTGTCCCATGTAGAATTGTTCATGGAATAATCTCTCCAAGAGGGTCCAAGTATCTATGGGTCCAGGAGGCAATGTGGTGAACCATGTGAAAGCATTCTTAGTTAGGGAACTTGGAAAATACTTAATCCTAAGGTTCTCATTATTTGCTATGTCTCCTGCTTCGGTCAGATACTTGGCTATATGTTCGACTGTTGACTCATTGGTGTCTCCAGCAAACTTTGTAAATTTAGGGACCTTATATCCCCTTGGTAAATCAGTGTGCATCACATAATCTACTATGGGAGAGGCATAGTTTGGCCTTCTAATTCCTGTATTGAGACCGTTTTGAGCCATAATCCTTTCTATCATGGTGGTTAAATTATTTTCTGCCAAGATGTTGTCATTTCGAATTCTATGAACGACTTCATCAGCATCTTGATGTCGACCCACCATGACAACTCCTCTAGGCTGTTCTTCTAGGAACACTGGGACTTCTAACCTTTCGACCCTTGCCCCTGGTTCTATAACTCCCCTTTGTGGTTCCTCTCGAATCACTGGGGCAGCTAACCTTTCGATCCTTGCCCCTGGTTCTACAATTCCCCTTTGTGGCACCTCTCGAATCAGTGGGGCATCTTGTCTTTGTGCCCTTGCCCCCAAATTAACCCCCTCTTGGCTGGTCTATAGGTTGGGTCATCAGCAATTTGCTCTATGATAGGTATGTTCGCTCGAACCAACGCCTGATTCTATCTACGCCTTTTTGGCGGAGCAAAAAAATCTGCTATTCGACTCATGTTATCCGCATTTTCTCTGTTGGTTACAGTTACATTTTTCACGATCGGGGCAAATATTTCTTGCATAGTCTGCGCCAACACTCCTATCATATTATGGTTACTATCATCCATTAATTGTCTAAAGGCCATCTGATTTTCTGTGGTTAAGGTGGGCAGTGTACTATAACCTACTGAACCTTGGGTATTTGTCATAAATTGATTGGTCCCAGATCCAGACCCAAATTATGGTGACGAATTCGATGTAGAAGTGTGTAAACCCGCCATAAAAGATGTTGGCATCCCATAAGAGGGATTTCTGGGTCTATTGCCATCGAAACTGGGTGGTCTAGTTGGTGGTGGGGTGGCGAAATGGGTTTGTGTCACTGATGGTGGGACAAATCCCCCAGGATAACCAGTGGTTCTTGTATTTCCTAGGATTGAACTGTTGGTTGTCATGCCACTTGCTCCATTCGTGGCCACACTATCGGTAAAGATGCAACGTGCGTTCAAGGATCGCGTTAGACGTCCCGTCGAGCGGCGTATTGTTCTGCTCCATGTGGGGCATTTTGTTCCCTTGTTGATTGCTTGGATTAGACATCCCTATTACATTTTCTTCGGGTAAGGGTTGGTTGCTATTGGTTATTTTACCACTTCTAAGGTTCATATAATAACTTGATACTCGAAAAGAACTTTACGCAGTGAGATTATATCCTAAAAATCTTTACTTTCAATTTTCTTAACGACCAATGAGGGTCCCACTGGGCATGCCAATTTGTTTACAGTGATTTCTGGTAAACAACCGCTAGTCTTCCAAACTATCGAATAAACTTAATTACTATTATTCAATCTCTCTGGTAACTTGCAGGATCGACTAGATTGATCCTATGGGACATAGTCGTTTGGATAAATCTAATTGTAAACCTGGTATTCATATTTAGGACTTCCAATTAAAGTGTTTTAAAGACATTCAATCCACTTCGATTACTACACTAAATGATTCGAAGGAAAATTTCTATATGATATAAGGAATGTTCGTCATAAAAGTAAAGGGACTTCAGATTAGATAAATGACAAAGTTAAATGAATGAATGTAAATGTTTCTGAATGTTTAAAGGATTCGAATATAAGAAAAAACGTATAAATGCAGAAAGAAATAAATGACTCTGAATGTAAAAGCTTTAATGTAAAGGCATGAATGTAAGAGTGTCTGAAACAGAAATGAAATGGAAATGAAAGACAAACTGGAAAATATAAAGAGTTTTCATTGAATTGTAAATGTTGGTGTTATCATACGTACATCTTTTGAGCATTCGTTTCCCTTTCCATGCGGTATTTTGAATGTTTACTAAATTTGTACAATAGATATGACACACGAAATCCTAACACAAAGACTTCTATTTATACTATTTCGACCATAACGGTCTTGCTATAAGATTCTGCCACGTTCGAAGCATGCAGAGCATTGCTTCTCTCTAGCCTCCACGCGTCTTCGAATGCTCCAGCGATTATGTATTTGAATTTCCACTATCCCGCTCACATTTGAATTTCAAACGCCTTGGAACCTTCCCTTCGAATTCGTTTCAAAGGCTACTTTCAAAAAAACAACCTTCACAGATATAGTCTCATCACCATTTCGAAATTTCTTTAAATGTACCCTTCACAACTATCATTCGAAACCTTGAACTTAATATTTCCATTCGAAGAACAGTCTCTTCCATTCCAAACCATAAAAATTGCTTTATTCCAACAAAACCCAATCATTTCATTTCGAATCACGATATCAAAATCTTCACCAACGTTTCAAAGAAACGACTCAACCTCATTGTCATTGTGAAGAACATACAAATGTACTTGATCCGTTCATCCCTTGATACTCACGATTTCATTTCCAATTAATTTTTACCTTCTTTTTTTGAAAAATGAGATTTGGGAAGTCCAATGGATTGCACATTGGACAAAAATTCAGTACAAAACCCAACCGCTTTTTCAACAACGTATCACTCAACAATACAACCCTCTAGACGACTTCGGTTTTTCACGTACCCTTTTAAAATTTTCATATAATGTTCATCAGGGTACATCCATCTCATATAAGCTTGTCCAAACAATTGTGTCTCTTTCACAAGATGAACAACAAGATGAACCATAATATCAAAAATGATGGAGGAAAATACATTTCAAGGTCACAAAAGTAATAACTATTTCTTTTTGCAATACTGGTAAGATCTCAGGATCGATCACCTTACTACAAATTGACCTGAAGAAAAAACACAATTTAGTTATAGAGCTTCTTACTTTTTCTGGAAAAATAGAGCGTATACCTATTGGTATAAAATGTTCCATTATGACATGGAAATCATGTGTCTTTAAACTCTTTAACTTGAGGTCTTTCATAGACACAAGTCTTCTAATGTTGAGGACTAACCTTCTGGAACTTTAACTTCACTCGGAAACTTACACAATATTTTTTGTCCTTTCTAGATAGAGTATAAGCAGCAGGTGGTATATATGTTCGTCTTCCTTTCTTCACGGGTCCTAATTCAGTTCTTATTCCCATCTCTACCATGTCCTCCCTTGCTTTAAGGTCATCCTTAGACTTTCCTTTTATATTGAGTAATGTACCAATAACACTTTCAAATACATTTTTTTCAATATGCATAACATCAAGAAAATGTCTTACATACAAATATTTCCAATATGGAAATTCAAAAAAAATTGACCTCTTCTTCCACCCACCTGTGACAACTTTATGTGCAAAAGGCTTGCCAAACTGAATACTCACATCTTTCACCTTTTCAAAAATTTGATCACCTGTCAATCCAGGTGGAGCTCTATGTTGTTCAGTATCTCTATTAAACGCTTTTCTCCATCCATGATATTGATGTTTCGAAATTAAGAATCTACGATGACCGAGAAAGACATTATTCTGACAAAGTTTCAATCGCGTCGTATCGGTTCCATCTTCACAGACAGGACACGCTTTTTCACCTTTAATGCTATATCCGGATAGATTTCCATATGTTGGAAAATCGTTAATTGTGCCAAACAACATCGCCCTCAAATTAAAACTTTCTTTCCTATATCCATCATAAACATCCACACCGTTCTCCCACAAAATCTTCAAATCTTTGATTAAAGGTTTCAAGTATACGTCTATGTCATTCCCTAGTTGTTTAGGCCCAGAAATTAACATAGATAACATCATGTACTTGTGTTTCATACATAGCCATGGATGTAGGTTATAAATCATAAGAATCACATGCCATGTGGAATGTGAGATACTTTTAAGACCATGCGAGTTCATTCCATCCGTAGATAATGCCAAGCGAACGTTTCTTGTTTCTCCTCCAAAATCAAGATAATCATTATCAATTTTCTTCTATTGTGGTGCATTTGTCGGATGTCGAAACTTTCCATCGATAATTATTTCATCTACATGCCAAGTCAAGTGTCTTGCATCGGTTTCACTATGAAACATGCGTCTCGGAATAATAGGAAAATACCATAAGACTTTGGCTGGAGATGATTTTTTCTTATATCGAGATAAACCGAACTTAGGGCACTCATTCAACGATGCATATTCGTTTTGAAACAAAATGCAATCATTAAGACATGCATGTATCTTATCATAGCTCATCCCAATAGAGCACAAGATTTTTTTGGCCTCGTAGGTTTGATTAGGAAGAATGTTATCCTCAGGAAGCATATCTCTCAAAAGGGCTAATAACTCTGTGAAACTTTTATCCGACCATCCATTGCGCGCCTTTAAGTTGTGTACTTTAATATCGCAGAAAATCTTGTGAATTTGGTGCAATCTTTATACAACGGTTTCTACGCATCGCTTACCAACCTCTCAAACATTTTGGGACAATCTTGAAGATCTTCTTCAAGTGCTTCTGCAATCTCTTCGACTCGATCACAATCATATGTATCCGTTGTGACACCCCAAATAATTCGATTATTAAATAATTATGATTTTTAATTATTAATTTAATTAGGAATGTAATACTTAATATTTTGGATTATTGGAAATCAATTAAATTAAATGGAAGTGGGTTTATTAATGAGGTGCGGAGGGTAAAGTGAGGGTGTGAGGAGTAAAAGATTCTACTCACATTAATTATTTTATTTTTATTATGTTAGAATAATAAAAGGAATAAAAGAAGGAAAAGAGGAAAAAGGAATTATTTTTGGAGAAAACACACATACGTGCAATTGAGAAGAGGAAAAGGAAGGAGGAAAGCCAATTCGTGTCGGAAGTCGAAGAACCCACAAGGTAAGGGGTGATTTCGATTAATTATTATGTATTATCGATTTTGAATTCGACCGTATGGATCATAGCATGTTAGGAAATCTCAGTTTAGAAATTCTAGGGTTCCGTAGAATTGTCTCTATTGTGTCGGATTGTAGGTCGGAAACCATTAATGTGTCAGATGATTAATAGGAATGATGAAATAATGTTGTCTGATGTTATAATGGCGTAAAATGGATGTATTTTAGTGTTCCTCATGTTGCAATTCGTATGGGGATGTTTGGAATTGATTTGGAATGGGTAAATGCTGTCAAAATAACAGATTTTGACTCTGCAGGTCGTGGGAACCGGTTCCCAGTGGGGAGGAACCGAGTTCCCAGTGTAAACTTTCAAAAACTGGCAAAAATGTACGTAGGAACCGGTTCCCAGTGGGGTAGGAACCGGGTTCCCATACATTTTTCCAGGGGCATGTTATTTTTGAATTGTGGGAACCGGTTCCTGCATATAGAGGAACCGGGTTCCACTAAAACTTTATGAAAAATTCTAAAACTTTGAAACTTCATAACTTTCAAACCGTAAGTCCGTTTTGAGCGTCATTTTGGAAGTTGTTTCTTAAATTTAATGCTCTATCTTATAAAATGAAAAGATTTCCTAAAACTTGAAATTATTTTGAAAATGAGTCGAACTTTGAAATAAGTGATTATTTATTCGAGGTGTGTTTGGTGTATAAGAGGTAGTGTACCTGTGACATTGAGATATCTGAATGGTGTGAATGAAAGGCATGTTTATGCTGTTGATTGTGTGCATGATTTGTTGAGAATATCATGTTTGAGATTTGGTTCGATTATGATTTAATTTAGTGTGATTTAATGTTGCATGTGATGTGTGCATATGCGTAATTCCCATTGTGTGGAATTTGACTTTATTGTTGTTAACCGATGGTGATGATTTGCTTAGGATTATGGACGTGTTTATGGATCGATGGTTGATGGATGGTGAGGTGTGTTGGTCACGTGTTGGTTGTGTGCATTTGTGTTTGCATGGGATTGTAACATGTTAGGATGTCTTCTAGTGTTACAATTTGTTTGTTGTGCATAATGACTTGTATGGTTGTATCTGCGTGTTGAATCGAATCTGCTAAGATGGGTGAAATAATATGTTGTGATATATTGTTGATTGAGAGCTTATAATGTATTTTAATTATGAGAAATCTCACCCTTACTTTAACAATTTTTAGCAGCTCAGAGTTTGAGGATGGCTCTAGAGCTATATTCATTTAAGGTTCATGCTCGATGGTTGGTTTAGAGCGTTTGCGAGGATTTATTCTTTATTAAATTGTTATCTGAATTTCTTTAGGAATAAATAAGAGTTTGATTTATTCCGTTTTGTTTTGATGGTGTTATTTCATGTAAGACATGGTCTTAACTTAATTGATTATTTTGTGACCCTCGTAGCATGACTGTGTTTTATTTGAAGTTTTGTTTATTTTATCATTGTGGCATGTATCATGTTAACTCGATTAAAGTCGATTTTAATAATTAAATTAAATAATTATTCGGGTAATTTAGAAGGGTGACATCCGTGACATTGTCGTATGAAGCATAGGTCGCATTAATTTTCACCCCGGTTCAACATTCTCGCTTTTCTCACCATGAAATATCCAACACGTGATTAATTCCACGCATGAATGCGATTTAAATCCATCGTGTCAACCCGACCCACATAACAACCCAAGCAAGGACATTTCATTCTATTCGGTCTTCAACATGTTCAAGCAAACTTAACGAACTCTAATACCCTATTCGATACTCTTTTGACAATCGATCGGCACACATCCATTTTTATCCATGGTTTTACTATTAAGTAAGCTAAACAAAAACACTAATTAGGGCACAAAACGGTATAATGCATTTTTGTCAAAACACAAAGTATACACGAAATGGATCCGAGCAAGAAAACACAAATTTATTCACGCAATTTCAAACAAATTCATCGAAGAATTTGAGGAAGAAATTTACCTTAGACAAAGAACATCGAGAAGTTGGAACAAGAAGGTCGAACTCACGGAATGCGTTGTACATATAAAACAACATTCGAGATAAGTCATAACATATATTACCTCTTTCACTAACATCTCTTTCTTTTCTTGGTTGGATTGTGAATTACTTGTCTCTTAAGATCGAGGACGGAGGGATTGTCAATACTTTAACACAACAATGTTAGAGTTAGTTGTATAACGTAATGTTTTATTCCATCATGTGCTTCACAAAACATGTTTTTATCCAACCTTTATTTGTCTTTAAGCTTACACATTTCAACTACACCATGTTTCTAACAAGATGATTAATTAATATTATTTATTATAGGATAGTACAACATGTCCAAGGTTCAAAAATCATTTGACTCGATAGATAAAGTGTACAATGCTTTTAAGCACTATAAAGGAGTGCATATCATTTGACTCTAATAAGTGCACAATGATTTTTAAGCACTATAAAGGTAAATAATATGTTTAAAATTTAATCGATCAAGAGAAATAAGTAACATGTTACAAAGGTTGACATTTCTAATGTCTTAAGTTGAAGTATAATACAAGTTGAAGTTCAAAAAGGTACATAATTTGTTCAAATTTTGTTGTGTTGGTTTTGTTACAAGGTGCGTGGGTTGACATTGAGTATATATTGATAAAAAGAATAATGATACAAAATGAGATGGTTTTACATTTTCACATAAAGTTTGCATCAACCAAAGCCTATAAGTAGAGCCAACAAACAAGATAATCAAAACAAATTCAAACTGTCTTGTTGAGATCATTCTCTATATAATAGTTTGTACATACAAACCCAAATACTAGTATATTTGAACAACCAAGATATCTCAATTAATAAAACTAATCACAATAGTTTGAGGATACAAAATTTAAACATATGAACATCCATTATATCTTCATCGGTAAAACAAAACATCGGCAAGAAGAATTAATTATATCATTGTTTTAGACATCAAAAGTTTAGAAATATGAAACCAAAAGAAGCAAACTATTTTTCAAAGAAAAATCGGTTCAACACTTGAGATATGTGATTTCACAACTATTACCCGAAAGATATATCCGATTTTCCCAATTAAACTTCAAATGAATGAGTATGCCACAAAATGGTAGTATCGCTACGCAAACAGATTTGCCCAACTACCAAATCAGAAGACAAAACTTCTAGCTTATTAGAACTTCTCGATTTTCCCAACTACCATTTTTCATTCAAGAAAACAATTTATTTAGGCCAGTTTGGATTAGAATCTAGCTTATTAGAACTTCTTAGTTAAAATACGTTCAGGGTTCTTCAACTGTGAAAGTAATATGCATAATGACTTTATGTGTGGCTCAGTAGCAGAATAAACTGAAAACTCAACACAAAACACAACTGAAAACAAACCATAAACCCTGAAGACAAAAATGGATAAAACTTACCAAAGATGCCAGCGACTAAAGACTCGCTGAAGGCGTTGAAGGATGTGGCAGATGGAGGGAGTTGGACCAGAGATTCGCGAAAGGGGAAGAAGAACAGCGAAAACGATGGTGAATCGTACGTTTTGAAGAACAGTGCTTTGGAACAATTATCGGGAGTTTGGGAAGAAGAACAGTGAAAACGTACCCTAATTATTTATTTCAATTTTAATTCAATTTTAATTTTAATTTTAATTCACCTCAGACAGCCCATTTCAAAAAGTGTTGCCTAAAGTGTGGCTTTAGCAGCGCTTTAGACCTATGGCAACGCTTATTACTATTTGGCCTTTAGCAGCGCTTTTTAGAATTTATTTTTTTATTTCAATTTTAATTGACTTTAGGCAGCGCTTTCAAAAAGCGTTGCCGAAAGTGTGGCTTTAGCAGCGCTTTGGATCTATGGCAGCGCTTATTACCGATGGCCTTTAGCGCTTTTAGAATATATTTTTTATTTCAATTTTAATTGACTTTAGGCAGCGCTTTTCAAAAGCGTTGCCCAAAGTGTTGCTTTAGCAGCACTTTTGACCTATGGCAACGCTTATTACTATTGGTCTTTCGCAGCGTTTATAATAAAGCGTTGTCTAATGTAATAATTTTAATTTTTAATTTTTTACTAGAGCCTATGGCAGCGCTTTGTACATTAGCGTTGTCTAAGATGCGCTGCCTTTTTTCATTTTTGGCATAGTGATATTATATAAAATAGTCTCACGTCGATTATAACATGTAATTAGTTGTGATCTATCTATACATAATACAATTTCCTTAGTGTTTTTTAAACACATGTTCAAATGCATTTCAATCAACCCGTATCTACACCATCCATAAGCGGACAAAAGACTCGGTCAGATTGAACAACTGTTCAGACTTTAGGCCAAAATTTCCTTAGAATTGAGATAATTTAGATGGTAAAATAAATAAATAAATAAAAAGGGCAAAAATTGAAACTATTAATTAATAATAAATCAAATTGAAAAAAAATATATTCAGACTTCATAATTTTGCTGAATTTGCCACTAACTCCACCGTTGATTATTGTATTAATCTCATGTAATTTTAAATAGACGAGAGAAAGAATTTAGTTTTGAATTTTTACTTGCAATGTAATTTAATACTTTTTATTTTTCAAAGGGGAAAAAAAGAAAAACATAGAAAAGCAAAAACGTTTAACGTGTTTTTGCCTTTTGGTCAATGCTTATGTAGATTTTAAATATTAAATACGCACGAGATCGTGATCTAAAGAAAAATATGAACAAGGATATTAAATAAGTGTTTTTCCCAAACGTTAAAAAGTAAGAGTTTTATTAAGAAAATTTATTTCCTCACCTAGTGGGGTTCTTCTTCATTCCTGATAAAAAATCAAAAATATCTTTCAATTTCGTAAGTTAACTTATGAATTTCTCAAATAAAATGAATTCATAAGTTAACTTACAATCCACAATTTTAAACGGCGATTCTCAAGTTAACTTGCGAATTCACCTTATTTAGAATTCGCAAGTTAACTTGCGAACTCTGCGTATTATTTTAGTAAACACACGGACACACCCTCAATACTCATTCATTTCAAAATACTCAAAATTTCCATCTCAACTCCAAACCCTTGCAATTTCTACTAAATCTTTACAATTTCTACCACTTCAAAGACAGTCAATCCAAGTTCAACTCATCATTTCAACTCATTCCAACTCCTCCAACATCAACTACAACCTCCATTTTCTGTAAGTTTTCTTAATCAATTTCTATTTAAATTTCTGCATTTTTATTAGATTATTAGGTTTAGGTTGTAGAAATTTAATAGTATATGATGTTATAGTAGGATAATGTAGTAGGAAAAATAGGATTTTGGTAGTTATGGGACTGAATTTCTGGGTTTTAAAATTTCTTGGCGAAGGGGGTTTCGCAAGTTAACTTGTGAAGTGTACCAGAAGAGACTTCGCAAGTTAACTTGCAAATTTTTGTCTAAATTGGTAAATTCGCAAGTTAACTTGCATATTTTTGTCTAATTTGTTTTTGAATTAGTATGCTAACAATGTAATGGTTTATTTCAGGAAAATGGTCGATCGTGATAACCAGATGACACCTTTGAGACAGGGCAAGCAAAGCTAGACAGCTTCGGCTCGTCGAGAGCGCGAACAAAGGGCAAGGGCACAAAGGGAAGTAATGGGACAACTTGCTATAGCATCACCTTCTGCACCGCGACGGAGGAGTCACCTCCATGAGGCGTCTTCCTCTCGTGCACATGAGGAAGAGGTACAGATGGAGGTACGAGGTCAGTCGCCGATGAAAGAGGCAAAGGATGCCCAGGACGCCGAGAATGTTGAGGTCCCCGACGGCGATGTTGAGGAGCCTACAGAGGCTGAGGATGTTGGCTATCTAGGAGGGCCATATGACAAATCCCTCCTAATTTATTATAGCGACCATACTACCTGCTATGTCTAGGGCGAAGAGGTATTATTTATTTTTGTTCGTATTATTTATTTATTTTCGTATTATTTCATATTATTTATTTATTTTTGTATTATTTATTTTTGTTAGTATCATACTATTTTTGTATACTTCCCATTCGTATTATTTATTTATTTTTGTTTGATTCTTATGTTTTAGGAAAGAAAGGCCTTAAAACATGTGAACCACTCCCGCAAGATCTTTGAACTATATGCTCCAAAGACTCAGTGGTTCCAGATTGCTATTCTCGCATCCGGTCTTGCGATTATACGCTTTTGGTTACGGTACCATTAACACCACCATGTAGAGTGCTTTTCCTGAGAGATGGCATAGGGAGACGTCATCTTTCCACTTTCCAGTTGGAGAGTTGACGATCACCCTCAATGATGTTGCCTGCTTGCTCAGACTACCTATCAGAGGTAGGTTACTCAACCATTCCAAGATAACCAGAGCTGAGGCGGTTGATTTGGTGGTTGAGTATGTGGGAGCTGATCCATACAAAGTTGTTGAGGATTGCGACTCCACAAACGGGGAGCATGTGGAATTCTCCTATCTAAAGGAGTTATATGAGGAGCACCTCCGTCTAGAAGGTCTTGCAAAAATAACTGCATAGGCAGCTTGGGAGCCTGTTGTGGAGGATGTTTTTGTACAGTTTCACCGGGGTTGTGTCATCCGGTGTTTTCTGATGTACTTGATAGGCACGTCCGTCTTTGTGGAGACGAGTGACCTCTACACTTACGTGACCTACCTGAGATATTTTACAGACCTTTCTACAGTTCAAGACTAGAACTGGGGTGCCGTTGTTCTTACCTACCTCTACCAGAAGCTGAATGAAGCTTCTAGGTGGAGGACTAGGGTGCCTACCGGCTCGTGCACACTCCTCACGGTACATTTTTATTTTAACGATAAATTTTAATTAGTTTTAATTTATTTGTACTTACACATTATGTTTTTGTTGATGTTGAGCTGGATTTTATTGTACTTTCAACGCATCCATGGTTACTCCATGGATCTCGACTATGAGGACTTCATGCCCAGGGCTGCCAAATTTATTCTCAAATGTGGCAATGATAATGTGGTTCCTTAACGGGTGTTCCTTGATCGTACCAACCACGACGACATCAATCGGACCCCGCTTGAGGATTACATGGAGGTTGTCCCATTCGATACCATTTCGTTATACTTGGTGAATAGCCTATGGGGCTAACATGATGGTCCAAGATTTTCCGGGTATGCGCCCGGTTGGCTATGCGCACCATACATCGATCTCCTTTCCAGCTTGCTCTCGACACCATGACTTGGAGGGCTCTAGATGATGTCTTCAAGGATTGGGAGAATCATCTCGTGCCAGATGAGTTTCAGTTGTTGCGGGCATCCCGTATGTGGCACTCTGTGGAGGGGTACGCGACATGGTTCTTTAGAGTGTCGCACCCTTACATGACACTGGAGGCTGAAGGACGTCCACCGAGGCCAGCACATGATGAGCTCTTGGAAAATGAGCAGGCCAAGGATGATCATGCCATTGATCTACTGCCTATCTGTCAGAGTATCTGACAAATTGGACAGGAGGCGTTGGATGACGGGATTATCGATGGGAGCGCACCCGATGCGGTTGTCGTGGTGGATAGTGTAGCACCCCAAATTCTACCCAAAAATTATATTCAAAATCATAGTAATTAAAATTTTCAACAAGGCATGGGATGCCACATTTTCAACTTTAAAACAACACATATATCAGATACATAACACTTGTAATATTCAGAGGTTCAATAACAACTTGCATCATCTTTTAACACAAAACAATCTTTTATTTAATACACAACGGAATTCATAAATATTCAACTCAAACAAGTGATCATCTTTATTCAATTAAAACAAGTCGAAACATCATAGTACTTTTTATTATTCAACTTAAAATGCAACAGTAATAACAACAACTGAAACAACATAGACAAAAACATCCCCCCGAGTGCTATGTATCAGAGCAACTAAATCGACTTGGACTAACAACAACTAATTCTTCCATCCTTGAATACTTGCACGTTACCAGTATAAAGGCAACGACGAAACAAATGAAAGGGGTGAGATATCAAAAATATAAACAAAAGTATAATAATCAATATATTAGACTAGAATCATACAAATTTCAATGTTTCGTACAACAATCACACAACAATTACCATGAACAACTTAATAACAACGGAAACTTGTACTACCTCTGTTCCTATATATAAGAGACAATTCATTTTTTATATTCATTGAATAATCAATGTATTTGGTCAATTTATAGACTAGGTACATTGATTATTCAATGAATCTAAAAATTGAATTGTCTCTTATATATAGGAACGGAGGTAGTATTAAACAGCAACTCATATCAAATAGTAACTTATATCAAATCACATCTTATATTAAACAACAACTTATATCAAATCACAACTTATATCAAACAACAACTTATATCAAATCACAACTTATATCAAATCACAACTTATATCAAACAACAATTTATGAAACAACAACAACAACAACTTAAACATCAACAACGACAACAAAAACTTAACCATACAAATCGAATGCGACTCAACTATGCAAATGCATGTGGTACCATTTGGAGTAGAACTCCCAACTTAAACACAACTTAAACATATGTCTGTTTATTGAGGCATTAATAAGGCATCAGCCTTCAACGTGGTGCCATCAAGGCCAACATAATCATGCAATGTATGCGACGATATAAATGATATACGACTACAACATCAACAAAAAGAACATCAACAACTTAAACAATAACTTAAACAACAACTTAAACAACACTGGTCATTCGACCTACAACTCAAACATGTTCATAATTCAGGACAATTCAATTGGTCGTCTATACCTGCAAATCAACTCATCCAATGTCGTTTCAATAAAATAAATCAACCATAAGTACCTACTAATCTATCTTAGTTACCCCGCCAAATTTCATTTAATTTCGGACAACTAATTATACTGCCTAATTTACTAATTTGGCTAATTCCGACACTATTTTCTTTTCTGGCTATTACTATCAATTATGAACCATTCACTATTATTTATATTACAATGATATTATTAACTGCTGCTACTAAATTCCTTGTTATCAAATTAACTTCTACTACAATTTTCCTGCATCTAACAAATTCTGCTATCAACTAGTTCTGCCATCTGCTAAGTCTTCTCATATAGATCAATTACCCTAACATTACTACACCAATCATACACCTGCAGAAAAATTATTATAACCAAATCAAGGATATCATTCTCTTTAATTTTATTGTATACACTCACCAAAGTTACAAACCAAAATTCTTCTAAATTAGAAAACTAATGCCTAAGCTACTACACACGAACATGCAGAGGAAAAACAAAAAGGTGGGACCCATCCCTACTATAGGGCGTCCTCCCTTGGGTGTATGTACGTATCATTTTTTTTCTTTTCCTTCTTTCAATTCTAAGCATAGCATGTATTATACTTAGCTAGATTTTCAAACAAAACAAACGGCCAACTAAACAGATCCAAACAAGGCACAAAATGATGGGGGGTGCCCACCACACCCCCTGGGGTATCCTCCCCCATGTCCCATACATATATATATTTTCTTTTTTTGTTCCTTGCTTCATAACGTGGGGTTCCCGCCCTCACTTGTGGGGCCCCGTCCCAATGCTTCTTCTTCTCATTCATATTTCTTAACCTACTCCTGTTCTAGTTTTCAGTTCTTATTTCAACAACACAATACGAAACAATTTAACATGTTCATTATCTATCTCAAACCAGCATCATAGCACAACAACACATAAAAATTCAACATAATCGATCCAAATTCCAGTTTATCACAAACCAAATAATCACAATTTCAACGTAAACAGTAGAAAAACTATAGTTCTAATCCCACATCTTAATCCTCATACTCTCGATTATAAAATCCAAACCCCACCCTTACCTTGGATTGAAGGAAGCTCGAATTTCTCTATCAAAATTTGCGAATCTAACTGGACCCTAACTCTACAGCAGATGAAGTAATATGAATTTTCTGATTTTTAATTTGATTCATCGACATTAATTTAACACTACCTGGTATAATTTGAGATTGGTTTTCTTACCCTCCTTCGGTGACCAACTTGCACGCTCTGGATTTTTTTCTTCCTTTCACATAGCAGGTTTATTCTTTTCAATTTCCAACCCTAGCCACTTAGTAAAACCTCTTTATATATAGCACTTGTTTTTACTAGTTTGTTTTAATTCAAACAGTCTGCTCAAAGCTCTAATAGGCCTAAAACTAACTTTCCAATTTTGCTACTTGCCACACACAATTTAACCTAACTATTTTAATTAATATTCTAATAAGAACACATATTATTTACTGATAATATTTTCTCCTGGCTAAACTGACTAATTATCCGATTATTACTTATCAACTCAAACAATTTATTAATCCAATAATGTCTCTTATAATTATTCTGATAATTCCCAATTCCAACTAATTCCAACAAATAATTCCTTAATAATTTAATTAAATAATTGATTAAATTCGAGGCATTATAGAGAGGATGGTTCCGAGGCAGAGCGTGCAATGTGTTACCACAGACAGAGGAGTAGGGATGCTCAAATTAACCAGTTTGATGGTTTATCTATAACCATATCCATATCCGGATATCAAAAACCAGTTAATTTTATTTTGGTTTTTCAACCAATCCATTTTAAAATATATTTGGATACCCATAACCAGTTTATTGGATAACCACAACCAAATAAAATATCCCCCCAATCCAAAACCCTAAATAATAAACACATTCATAATTCACGATCTCTTTCGATTCACGCTTCTTCGTTCTCCACTCTCTCAATCTCGAACGATCGATCTCTGTTCTCCACTCTCTCAATTCCGATTCGCGATTCTCCGTTCTCCACTCTCTCAATCTCAATCGATCTTTGTTCTCCTCTCTCAATCTCGATCTCTGTTCTTCACCGTAGAGTTTTGTTTTCAATTTTGATTGTTGATTTCTTGTTCGATATTGGCATTTGGTTATTTCGATGATTGATTGTATTATATGTGTTATTTTACAGAAAAAATTGTTCTCAGGTGTTCGCGTTAAAAAGTGACGCGCGAGGGAATTGAATCGGAATTCGGATTCTCTGGCTCGAAACGATATACTCTTTTGATTTGTTTATAAAGATGCCGCGAGCATCAAGCTTTATTATTTTCAACACAAGAAAAATGATTATGAAAAAGGGGAAAGCTGCAATACCCTCAATTGATATGATATGCATTACGACTAGCGCGAACTAGACGCAACGCATTGGGGAGATTTCGGGTAAGGGGGTTTGTTATATAAAGGGAATAGATGTGGCACCCTAAATATATATAGTTATCTATAGCTTTATATATGAATATGTTTGATATGTTTGTGTGTTTTAAATTGCTATTTCTATTGTTGGGAAACTTTCTCCTTTGGATTTTAAGAAAGGTAGATTATGTGGGATCCTAGGTTTTCTTATTATTGTGCTCGCAAAGATCATTGGGATCTTCTGCATACATATCCCTTAATGGGAATCAGAGCATTTGTAGCTCGGATCTAAAGGGATCTATGGTTTGTTTGGTTTGAGGAAGAAAGAAGTTTGCTCGCCAAGGATGAGACCTTGTGCCTATGTATTCTCAAAGGGATGTTGAGAAAGTCAGAGCAATCGTAGTTCCCACTTATGCTAGTGGAAGCAATGGGATGTTATTAAGAGACAAAGACGAATGTCATCTTAATGAAAAATGTATCTAATCTATTTCATCACATACATTTTGAAGGATTTGATTGATTAAATCTTTCCTCGTAAGTTATAGGTGTTTTGCTTGAGTGTACAAGCGTTACCACTTACGAGTTAAGAAAGATGTTTGAAAAATGATGGAATCTTTTAATTGTAAGCATTGGGTGTTTTGCTTGAGTGTACAAGCGTTATCACTTACGATTAAGAGATGTTTTTGTTTTGAAAAGAGTGTTTGAAAAAGTTTTTGATTGTATGTGATGTGATAGATGAGATACTTCTTCCATAGAGATGATAAATGTCAAAATCTCTAGGAGAAATTGATTGGATTAGGGGGATGCTTTTAAGAACCCGTGAGTCCTTGTATTGTAAGCCCAAGAGGAGGAATTCCGAGGGTCATCGAGGGTCCTTGTATTGTTCGCCCAAGAGAAGGCATTCCGAGGGTCATCGAAGGTCCTTGTATGAAGCTCAAGAGGAAGCTATAGGGTATGGCTGGCTTTGGCTTTAAGAGTGGTTTCACCGGGAAACCATCCTCTTAGGATTTAAGAGTGACTTCACCGGGAAATCATCCTCTCAGGGTTCTATCCTAGTGCGGGTGATTCTTTGTATTGGAAGCCCAATAGGAGGCTGTTAAGAGATTTCCTGGTCTCTTTCTTGTTTGATGCCCAAGAGAAGGCTAAACTCAACGAGGAGTTCTTTTGAACGAAGCCCAAGACGAGGCTAACTCAGCAGGGGAGTGTTGTCTTATATGAAGCCTAAGCGGAGGCTAAACTCAGTAAATGAGTTTTCTTATATGAAGCCTAAGAGGAGGCTAACTCAATAAATGAGTTATCTTATACGAAGCCTAAGCGGAGGCTAAAAGGGGAACCTAGTTGTTAGGCTAGTTGTTATGTTATAACTGAACAGTTATATAAACAAGTGTGTGATATGTATTCACAGGAGTTTTATGAAGGAAATATAAACAAGTGTATAAAACGAGCGTTTAAACAAGTGTAACTTGAATATTTACGAGGTTTTTGAATGCGTACAAGGAAATGGATATGTACACGAAGGGGTGATTATGTACAAGGAAATGAATATGTACATACGAGGGTTGGGACTTACACCATAAGGGAGACCCATTAGTTTAAGAGGAGTTTCACCGGGAATGATGCTTCTCTTAATACCAATGGATTTGGTGTATAAACAAGCAGATGAAAACAAACGAACGAAGTTTGTTTATGCTTGAATGTTTTTGAAGATGATTGAATATGTACAGGGAAATTAAATATGTACATAAAAAGGATTAGGACTTACACCGTGAGGGAGGCCCATGATCGATTAAGAAATTCAAGGAGAAACCTGGATCGGTTTATCTTCAAATCGACTCGATCATGGAAAAAAGGTGTGTAAGTTTGTTAAAATGTTTTGAAAAGGTTTTGAAAATGATTTTGAAAAGTGAAGTACATTCACAAGAAGTTTTTAAAAGATTTTGAAAGTTTGAAAGAAAACATTTTTGACTTAATAAAAATATAATCAAAAAGAAGATATTTTTGGATTTTTTTGACATAATCATAAAATAGGTATATTAAATGACAAGTGTGCAAAAAATCATCCCAAAATGAGAAGTTTTGATTGGTTTTTGAAAATGTTTTAAGTTTGCTAGAAACTTGAGAAAAAAAGAGTTTTTTGGTCCTAAGGAGGTTTGAACCTTGGACATTTGGCTTAGAAATGAAGATTTTCCATTGAGCCATGTGTTAAACTTGTCATTTAATCACCGCGTTTAGAAGGAGTTTTGAAAAAAGAAATTTTTGAAAAAATGTCCAGAAATGAGATTTCTGAAGGGTTCAGAAGTTGCTTTGAAAAAGTTTTGAAAAATGTTTAAAAGTTGTTTTGAAAAATGGAAGTTTGGAAAAAAAGGAAGAAGTCCAGAAGTTGGACTTCTGAAGGATCAGAAGCTAGCTTGCTTCTTGAAAGGGTGAGAAGCATGGCTTGCTTCTGGAGATAGAAGGCTTGGCTGCTTCTGGAGCACGTTGGAGGCTTGCAACTTCTGGGGCGTGAGAAGGAGCATGTAGCTTCTGGCTGTTTGAGAGGCTGACTTCTGGGACACTTCTAGGCATGAGAAGGAGCACATAGAAGCTTGCAGCTTCTGGAGCATGTAGAAACATGCTACTTCTGGATGCTTAGAAGCTTAATGCTTCTAGGAATGCTTGAGAAGCTTTGATGCCTCTTGAGATAGAAACACTAGAAGTGTTGAAATGAGAAGCTTATAGGAGTAGAAGCTTCAGAAGTACTTATGGAGGGCTGAACCTCAGAAGTGCTTCTGGAGAAGCAAGCTTCAGAAGCTTGCTGAGCTTTTTTATAAAAAAAAGGTTCCAGGGGGATTCGAACCCTGGACCTTTGGCAAGGCAAGTGACATGAGAAGCATGCTGACTACCACTGGGGTGGCTATACATCCGTTTATTTAACTTAAACTAGAAATATATATATTATAAGTCTAGCTTCCAAAAATTGAAATTTGAAAACTCAGCTTCATCTTTTTCGTTGAACCAAGCGCGCAGACACCATGCCATGGCAAATTCGAACTTCTTCATTTCTTGACCAATTTTAAAAGTTTAAAATGCCATTTTGTCTAGATTTTTGCCATGATTCTGATTATGTATTTTGTTAATATTATTAATCAAAGATGAAAGTGAATTTTGTTAATCCCAATTTGAACCCTAACTGAAAAAGTGATTAATTCTTTAAGCACAGTTGATTTTAGTTCAAATTAAGGACCCAGATAGCTTTAATTATTGAATGTCTACATTTTCCTTTTCAATTTTAAAGCTAAAAATGCATGAATGAAATAATCAAAGTTTGAGAAACTCACCTCTTGGTATGAAAGACCAGTTCGAGTTTGGCTACTTCCAGATGCAAAATGATGATTGATTAAGCTTCCTTGAACCTCCCTGAGTGTGTTCCTACCCTTAGTTTGTCCTGAAGATGGCTGGAACTCTCTAACCAAGTCAAGTTGCAAGTAGCTTAATTTGAAAATTGAAGATGGTGATAGAGCTGTTCCAGAACTTGTTTAAGTGTATGGACAGTCTCTATATGTTGTATAGGATGTGTTTGAAGTGAGAAATCAAGGTTAGCACCAGTAGTTTTCTGGTTTGGCAGTTTTGTCTCAAAGCTTGCACAAATGGAGTTTTGTGTAGAAAACTGTTTTTTAGCTTGTTTCTTGATGGTTTTAAGTTTTAAACTACTTCTAAATGATGTTTAGAACATGTTAGAAACTTAAATTCACTCAGATTTTGCAAGGTTTGGAGATTACAAAATTTCCCTCTTATAACTTAGAAACTTGAATTTCAAGAAAGAAAGAGTGAGCTTGATTATGATAGCTTTGGTGTGGTTTGAAAATGAGGAAATGACCTCTATTTATAGGCCAAAAAATCTGAATGACAAGGCAAAGTTATCATTGAGAGAGCTTGCAACTTGGTTAAGAGGTGAGAAGGAATCTTTTGCATTTAATGCAAAAGTTACTTTTCTAACCATGGTTAGAAATTTCTTCTTGATCCAATCCTTTCTCAATCATGTAGAACTGATATTTATCAGTTACAACCTATCTCTAGGTGATGACAAGGCTTCTAGAAAGAGAGTTTGTGAAAAAATGACTTAAAGTTCTTGAAAAATGACTTATAATTCATGGTTATGGAGCTCTAAGTTTAATTTTCAAAACCTTAGCTACACAAAGTGTTTTTTCAAGTTCTTGGACATTTTGGAAAGCTTGTAACAAGGGCTACAACTTTCATGTTTTGAGCTTTTTCTGAATCCGAATGGATCTAAGTGAGAAATGGCCTAGAAAGTCGGTAAAAACCATGTTTCTTAACACTTGAAATTTTTTCTAAGTGTTAGAAATTTTTCAAATCTTGACTTTTTGTTGACTTTTTCACATGTCTTGATTTTTTTATGATCATGGTGGATTATTTGAAATGTTTTTATGGTTGAAAAAGTTTGGTCTTGAAAAAGTTCACCAAAAGTCAAAGTTTGATTTTTCTGAGCAGATGAATTTTCATCAGATGATTCAGAATTTGTGTGATGAAGAAACATGGACTTTTGTGATGTTTTGAATCAAGAAATTAGGTCAAGATGTAGCATTGAAGATGCTAAGATCAATATCCAAGCAAATGGGTCATTCATTGAGCAGAAAGTCAATGATTCACTATCCTCGATCAAAACCCTAATTGGTCGATTCATGATAGATCGTGAGAAAAAGTTGGGAATCTGAAGATCAAATGTTGATGATGGATTAAGATAGGTCAATTGAGGTGAGTGGAAACTCAAACCCTAATTGATCATATCTTGAACAGATGAAATTTTTTGAAGAAACCCTGACTTTGACTTCTAGAAGCCACGCATGATCTATTCTATTCTGAAACTGTTAGTAATGCAGTAATGCATATGTGAGGTGGTATCTTAGGTGAAAAATTGGGGTATGAAAGATGCCCCTATTTAAGTTTCTTTAACCTGAGATATGAAGATGAAGATATTCGTCTCGATAGGTGTGAAGAGACTTAAATATCAGAATACACAAATTTTGGACCTAAGATACCAAAAAATGCGAGTGATGCAAAATGATTGCAAAAAGTTCACCCAAGAGATATCAAAGAATGATATGCTGGGGGAGATTTTGTGAGGATGACTCAATCTGTCTAAGAAAAGAGAATCCTGTTTGTTGGGAAACAAGCAATATGTTTCACTGGAAAATAGATTCACAATGTAAGTGAATATCTGTTCCGCTTTGGGAAGCGAGGAGATTACCTTCTGTCAGCCTTGTGACAATGTTTAAGGTATATGAAAATGATATTACCAATTATTAGCCTTGTGGTAGTTTATGGTAATGAGTTCTGAAGAAATTACCAATTATCAGCAAAGTGATAACTATAACAAGGTAATTCTTTTAAGAAATTTACTGAGTATTCAGCTTTGTGAATAACAAACAATGATGGAAACAGATCTCAAGTGAGTTTCTATTTTCACGGCGACAATCTTGCCGGGTATCTCTCTCTTGAGAAGGTCCTGGCATTTTGATTGAAAAGACACAGGTTTTCCTTTTTAGACAGAAGACAATCGTGGAGATTTCTTGAACTTTCATGATTGGACTTGCTAAGAAGAACAATCTTTTTATGACAAGTTTCAAGAAAATAAGCAGCTCGGATGACGAGGCTATTGCTTATTGTTTGCAGGTAGATTTTTCTGTGAAATCTAATCCTGAGTCGATTAGAGACGAGGTTCTATTCAGGAATGAACTAGAAAGAAAATAGTCAATCAAGACTTTGTTCCCAATGAGGAATGATCTCAGCTGGGAACATGATAAAGAAAAATGGATTTTTCGCTTGGGATAATCTCGGAGAGATGACACACCCACACTTGTTTTTAGGGATAAATGCAACCTAAACAAGTGACATAGAAGCAAACATTGAAAAATGCAGGAATGCATTAATAATGTTATTATGTATGAATGATGAATGTCATGAATGTCATATGCATGTTGACAATACTTGACAAGACAACACAAGGGTATTTGGGAAAAGGACTACGTCACAGTTCAAACAAATACTCAGCAAAATCTACAGCAATGGTGTAGACGTTACTGATGATGAATCTGAATTGCATGCTTTAAACTTTTCTAAAAAAGGCATTTCATTGGCAACCTTGTTGGGGATTCTTTTTGGATAAGAATATCGTCCTTTGATGATTTCTTTTGAGAAGAAGAAGACTTCTTAGCAGTTGTTTTATCTTTCAGAGGTCGAAACACTCATGGAGAAAACCGTTGAAGTTCTTTCTGTGTTCATAGTTCAAAGGAAAATTCGCTTTTATTTCAAAATTTTGAAGTAAAAATTCATTTAAAACCTTTTTTTAGTTTCAAAAGTGATTTTCACAAGAAAAAGCGTTATTTTGCAAAACAGAATAAAGCAGGAATTGCAAACAAATGGGCACAAGGCTCAAATTTTATTGATAGAATGGTAATCAGTGCCAAAGGCGTGATTCCATGAACTATTTACAAGAGTTGGAAATGATAATTTATTGGGAAAAAGCTACATTGAAAGCAATAACCACTATTATCCCTAACAACTTTGAATTCCAACTGTACTTGTTGCCTTAGAAGATTTGATTGGAGATCCGTGGATGGAAAATTCTTCAGATTGACGAAGTACAGACTGATGCAGTTACTTTGTCATTTTTTATCCTTAATTTTGCCTAGATTGCCTTTTCAGGTTTTTCAATCTATCAGGATAATTTCTGTTTATTGTCTCTAATTTTTTCCTGGACCGCCTTTTCGGGTTTTCAGTCCACCGAGACGCTCATTTTTGCCTAAGCCGCCCTTTTCGGGTTTTCGACTTACCAAGCTGTTCTTTTGTTTTTTAGACAAAGTATTTTTTTTTACGGCATCAGCATTCACAGGATGCGGGAATTCATCACCGTCCATGGTTGTGAGAGTCATAGCACTGCCAAAAAAGCTTCTTTTGACGATGTATGGGCCTTCGTAATTAGGAGTCCATTTGCCCCTAGAATTTGGTTGAAAAGACAGAATCTTTTTAAGCACGAGGTCACCTTCTCGGAATTCACGAGGTCAAGACTTTTTTGTCGAAGGCTTTCTTCATCCTTCTTTGATATAATTGTCCATGACACAGAGCGGTCAGGCGCTTGTCTTCAATTAAGTTCAGCTGATCATATCTGCTTTGACACCACTCGGCCTCAGATAACTTAGCCTCCATGAGAACTCTCATTGACGGAATCTCGACCTCTACCGGGAGCACTGCTTCCATGCCGTATACTAGAGAAAAAGGGGTTGCCCCTGTCGAAGTACGTACTGAAGTACGATACCCATGTAGAGCAAATGGCAGCATTTCGTGCCAGTCTTTGTAGGTGATGACCATCTTCTGGATGATCTTTTTGATGTTCTTGTTGGCAGCTTCAACGGTGCCGTTCATCTTTGGCCGGTAAGGAGATGAGTTATGATGCTCGATCTTGAATTCCTCACACAGTTCTTTCATCATTTTCTTGTTCAAGTTCGATCCATTGTCTGTAATGATCTTACTTGGAACTCCATATCGGCAAATGAGATTGTCTTTGATGAACCTTACAACCACTTGTCTTGTAATGTTGGCGTAAGATGCTGCTTCGACCCATTTGGTGAAGTAATCAATAGCCACTAAAATCAAGCGATGTCCGTTGGACGCTTTTGGTTTAATCATCCCAATCATGTCGATGCCCCACATGGAGAAAGGCCATGGAGAGGAGAGAACGTTGAGTAGAGTCGGTGGCACATGGATCTTATCTGCGTAGATCTGGCACTTGTGACATCTCTTGACGTGTTTACAGTAATCAGATTCCATTGTTATCCAATAGTATCCTGCTCTTAAGATTTTTCTAGACATTGCATGCCCATTTGAATGGGTTCCAAAGGACCCTTCATGCACTTCGTGAATTATCATGTTTGCTTCGTGTCTGTCCACGTAGACTTCGATCTCTTTGTGCATCATGTCATAAAAGAGAGTAGTCATCACCCTTTGGTAAGTTGCGCCTGCATTCTTTAATCAAAACGGCATTACTTTGTAGCAAAATGTGCCCCATGGCGTGATGAAAGATTTCTTCTCCATGTCTTTGGGAGCCATTCTAATCTGATTATAACCAGAGAAATCGTCCACGAAGGAAAAGACGTTGAACTTTGCAGTGCTATCCACTAGCATGTCGATATGCGGTAGTGGGAAATCGTCTTTTGGACTAGCTTTGTTCAAGTCCCGGTAGTCAACACACATTCTGACCTTTCCGTGTTTCTTTGAGATAGGTACTATGTTGGCTAACCATTGAGGATATTCAGAGGTGACGAGGAAACCTGCGTCTAGCTGCTTTTGAACTTCCTTTTTGATTTTGTCGGCCATGTCTGGGTGAACTCTTCTCGCCTTTGTTTAATCAAGGACACTCTGGTTTTAATGGCAAGTGATGCTCCACGATGCTGGTATCTAAACCTGGCATGTCTTGGTAGGACCAAGCAAATACATCAACATATTCTTTGAGAAGATCCATCAGTTTGCCCTTGACGTTGCTGTCGAGTAGAGCTCCGATGTTCACTTCTTTTTTGTCTTCCTCAGAACCTAAGTTGATTGCTTCCAAAGGCTCTTTGTGAGGTGAATGATTCTTTCCTTGTGCTCAAGTAGTCGAAATATCATTCGGGATCTCTTCTTCAACTTCTTCCTTGGCGTCAAACAGGGAATTCAAAGTCGGAGAGAGCATAGAGTTATTATGTTCAATGGATTTGTCCATCCGCTAACTGCATGTTCGATTTATGTTTGATTAATTAACTCTTCTTTCTTCTTCTTTTTTTTAGAAAAAGTTAATGTGAAAGTGTATGCAGATTATTATTATATTTTTGAAGATTTTTGTTTTATTTGGGTTTTTTAGGATTACCATTTCCAAGAAAAGGGTAAAAACGAAAAACAAACACAAAATGTGGAATCAAAACAACGCTTTTATTTATGATTCACAATATGAAATAGGGCCCTAAATACAAACTCATTTGTCTTGGGCAAGACAAAGAGAAATTATTTAAAAGCTAAACCCTATAAAACATCTCTTCGCCTTGGGCGAGGCGAGAGTTCAAAACAAAAGCAAAATAAACTACTTAGAACTACGAACATCTGTCTGAGCTTTAACAGACTTCCAATAGTGGCGAACTCCATGGAAGTCTAGATACTCTGGTAGTTTTCCTTTTGGCTTATTTCTTGTGTAGACTTTGGTCGTTGGTCGAAAAGGCTTTGAAGACTCTGGTCGGTTGATCTTGCCTTTTGTGCTGCTGAAGCAATCTTCTTCTGCTTGATTGACAGGTCGAGGAGCATAATATGCAGCATATGTGCTTTCAAGTGGCATGTATTTTGGATTCTTGGGATGTACTTCCCAATCTTCTGAGTGGAGAGACTCATTGTCTGCGACGCTTTCCAACTCATTCCAAAATTATCTTCTTGTTCTTCTTCGGTAATTACGTTGATGTAGTGATAGTTAAAATCTGGCTTAACAAACTCGGCAGGCGTATTAAAGCAGAGATCTTCATTTGGTATTTCAATTTGATGATGAGATCGAGAAGATGTGTATAACTCTTCTGGTTGACTAGGATACTCAAAAGGATCGTCCCATCCAGTTGATTGGATGTCTTCAATTCTGATTTTTGAGCTTTCAGGTGCAGTGTATTTCACCATGTAGTCAAACTTTCCACTTGGTTCTCCCAAGGTATCCCAAACTTCAGAAGGGATAGGTGGATTTTCATTCTCATTCTTTTGTAGGAACATGCCTTTGAATTGGTCTGTCGGAGGATAGAACGGTGCGTACGATTCTTCCTGGGACACATATTCAGAGCTATTAAGATAAGTGCTCCACTCTTCAGATTCGGAGAGATTGTCTTCGTTACCTTCATCGGTAAGAACATTAACCTCTTGAAGAACAGGGTTTAAGAAACCTCCACTGTGGAATACTTCTTTGATTGGACGAAGTGCTTGATCCCTTTGATTGGCTTTAGGAAATACTGGAGAAAATCCGAGCCATGTTTTTGTCTCGTTGTTGACAGGATTGATTACTTGTCCCCAACCTGCGGCATTACCGTCTTTCACTATCTGGGCTGCTTCTTTGTAAGAGGAGATAGACGATCTGCTTTTCCTTATAGATTCACCTTCTAACGAGAGTCCTTGGAACTGTGTCCCTTCAACATCATCGGCAGTGATGAAAGAAAAGGTAGATAAATGACTTACTAGTAAAGCTTGTTCACCGATGATGGTTACTAGCTTCCCATTTGCTGTAAACTTCAGTTTCTGGTGGAGCGTGGATGTCACTGCTCCTGCTTCGTGTATCCATGGTCGTCCGAGTAAACAAATGTAAGTAGCTGGCACGTCCATGACTTGGAAGGTGATTTGGAAAGTATGTGGTCCAATCGTCATTGGAAGATCGACTTCCCCAATAATAGATTTCCTTGACCCATCAAAAGCTTTGACCACTACATCATTAGATTTCATCGGTGTTCCTTTGTAAGATAAAAGAGCGAGAGTCGTTTTCGGCATTACATTTAAGGATGAACCGGTGTCCACTAGCACATTGGACAGAAAGAGTCTGATTGGCAAATCATAGAGATATGTAGAGCAAGATTGTGATCTCTTCCCTCCTCTGGAAGTTCTTCATCACTGAAACTTAAATTGTTGCAAGCTGTTATGTTGCCTACAATTCCACCGAATTGATCTGTAGTCACGTCCTGATCTACGTAAGCTTGATCTAGCACTTTCATCAAGGCTTCTCGGTGAGCTTCGGAATTCAGAAGTAGAGATAGTATTGAAATTTTGGAGGGAGTCTGCATTAGTTGATCTACAACTCTGTACTCACTTTTCTTGATTAGCTTTAAGATCTCGTCGAAATCTGAGTTGACGTTGGTTCCATCAGATGGACCACCGTTTATATTTGGATTTCCAATAGGAATCCCCATGGGATTTTCGGGAGGTGTATTAACTGGATTTTGTCTAACAGTGGGAGCAATGGGCTGCTTTGGTGGCAACGGGGTATACACCCGTCCACTTCGTGTTACTAGTCCGATTTCAGCGATGTTAACAACGGCTGAAAGAGTTGGTATGGGTTTTTCTTTCCCATCTTCTATCATAGTTGTATTGTATTGATATGGAATTGCTTTTTCAGAGTTGTAAGGAACAGGACCAGGTAGACAGATCACCAAAGGGGATTCTGGAACTCTCAGACCGTTGTACTCGACTTCTACACACTTGGGCACATTGAAGTAGGGGGTAATGACGTTTACTTCGAGAATTTCCGAGTTGATATCTGAGACTAAAAGCTCATGCGGATAATGCCCTACCATATTCACGTCATAATCGTTTCTGTTTCTGAAGATCTAAATGTCGCCAATGTCTATTAACCGTTGAATGTCTGCTCTCACTGTTGGACATCCTCGAAAATCCCCTGAAGCAGATTCTGCAGGCTGTGTAGTCATGTTTAGAGAAAGCTCCCATTGTACTGTATGTATCATGGAGCTGTACCAAGCTTTCTCTTGTCATATTTATGTCAGTGATAAGATACCGATCTGTATTCCTTAGTATCAAATTCACGGTACGTCCACTATGATTGGGAAGTGGATTTGCTTGTACATTTGGATTTGCATTCCTGAAGGAGAGAAGATTCGCCCTTACTAACCTTTGTACCTCAGCTTTCAGTGCTATGCAGTGCTCGAGATCATGACTCGGTGCCCCTTGATGAAAAGGGCAAGACAGATCTGCTTTGTACCACCAAGGTAATTTGTATGGTACTGGAGGTGGTGACCTTGTTTGCACAAGATTCCTTTCTATCAAGGCAGGATATAATTCCGTGTATGTCATCGGAATTGGATCAAAGTGCGAGATTCGAGGTGCACGGTTCTGATTGTTGAATTGTTGAGCCTGTTGTCGAGGCTGTTGAGTTTGCTGGAATTGTAGGGTAATACCCATGTTTGAACTTGCATTAACAACTGGTGCTATTGTGGCTACCTGTTGTCGGCGACTGACATTTTTCCTTGGTTTCCCTCGGGATACCATTCCTACGTCATGTTCTTTTTTCTTCGGGAAGCTGGTTCCGACCCTCTTGGTTCCGCTTGAAGACCCTATTTCTTTGGTTAGGCGTCCTGTTCGGACTCCCTCTTCTAGTCGCATCCCCATGCTTACCATTTCGGTGAAATCTCCAGGAGCGCTGGCGACCATGCGTTCGTAGTAAAATGGGCCAAGAGTGTTTAGGAAAACCTTGGTCATTTCTTTCTCTTCTAACGGTGGATTAACTTGGGCAGCAATTTCCCTCTAACGTTGGGCGTATTCTTTGAACGTCTCTTTTTCCTTTTGAGACATAGAACGGAGTTGATCTCAATCTGGACCCATGTCCAAATTGAATTTGTACTGTTGGACAAAGGCTTCGCCTAGGTCATTGAATGACTGGATATTTGCACTATCTAGTCCCATGTACCACTTCAGTGCAACACCGGTAAGACTGTCTTGAAAATAGTGAATGGGCAATTGGTGATTGTCATTATATGTAGACATCTTCCTAGCGTACATTGTAAGATGACTCTGCGGGCAGGAATTTCCTCTATATTTTTCAAAGTCAGGGACTTTGAACTTAGCGGGTATCCTTACACGAGGAACTAGGCATAGATCGTGGGCATTCTTCCCAAACAAATCCTTTACACGGATTATTTTGATCTCAAGCTGCATCTTATGGAATTGTTCCTGGAGATTCTCCATTTGGCCACGAGGATTCGTGTTGTCGCCTGGGTTATGATAGACTTCTTCGTCCGACGTAGCGTGAACTACAGAAGTTGAGTTTGTCATGATCGGTTGAGAAACTGTCATAGTGACATGCGGAAAGGTTACTCCATGCTGTGGAGTAAATGCTGAGTTCTGTAAAGTAGGAACCTCAATCGTGGTTTCCTGTACTTCAGAAGTGGGTTGACGAAATCCAATGCCGAAATTGAAAGGCATGCCCCATGGATAACCTTCTGGCATACTGAAGAGAGGATTACTGACTGCAACAGCTGTAACTGGAGTAGTAGTGATCTCTGAAATCGTCGCTTGATTTTGACTGTTTAATGTTGCTTGCTGACTTTGTGTAGTTGCCAATGAACTTACTAAAGAAGTGAGTCTCTCCACCTCTTCCTGAAGTGTTGTCACTGTGCTACGAAGCTCAACATTTTCTTGCTCAAAATCTTCCATTGCTTTTCTCCTATTTGCACGAGTATTATATCTCCGAGTTGACTGTAAACGTAGTCGAGAAACTCTAAGACGCGACAGCTTGACGATCTTTCTCTCTGGAAAAAATTCCAAAAGATAAGACTCTAAATAACAAACTCGATATGCAAAGTATGATGCATGATTATGAATGCAAAGAGAAAAGAATTTCCAAAGAATTTATACTAAAAGAGAAATTTCTAGTAAATATTTGGATGGAAAACACTTATTTTATTAATTATTGAAAGAAGATTACAACAATTTTTTTTTGGAGCATAGCTCTTACAATGATAAAATAAATGATAAAATAAATGATAAAGCTAAAGCTAAACTAATTAATCGTCTTCATCTGATGAAGAACCAAAGGCTTGATGTAGCTTCAACTTCAGGATTTCTTTCCCATAGTAAGCTTTCAGTTCAGCTTTCTCGGCTTTGAGCTTGTTGATGACTTTCTTCCATTCGTCAGGAGCAAGATTGCTAGTCGTCATTTCCTCAAGCTTTATTTTTCTTTCTTTGATGTATCTTTTGATCGCGTTATCTTTCTGGCGAATCTTCTCATCTTTCTCCATGAGCCATTCATCTTGGAAGTAAATCGTTTCCTCATGATCTTTGACCTGTTTCTTAAGCTTCTCATTTTCAAAGTCAATCATAAGAAACTTGTCTTCCAAAGCTTCTTTCTCTAGCCTCATCTTGGCCAAAACTTCTTGGTATTCTCCCATAGTTTCAACGGGAAAGGCGGTCGATTTGGACGCTGCTGAGAACATGGGTTCTTCATAAGCATAAGGCATTCAGAATTCCTTTGCTCTTTTCTTCACCCAAGAAGTGTAGATTTCCATGGCTACACAATTCCTTGCATTACCCTTTTCTTTCCTTCGGATGTGATGCCTAGCTCTTATCATTCTGGCTTTTAAACCTTGGGAATCTTCCCCCTCATGATAAAAGTAGCTTTCTACTGTAAAACCAAGGGGTTTACTGGAATTTGCATACCGAGTTGACGTCTCGCCAAGAATGGGTTGTAGTTGATTCCTCCTTTTGTACCAATGAGAGGCACGTTGGCAAATTCTCCACAGCTTTCAATGATTTCCATCTCATTGTTTGCCAAGGTATAACAATGGATATCGTCGTTGGTAAGAGACATGAGTCTTCGAGACCAATGCCAACCGTTTTTGTTTTCGTGGAAGATAGGAGATTTAGGCAAGTGTGAGACAATCCATTTGAATAACAGAGGTACACAACACACAATAGTTCCATCTCCTTGACGATTCCTATGATGAATGGAGAAATACATGTCACCAAGCAAAGTGGGAACGGGATTTCCAATCAGAAAGATCCTTATGGCGTTGATATCAACGAAACTTGGGACGTTGGGAAACAACACCAATCCATAGATGAGCAGAGCTAAAACAGCTTCAAAGGCTACCATACTACTGGCTTCTGAGAATTTAAGAGCCTTCTCCATTAGGAACTTTGAAGTCAGTCCTAAGAGTTTTCCTTTGGCAGTTAGGTTTTTTGTCTATCTCAGATTTCTTTAAGTGAGTCATTGTTGCAATGACTGGTGACTTAGGAATGGCTTCCAAACCATTGAAAGGCACCTTATCTAATACTAAGATACCTAGGATGTGTGCGTACTCTTCCAAAGTAGGCATCAACTGATAGTTAGGGAAAGTGAAACAGCGATAAACTGGATCATAAAACTGAACGAAAGTTTTGAGAAGTCCTTCATCAACGTTTGTGTTTAGGACAGTTAAAAGAGTTCCATAGCATTTTCTGAAATCCGAGGGATCTTCTACCAAGGATGCTAACTCTTTTAACTTTCCTACATCAGGAATTCTAAAACTATATTTCTTGGTAAATCTTCCTCTGACGTCCATCACTCTAACCTAAAATATTTACAAAGAAAAATATCTAAATTCTTTGGAAATGGGAAGAGAAATGAAGTTTTTGAATGAATGCATGAATGCCACAAAGATTCAAACATGGTTAGTGGTTATACACACGTTCAAGCGTTTGAAGTCACGAGCATGAGGCCAATGATAAGAACGAAACGTGGGTAAGTTCTAAGGTCTTATTCATCTGTGAAACGGGTTCTACTGATAATACAGGTTCAACGCTTCTCTTTGAAATATTATCGGATTTGTTGAATACTCGAAGTCCAATAATATTTTTCAAGAAAAACTCGCCTGATCGTAGTCTCGCATGACAACTATTCTAAGCTTACGCCTGAATAGCTTCTGCACTACATCCTAAATGGCCAGGATGGGTAATGTGTTCTACAGCCACTCAGCTTCGTAAGTTCTCTCGAAAGCAAAATGTCTTCGCAAATACTTGCTAAACACAAATACTCCCAAGACAACCTCCACTGAGAGAGGGATCTAAAATTAACTCAGTAAGTAATGAAACTTTCCACAAGTTAATAGGACTATACCCCCACCTATATCTTAAAATGTTTCTTAAATTCGGGTTAGGATTTATTTTCATCAGATGAAATCGCGAAAACACACAATAAAGAAAAACAAACGTATGCACATATGAAAGCTTAACCCCTTTTTTTCTTTTTGAAAACAAAAAAGCTTGGTGCTCTTTGGCAGAGTCACAATTTTTTTGAAAATAAAAGTTTAGCGTCCTCCCCAGCAGAGTCGCCATTTTTTCTGTTCGAGTTAAAAAGTGATGCGCGAGGGAATCGAATCGGAATTCGGATTCTCTGGCTCGAAACGATTTACTGTTTTGATTTGTTTATAAAGATGCCGCGAGCATCAAGCTTTATTATTTTAAACACAAGAAAAATGATTATGAAAAAGGAGAAAGCTGCAATACCCTCAATTGATATGATATGCATTACGACTAGCGTGAACTAGACGCAACGCATTGGGGAGATTCTGAGCAAGGGGGTTTGTTATATAAAGGGAATAGATGTGGCACCCTAAATATATATAGTTATCTATATCTTTATATATGAATATGTTTGATATGTTTGTGTGTTTTAAATTGCTATTTCTATTGTTGGGAAACTTTCTCCTTTGGATTTTAAGAAAGGTAGATTATGTGGGATCCTAGGTTTTCTTATTATTGTGCTCGCAAAGATCATTGGGATCTTCTGCATACATATCCCTTAATGGGAATCAGAGTATTTGTAGCTCGGATCTAAAGGGATCTATGGTTTGTTTGGTTTGAGGAAGAAAGAAGTTTGCTCGCCAAGGATGAGACCTTGTGCCTACCGTATTCTCAAAGGGATGTTGAGAAAGTCAAAGCAATCGTAGTTCCACTTATGCTAGTGGAAGCAATGGGATGTTATTAAGAGACAAAGACGAATGTCATCTTAATGAAAAATGTATCTAATCTATTTCATCACATACATTTTGAAGGATTTGATTGATTAAATCTTTCCTCGTAAGTTATAGGTGTTTTGCTTGAGTGTACAAGCGTTACCACTTACGAGTTAAGAAAGATGTTTGAAAAATGATGGAATCTTTTAATTGTAAGCATTGGGTGTTTTGCTTGAGTGTACAAGCGTTATCACTTACGATTAAGAGATGTTTTTGTTTTGAAAAGAGTGTTTGAAAAAGTTTTTGATTGTATGTGATGTGATAGATGAGATACTTCTTCCATAGAGATGATAAATGTCAAAATCTCTAGGAGAAATTGATTGGATTAGGGGGATGCTTTTAAGAAGCCCGTGGGTCCTTGTATTGTAAGCCCAAGAGAAGGCATTCCGAGGGTCATCGAGGGTCCTTGTATTGTTCGCCCAAGAGAAGGCATTCCGAGGGTCATCGAAGGTCCTTGTATGAAGCTCAAGAGGAAGCTATAGGGTATGGCTGGCTTTGGCTTTAAGAGTGGTTTCACCGGGAAACCATCCTCTTAGGATTTAAGAGTGACTTCACTGGGAAATCATCCTCTCAGGGTTCTATCCTAGTGCGGGTGATTCTTTGTATTGGAAGCCCAATAGGAGGCTGTTAAGAGATTTCCTGGTCTCTTTCTTGTTTGATGCCCAAGAGAAGGCTAAACTCAACGAGGAGTTCTTTTGAACGAAGCCCAAGACGAGGCTAACTCAGCAGGGGAGTGTTGTCTTATATGAAGCCTAAGCGGAGGCTAAACTCAGTAAATGAGTTTTCTTATATGAAGCCTAAGAGGAGGCTAACTCAATAAATGAGTTATCTTATACGAAGCCTAAGCGGAGGCTAAAAGGGGAGCCTAGTTGTTTGGCTAGTTGTTATGTTATAACTGAACAGTTATATAAACAAGTGTGTGATATGTATTCACAGGAGTTTTATGAAGGAAATATAAACAAGTGTATAAAACGAGCGTTTAAACAAGTGTAACTTGAATATTTACGAGGTTTTTGAATGCGTACAAGGAAATGGATATGTACACGAAGGGGTGATTATGTACAACGAAATGAATATGTACATAGGAGGTTTGGGACTTACACCATAAGGGAGGCCCATTAGTTTAAGAGGAGTTTCACCGGGAATGATGCTTCTCTTAATACCAATGGATTTGGTGTATAAACAAGCGGATGAAAACAAAAAAACGAAGTTTGTTTATGCTTGAATATTTTTGAAGATGATTGAATATGTACAAGGAAATTAAATATGTACATAAAAAGGATTGGGACTTACACCGTGAGGGAGGCCCATGATCGATTAAGAAATTAAAGGCGGAACCTGGTTCGGTTTATCTTCAAATCGAGTCGATCATGGAAAAAAGGTGTGTAAGTTTGTTAAAATGTTTTGAAAAGGTTTTGAAAATGATTTTGAAAAGTGAAGTATATTCACAAGAAGTTTTTAAATATTTTGAAAGTTTGAAAGAAAACATTTTTGACTTAATAAAAATATAATCAAAAAGAAAATATTTTTGGATTTTTTTGACATAATCATAAAATAGGTATATTAAATGACAAGTGTGCAAAAAATCATCTCAAAATGAGAAGTTTTGATTGGTTTTCGAAAATGTTTTAAGTTTGCTAGAAACTTGAGAAAAAAAGAGTTTTTGGGTCCTAAGGAGGTTTGAACCTTGGACATTTGGCTTAGAAATGAAGATTTTCCATTGAGCCATGTGTTAAACTTGTCATTTAATCACCGCGTTTAGAAGGAGTTTTGAAAAAAGAAATTTTTGAAAAAATGTCCAGAAATGAGATTTCTGAAGGGTTCAGAAGTTGCTTTGAAAAAGTTTTGAAAAATGTTTAAAAGTTGTTTTGAAAAATGGAAGTTTGGAAAAAAAGGAAGAAGTCCAGAAGTTGGACTTCTGAAGGATCAGAAGCTAGCTTGCTTCTTGAAAGGGTGAGAAGCATGGCTTGCTTCTGGAGATAGAAGGCTTGGCTGCTTCTGGAGCACGTTGGAGGCTTGCAACTTTTGGGGCGTGAGAAGGAGCCTGTAGCTTCTGGCTGTTTGAGAGGCTGACTTCTGGGACACTTCTAGGCATGAGAAGGAGCACATAGAAGCTTGCAGCTTCTGGAGCATGTAGAAACATGCTACTTCTGGATGCTTAGAAGCTTAATGCTTCTAGGAATGCTTGAGAAGCTTTGATGCCTCTTGAGATAGAAACACTAGAAGTGTTGAAATGAGAAGCTTATAGGAGTAGAAGCTTCAGAAGTACTTATGGAGGGCTGAACCTCAGAAGTGCTTCTGGAGAAGCAAGCTTCAGAAGCTTGCTGAGCTTTTTTATAAAAAAAAGGTTCCAGGGGGATTCGAACCCTGGACCTTTGGCAAGGCAAGTGACATGAGAAGCATGCTGACTACCACTGGGGTGGCTATACATCCGTTTATTTAACTTAAACTAGAAATATATATATTATAAGTCTAGCTTCCAAAAATTGAAATTTGAAAACTCAGCTTCATCTTTTTCGCTGAACCAAGCGCGCAAACACCATGCCATGGAAAATTCGAACTTCTTCATTTCTTGACCAATTTTAAAAGTTTAAAATGCCATTTTGTCTAGATTTTTGCCACAATTCTGATTATGTATTTTGTTAATATTATTAATCAAAGATGAAAGTGAATTTTGTTAATCCCAATTTGAACCCTAACTGAAAAAGTGATTAATTCTTTAAGCACAGTTGATTTTAGTTCAAATTAAGGACCCAGATAGCTTTAATTATTGAATGTCTACATTTTCCTTTTCAATTTTAAAGCTAAAAATGCATGAATGAAATAATCAAAGTTTGAGAAACTCACCTCTTGGTATGAAAGACCAGTTCGAGTTTGGCTACTTCCAGATGCAAAATGATGATTGATTAAGCTTCCTTGAACCTCCCTGAGTGTGTTCCTACCCTTAGTTTGTCCTGAAGATGGCTGGAACTCTCTAACCAAGTCAAGTTGCAAGTAGCTTAATTTGAAAATTGAAGATGGTGATAGAGCTGTTCCAGAACTTGTTTAAGTGTATGGACAGTCTCTATATGTTGTATAGGATGTGTTTGAAGTGAGAAATCAAGGTTAGCACCAGTAGTTTTCTGGTTTGGCAGTTTTGTCTCAAAGCTTGCACAAATGGAGTTTTGTGTAGAAAACTGTTTTTTAGCTTGTTTCTTGATGGTTTTAAGTTTTAAACTACTTCTAAATGATGTTTAGAACATGTTAGAAACTTAAATTCACTCAGATTTTGCAAGGTTTGGAGATTACAAAATTTCCCTCTTATAACTTAGAAACTTGAATTTCAAGAAAGAAAGAGTGAGCTTGATTATGATAGCTTTGGTGTGGTTTGAAAATGAGGAAATGACCTCTATTTATAGGCCAAAAAATCTGAATGACAAGGCAAAGTTATCATTGAGAGAGCTTGCAACTTGGTTAAGAGGTGAGAAGGAATCTTTTGCATTTAATGCAAAAGTTACTTTTCTAACCATGGTTAGAAATTTCTTCTTGATCCAATCCTTTCTCAATCATGTAGAACTGATATTTATCAGTTACAACCTATCTCTAGGTGATGACAAGGCTTCTAGAAAGAGAGTTTGTGAAAAAATGACTTAAAGTTCTTGAAAAATGACTTATAATTCATGGTTATGGAGCTCTAAGTTTAATTTTCAAAACCATAGCTACACAAAGTGTTTTTCCAAGTTCTTGGACATTTTGGAAAGCTTGTAACAAGGGCTACAACTTTCATGTTTTGATTTTTTTTCTGAATCCAAATGGATCTAGGTGAAAAATGGCCTAGAAAGTGGGAAAAAACCATGTTTCTTAACACTTGAAAATTTTTCTAAGTGTTAGAAATTTTTCAAATCTTGACTTTTTCACATTTCTTGATTTTTTCTGATCATGATGGATTATTTGAAATGTTTTTATGATTGAAAAATTTTGGTCTTGAAAAAGTTGACCAAAAGTCAAAGTTTGACTTTTCTAAGCAGATGAATTTTCTTCATATGATTCAGAATTTGTCTGATGAAGAAACATGGACTTTTGTGATGTTTTGAATCAAGAAATTAGGTCAAGATGTAGCATTTCTATTCTGAAACTGTTAGTAATGAAGTAATGCATATGTGAGGTGGTATCTTAGGTCAAAAATTGGGGTATGACATCAGGCATTGATTTTGACCTCTGTTGTTTGGGCTTCCAAGAAGGGGAAAGATTTTGACCGGTCTGTTTAATCTTGTTCTCACTGGCACGATGCAGGTTGGTTGCATTGCATTTTCTTTCATTTATTTCATGTTAATGATAGATTGTGTGTGCTATGAATGTCAAATGATAAGTTTAGGATGGGTAATTTTATGGATACAATGATGTATTGATGTCAAGTTATGAATACTATAAGTGGGATAAGTTTATTTTCAGTCAAATGTTTGCAGTGTTAACAGACATATACATGGTTAATTGCTATGCATCAAATTGAAGAATTATGCATGGAATTTTGAACTATAAAATAGAAACATATTATTGAAGACACTTCTAAATGTTTCTTATAAAGAACGGTAGAGTTTTTATATTGAACTGGTGCATGATAAACTTAGGGGCTGGTTGAAAGCGTTTGCAAAGTTTAGGTTGACCATTCAAAGAATGGTTATGATTGATATATTTCTAAAAAATTTATCAGCAAGTTTTCTCATTAGATACATAATTTCCATATTAATTATGCATTGCGTCTTGGTCTATATGTAATATTTTCGTAATATGCATGCACACAAGGGGGTTATTACTTGATGATGATAGTCATGTTGTTGCTTTGAATTTTGTCTACTGTTGGATAACTTGGTATTACTTGATGATGAGCTTATGGCTGGTGCATAAAAGAACAGTAAATACTTGACAGACTTGAAAAAAAACAAGTGCTTCCTATAACTTCTTTAGTTTTCATATGCTTGAATTTTGTCTGCTGTTGGATAACTTGGTATTATTTGATGATGAGCTTGTGGCTAGTGCATACAAGAACAATAAATACTTGACAGACTTGAAAAAAAAGTGATTCCTATAACTTCTTTAGTTTTCATATGCTTGAATTTTGTCTGTTGTTGGATAACTTGGTATTATTTGATGATGAGCTTGTGGTTGGTGCATACAAGAACAATAACTGATAGTATTTACAATCACAAGCATTTTTGTAATTACATAATAAAATCATGATAATCTTTCTTCGAATTAATTTGACATTTGGTTGGTCTTGTTAAAGCAGGAAATGTTTGAATCGAATCTTACGACAGTTGATACAACACAAAGCTTGGAAACTACTTTTACTCGGGCACCAACCCATCGAAGAAACAAATCTTCTGTTTGGACTCACTTCACTCCTGATTTAGAATTGATTGGTATATCTCGATGCAACTACTATGGTTCCAAGCTAAAGTCCAATAATGGAAGATCTTCCATGATTGCTCATTCAAAGACTTGCAAGAGTAACCCAAATAGTGAAGCAAATAAGAGATTGAAAACAACTCCTTCATCAACAACAAATATGGCTTCCCCTTAAACAATGGTGTTAGTCAAATTTGACCAAGAGAAATGTCACAAGGCAGTGGTTGACATGATTGTGGAAATGGAGCTTCCATATATGCATGCGGATCATAAAGCTTTTCGTCGTTGTTTGAGTGTATTTCAGCCAAGATATATTCCAATCTCCCGAAGCACGTGATGTTTTGTCTTTGTGGGATTTTGAAAGGGAAAAATTAAAGAGATTTCTTTCCCAACATTGTCGAAGTGTGTGCCTGACCACAGATGGTTGGACTTCATGTCAAAACATGAGCTACATGTGCATAACAGCATATTTTGTAGACAACAATTGGAAATTGTACAAGAAGATTTTGAATTTTGTTCAAGTCTTAAGCCATTCAGGAGAGGTAATGGCAAATACGATTGCACAATGCTTGGACAATTGGGGGTTGAACAATGTTTTGAGTGTGACAGTTGACAATGCGTCATCAAATGATCGCGGGATAGAAAATCTCAAAAGGAGGTTAAGTTTGAGGAAGAATTTGATTTTGAATGGATATCACTTTCATACAAGATGTTGTGCTCACATCATGAATTTAGTGGTTAAAGAAGGTCTAAAAGAAATTGATATTTCAATTTTCTAGAATCAGGGGTGCTGTTAATTATGTTAAGTCTTCCCCGAGCCAACACCATAAGTTTTTGGCATGTGTTAGAAGTAGAGAAATTGAATACAAGGGTAGTGTTCAATTCGATTGTGATACTCGATGGAATTCAACATATGACATGTTAAAGGCTGCTCTATAACTTGAAGTAGCATTTGTTGAGTTTGAGATTATTGATGCTAAGTATTGTGAAGAACTTGAGAAAGGGAGTGGCATTCCAACCGCTTTAGATTGGGAGAAAGCACGTGAGGTTGCTAAATTTTTGGAATTTTTTTAAGGCTTCCACTTTGTGCATATCGGGTTCAACATATGTGACAAGTAATATGTACTTGGCAGAAGTATTTTCAATTGGTTAGGCTATCAAAGACATGTGCGCGTCTAAAGATCCATCTTTAGCTCATACAAGGATTATAACTTTAAAGATGAAGGAGAAATATGATAAGCATTAGGGGAGTCCTAAGAAGTTGAACATGTTGCTGTTAATTTCCTTTGTGTTAGATGCTAGGAAGAAATTGGTGTATGCTCGTTGGTTTATCAATAAAAATTTTGATAAACAAAATGCTGAAATCTTGAAGGATAAATTAGAATTAGATTTGAAAATCATATTTGAGGAGTATGGTGGGTGTAGGACAAATGGGTGTCAAAGTGACTCTATTGAACCACCTGTATTAGTTGGACGAATTGGAAACCCCGAGTATTATTATGGGGTATTTTTGCAATCAACTGGTGTCAAGTCAAGTGGAGTGAAATTTGAATTAACAAAGTACTTTGAAGATAGTTTAGAAGGTGGTGTTCCTAACTTCGATATCTTGACTTTGTGGAAGGTGCATTCAAGTCGACTTCCAATCCTAGCTAACATTGCAAGAGAGTTATTAGTTATGCCCGTCTCAACGGTGGCTTCTGAGTCTGCCTTCAGTACTAGAGGAAGGGTGCTTAATGACTACTATAGTCGCCTAACAGCTAGATCCATGGAAGCACTTATTTGCACTGAATATTGGCTTGGTGGATCACCTTCACCATTGCCCACGCTAGATGATATCGAAGAGCTTGAGAAAATTGAGCGAAGTACGGTTTAATTTAATAATAAATAGAAAAAGTTTGATTAAATAGATGGTATCAATTTCATATTCTACCTTTTTTTTAAAAATATTTTTACAAAACTGATCTAATGGAGGTAATACTTATGACACTTTTGATGAGGATTGAAGATAAAAGAAACTTCTAACTGAGGTATTTTTTTGCAGCTTTAATACAATAAATAAGTTGTTATCTATGTTCCTGTTACGATACTGTTTTGTAATGAAACCATGTTCTGTTACAAAATTCAGTGTTAAGAATTTTGGACATGTTGTGTGGTATAACAGGTAATGTTAAAAATTCTGGATAGATTGTGTTAAGTTAAATACTTGTTAAAATGTGTTAAAAATTCGGATGATTGTGTGGTAAAATAGGTTGTGTAAGAAAATTTGGATGATTGTTTGTTAAAATTATTTTGAAGGTAGTGAATATATTACAGTGCCCAACTCCTAAACATGTTAAAGGGTTAGGGAAATGGCTAGACTTTGGGCTGATTTGACCATAAGTGACAATTTCAAGTGGAGAGTAAGTCCTTAAATTGTTGAAAATAGAAAGTCACCATGAATTAGCAAAATTTGGCAGCAAAGTTGCTGGTTATTAGTTTGACATTGTCTACAAGCCCTGGCTAGAAAATAAAAGGGCATATCTTCTTTCAAGTATGCATGACACATTACTAATATTAATTATTTGTAGCTCCTTTAAGAATGAAAATATTTCAATCATAAATTTCTTATAGTACTACTGTAAACCATAATTATGGGAACCATTTGTTTGTACTTTATACAAAAAGGAAATTCAACAGTGAATCGATACTAATTCAACTTGCATATAGTTTCTTGTAGGATTTTGGACAACATGGATTCTTGATGGAAAAAGGGAAATACATGAAGTTTGGAGTGAGGTCCAATGAAAATCTTAGATGGTTCTTGTATCATGAAGAAATTGGTGATGTACCTTGAAAAAGAAACTTGAACATGTTCTTGTAGTTTAGTATTGTAATTTGGAATTAGTCCATAGAGAATTTGAAATATTTTTGTATACAATGGTATTGAAAGTATATGTACTTTGAACTTGTATGTTGCTTTGTGTATGTTGATGTAATCTTGAAACTTGGTTTAGAAACTAATTTCAGCTTTTGAGCTTGTGTTATATCTAAGAACATGACAAAAAAATTATTTTGATCGTATAATCCATGTATTTTTTGGTTGTAAAACCCATGTATTAAAACTTATTTTTTATGTAAACAATTGGTTTTACTGAAAAACCAGTTGTAAAAAGTTGATATTCAATTTTAAAATTTGGATTTTTATATTTAAATTCGGTTTTAAATTAAAATCTGGTTATAAATTTTAAAATTGGTTATTAAATTTATAACTGGTTATAAAATTTGGTTATGGATAAACCGGTTTTATAACCGGTTATGTAAAAATATAACCATTAATATGGATTGGTTATGATATCCGGTTATAATAAATGGTTATAAATTGGATATGGATTGGTTAAGTAAAAAATCCGTCCATGAACATCCCTACAGAGGAGAGCGCGGGGGTCAGGATTAGGCATACCTAATAGCCTTTATGTTTTTTTAGTTGACTTTGTATGATTGAATTTTTTTCAGAACAATTTATGTAATATGATATTTCTGACATTTTTTCTCTTTAATATTTATAACATATTATTGTTTACATGGTTTGCGTATATAGATATTGCGTATATTAATATTTTCTGATAATTTTTCTCTTTAATTGAATTTTTGAAAATTGAAACATAATTCGAGTAAATGTGGAAAAACATAGTAGTTTTAACATGTTTTTACACATTCAAGAAAGATTTCTTAAGTTAACTTACAAATTCACCTTATTTGAAGAATTCGTAAGTTAACTTACGAAACATTTTCTGAATATGTAAAATCATGTTTAAAATAATAAAATGTATAAAATAAGATGAATTCGTAAGTTAATTTGTGAGTTCACCCAAAAAAGTCAATTCGCAACGAATTCACCTTGTTGGGTGAATTCACAAGTTAATTTGCAAATAGTAATTTTGATTTTTAAAAAGTGTGAGACAAACCCATTAAATGGGTGAAAAAATTCTGTTTATTAATCCATATTTTCATGCTGTTGATTAAAAATTTCTTTCCTTTTGCGGTGGTTTTAACTTTTTCTTCTCCATTCGGCAGGACACTTTTGACTTCTGTAGATTCTGGCACGTTTTACTCATACACTTATACTAATATAATAAGAATACCTTTTAACTTTAGAGTTGGGTGTTGTTTAGCTTTATCTATTTTACTTTTTTCTATTTTATTTCATATAATATAAAAAATTAAAATAAATATAACTATTCTTTATTTTGATTTTCTTTGTATAAATCTTATATATCATCAATATCTGTAGATGTAAAGATTAATCATTTGAAACAAGAAAGATCTTGATGTTAAACTGAAAAAATTTCTTACTGTCATTTAATATTTTTGAATATTTTTATTTTGATTTTCAATGCGTGTAATCCAAAATAATCTTATTATAGTAAAGTTGAAGTAATACTTTTCCATAGAAGTAGAGTTTATTTGAGAGTGATTGCAGATACCTGAAATTGATGACTATATAATAAACCAATAAAAAACAAACAAACTGAGGACTAAACACACAACTTATTACGTATGGTTGTTGTACGTTCCTTTTTGTTTCTATATTCTTTTGTCTATAGATTTCTGATTCTAAATCCTTTTATCAATAAACTATAATTAGATTCCTACCAAAACTACAAACATTCATCGTTATAACTATTAAAAATTTAAATTTATTTATAATTAATTGGGAAGAGAGTATAGTTGATGAAACATAGCACATGACCGATCCTAATAATGAGTAACTAATAGGTAAAAATAATTGTTTTAAAATGAATACTCCGTCCGTCCGATCACAATTATAAACAAATTTTTTTATTCTAAATTCATTAAATAATTAATGTATTTAGTATATAGATTAGAAACACAAATTATTTAATAAATTTTAAAAAAGTTTTTTATGTTTATTATAATAATTAGAGGGATACAACTAATCAATTGTTAATTAGTCCAATATTGATTGACTTAAGATTTGATTTGAATGACTAAAATTGAGATTTCATCTTTAGGATGATTTGATTTTGTGAAAAAAAATGATTTGATTTTCTATCATGATACCAAACACATAAGGAGTCGGTTGATAAAAAATTTCAAATAAATATTTGTTTGAGTGTTGACATTTATGAAATTTTGAAATTGTTAGAATAAATATGAGTAAGTGAAAGAAATTATTTTATATTAAATAAAATATGGTGATTTCAGCACTTATAAATACAAAAATTCACTCGTTTATCATTTTAAAGTTTTAAATAAATAAATAATAACTCTCTCATAAATGTGTCTAATCTTATTATATATTAATATTATCTAGTGAATTTTTACTAACAAATGGTATCATTAATTTTGGTGTGAATTTTCCCCACTTCTTTTTGCATACATTTTTTTTTCATGTGACAAAAAATATAAATTCATACAATTTATCATGAGATTATGTACAATGGAGGTATTGAATAATTTATTCAATAGCTGAATTTATCCAATGGTGTGTTGAAAAAGATGTTAAATTATGATGTAGACCACATACAATATTTTACAAAATTTTATTGATTGTTATAATTATTTAGATTTTATTCTAATTTAATTATTTGAAATTAGTTATTTTGTAGTAAATAAATTTTTTATTTATTTTTATTTTTACTAAAATTTATTTTTATTTTTTTATAAGTAGAGACTTGTTTATTTGATTGGACTTATAAAACAAAAAAAATTTCTCTAATTTTTCTATTTGTTTCCATAAACTCTTTCTTGTTTTGAAGCTTTAATTATCTTAATGAATAATTTAACTATGTTAGATAGCCTAATAGATTATAAGTTATGGAGGATGAGTTTGACTATTCAAAACTGAGCCAAGGAGTAGGGTCTGTCTTAAACTAAATTATTGTTCTTTTTTCTAAATAACATAAAAGAAAATAAGGAACAGAGCTTATAAAAGTCAAGCTTCTGATCCATTAAGGTATCTCTAATTCTCTATCATCTTCCTACCATGGCAGTGACTGAATTACCTACCGCCACCACTCCCACAAGAGCAAACCAAATCAAAAAAATTTCAATCCTACCTCTTATCTTCATCATCTTCTACGAAGTTTCAGGAGGACCATTTGGTTCAGAGGATGCAGTCCAAGCAGCTGGTCCTCTACTAACCCTTCTCGGTTTCATTGTTTTCCCATTCATTTGGAGTATCCCTGAAGCTCTCATCACTGCTGAAATGGGTACAATGTTCCCTGAAAACAGTGGCTATGTTGTTTGGGTTACATCAGCTTTAGGACCTTACTGGGGCTTTCAACAAGGTTGGATGAAATGGCTTAGTGGTGTCATAGATAATGCTCTGTATCCTGTTTTGTTTCTTGATTATCTCAAATCAGCTGTTCCTGCTGTTGAGAGTGGTTTACCTAGAGTTTTGGCTACATGGGGTCTTACTATAATTCTAACTTTGTTGAATTATAGAGGTTTAACTATCGTTGGTTTTGTTGCGGTTTTTTTAGGGATATTCTCGTTGATCCCTTTTATTGTTATGGGGTTCATTTCAATTCCTAAGCTGGAACCTTCAAGATGGGTTGAAGTTGATATACATGATGTGGATTGGAATTTGTATTTGAATACTCTTTTTTGGAGTCTTAATTATTGGGACTCTATTAGTACTCTTGTTGGGGAAGTTGAAAATCCAAAGAAAACTCTTCCTAAAGGTTTGTTTTATGCCTTGATTTTGGTTGTTTTGGGCTATGTTTTTCCTCTTTTGATTGGCACCGGCGCGGTTCCGGTGGATCGCGCGGTTTGGAGCGACGGGTATTTTTCGGATATAGCTAAGATTATTGGTGGAGTTTGGTTGAGATGGTGGCTCCAAGCGGCGGCCGCCGTATCAAATATGGGAATGTTTGTTGCTGAAATGAGTAGCGACTCATTTCAGCTATTAGGTATGGCAGAGAGGGGGATGTTGCCGGCCTTTTTTACTAAAAGGTCGCGCTATGGTACGCCGATTATAGGGATACTTTTCTCAGCCTCTGGTGTGATTTTATTGTCATGGCTTAGTTTTGAAGAAATTGTGGCTGCTGAGAATTTTCTGTATTGTTTTGGGATGATTCTTGAGTTTATTGCATTTATTTTGTTGAAGATTAAGAAACCAAATGCTGCAAGGCCTTTTAAGGTGCCAGGAGGAAAAGTTGGAGCAATTGTTATGTGTATTCCTCCAACAATATTGATTGGTTTTGTGTTGGCTTTCTCTACCCTTAAAGTGATGGTTATAAGTCTTATTGCTATGGTGATTGGTCTTGTGATGCAGCCTTGTCTCAAATTTGTGGAGAGAAAGAAATGGATCAAGTTTTCTGTTAGTCCTGAGTTACCTGATTTGGATAATGGGGAAACTACTCAAGCTCTAGTGCAATAAATACTAATGTGTTCTTTCTATAAACAGGATATTCTTTACACTCAACAGCATGCTACACTACAAACACTAATCTATCAAGTTTTCCCTCAAAGAACAATATAGTTTAATGTTTATTTGATAATAACTTGTAACAGTATATTATTTATATAATTAGGGGAGTAATAGAGTATATGATTTGTTTTTTAGATACGACAAGTTTATAGGGGTGCTTGCAGGAAGATTTATTGTATGACATTATTTGCATTTGGTCATGATCTTTAGAATAGCGGAATATCACTGCATGTTAATTGCAGTTTCTTTCGAGTCTAAAATTAGTGTATTGTCGGTATAAAATAATTTTATATATATAATCAATCAAAAAATTTATATTTATCATATTATTTTAATATTTTTAAAATAAAACTAAAATTTATTTTGATGAATGTCACTCATTGATAATATAAAATTATTTTATATTGTTAATGCATTTTTTTTTCTTTTTTCTTTAGAAGGGATTATTGCGCTATTGGCTATATAAATTTTTCTTTTTAACGAAAATGTTATTTTGACATCAATTTCTACACTTACACCATATTTTCATTAATACAGTGAATAATAAAATATTTTAATTTTTAAATTAAATGATACATATACAAAACTATGTAATTAATCAACTTCATGTTAATTAATATTTTATTTGTCATTAACTAACTTTATTTTATTATTAAAAATTATGATTAAATACTTTTTTAGTCCTTATAAATATGCGACTCTGTAATTTTAGTCCCTCTAAAAATTTTCTTCGAATAATGGTCATCGCAAAGTTATTATGCACATAGTTTTACTCCCTGTTGTTAAGCCGATGGGTATTTTTGAATGATTATTTTACAAATATGTATAGAGCATTATAAAAAGTTCCTCGAAAAAAAACTCAAAATTTAATTATTTTTGAATGATTTCTAAATCAAGATTTTCATTGCTTTTATCAATATCTTTTGGAATTTAAAAAATTCATATTTAATTCTTCTCATTTTAAAAAATTATAAAATTTATTAAATAAATATTTTATAGTATTCTAAACACATATGAAAAAAATTATTGAAAAAATTAAAAATTTAAGGATAATTAAACCGTTTTATTAATTTTAGAAAATAACAGGGACTAAAACTGCATGAATAAAAAGTTTGCGAGTATCATTATTCGAAGGAAAATTTTAGAATGACCAAAATTGCAGGGTCGCATATTTATAGGGACTAAAAACATATTTAACCCTAAAAATTAATTTTAATATCTGGGTGTTTATTAACCCACTTCATAATTTTATTAACCAATATTTTACATCTAATTAATTAATTTTAATTTCTTGACGTTTATTGACCAACTTCATAACTTTATTAACCAAACATTTTACTTTTGGAGAAATACCTGTTTTGGTCCCTTAACTATACCCCATGCTTCATTTTCATCCCTTAATAATTTTTCGTGCCAATTTGGTCCTTTAAGTTTTTTAACATATCCAAATGAAACCCTTCCGTCAGTTTGGGTCAAACGTCCGTCTATTATGTCTAGCTGGCAGGTGAGGTGGCATGGTGTATCAATCTTCTTAAAATTAGGGCTTGTTGTTCATCATCTTCCATAATCTCTTCACATGTTTTGCTTTTCCATCTCTTCTTCCTCCGTTTCCATCTCTTCTTCCTCCTTTCCATTTTCTGTTTCAAATCTTCCTCTATTTCCATCTCTTCTTCCTATTTTCCATTTTCTGTTTCAAATCTTCCTCTGTTTCCATTTTCCTCACAGAACGACGAAGCTCAGCCATGGTTCTGGGTTTTTGAAGGAGAAAAAATGTGAAAGTGGTCTTGCGTTCGCAGTAGCTTGCGAGATGTATCAATTTGTCATTATGGAGATGAGGTTGTGCTTCGTACGACAAACATAGAGAAGAATTTGGGGAAGAAATTTTGGGGTTGTCACAATTACAAGGTAAGCCCTAATATGTTGTTTAGTAAGTTCAAATCTGGTTCCATGAGGAATTTTTATTTTCATCCATATTTGTATATTGCAGAGGTCATTTTAAAGAGGGTGTGGGTTCTTCAACTAGTTCCATGAGGAAATTGCAGAAGATACAAATCAAGTTTTGTTGAATAGGTTGGAAAGCTTATCAAATGAATTTGAAAAATTGAGGGATAGAAATGAACAATTAGGGAATGTTGTGACTGAAATTCAAGTTGAACTGAACGAGATATGGAAGCGTAAAATTATATGTATTGTAATGTTATGTGTATGGTTGTTTAGGATGTTTTTTTAGGATATTTTAGGAGTGTGTTGTAGTTGTAATGTGTATCTGATGTAATGTAATGTGTTTTTTTTGACACACTTTTATCAATGAATGGAGTTCTATTGTTTTGCATATCATAAATTTGTGTATTGTAATTTTGACTCAAACAAATATGTGAAAATGACATAAAATGGTAATGATACACAAACTGACATAAAATGGTATTGATACATAGACAGGTTCAAAGGGTTCCACAAAAGTGTAAGCCAAAACAAAGGTACTGATGCATTTGACATGTTACATATACATGTTCAAAATGACTTCAAACCACAGTACAGATGGCATAAACTAAACAAGTTCCAAAATACATTTTACATGTTACATATACATGTTCAAAATGACTTCAAAATATAGTACAAACAACATAAACTAAACAAAGCCTAATTATCACTACTTGGTTTTCTTTGGTGTGAGCCTCTTTGTTGGGGTAGTCCTTTTGGTGGTATGGCCAACCAAATTATTTGCAGCAGATAATCTTGTTGTAGGGCCTGGTGCTACAAAAGGCCTTGTTACACCAAGCTTTTGTAGCTTGCCAGTTGCTTTTTCCTGTGAGCATTGTCCTGATACAACATTTCCTTAAGAAGATTGAGTTGCACTCATGTAACCCCGTGTAGCTGAGTTTTAATTTCCTGCCTTATGTGTTGTTGTGAACTGAGAAACCTTAGTTGTTGTGGACTGAGGAACCCGAGTTGCTGGTGTATTAACATGGGTTGCATTGGACTGAGATGACTGAGTTGCTGGAGCATTGCCATGTGTTACATTGGACTGAGATGATTGAGTTGCTGGAGCATTTCCATGTGTTACATTGGACTGAGATGACTGAGTTGTATGTGTTGCTGGTGTGACCTTGCAGGTTAATTTGTTATGTCCTACCTTTTGCACCTTGAGCATTTGACTATAAAACTTGTTCTTCTCATCTTTTTGTCACTCCCATCAATCTCCCCTTGATCAAGATTTCTCCTTTTATTTGGTCTACCAGGCATCTTCTTATACTTAGGTGGTTGCACATCTAGATATGGAGTCTTGAGCCACAAATTGGATCCATTAACAGGGGACAGAACATGCTTATACACTTCCTTGTACTTAGAGACTCTGTAATATTCAGGAATATAATCATCAACTTTAAAATTCCTAGACTTCATGGATGAGATTGCATGGACACAAGGAAGCCCTTTTAGTTCCCATCTTCTGCGGGAACAATGAAATTTCTTCAAATCCACAATGAATTATTCAGCTGGGTTTTCCAAATGCCTCACTTCAAACATATGTTCATCTGACATCCTACACTAACAATAAATTCCATAAAAAACATTTTCCTTTTCCAGAAATAACAGCTTACCAGGAAACCTTTTCCTGAAATTGTTATACAAGTGTCTCACACAAAAACGTTGTAGGTAAAAGACCTTGCAATAACAATGTATATTACAAGTAAAACAGAAATGTAATCAACAATCAACAAAAATGTAATCAGCAGATCAGTACCTTTTGTTGGTCTGAAATGAAAGTGTATGTTAGACACTCAGTAGTACCTCCTAGGTCAGCAATCAACAACTCCAAAAACCAAGTCCAAATTTCTTTATTCTCACCTTCCATCACTGCAAATGTTATAGGAAGCATCTGTTCATTAGGATCCCTTCCTATAGCTGCAAGAATTTTTCCTCCACAAAGCCCCTTCAAAAAGCAACCATCCAAGACTATAATATGTCTACATAATTTGAAACTCTCTTTACAAGCTGCATAGCATATATAGATTCTTTTAAAGTATGGTCTTTGGTCATCAACACCTTCTAGAACAGGCTCAACATTCATCTTCACTGTTGACCCTGGATTAGCTCTCAACTGTTCATGGGCATAATCATATATCCTAGTATAATCCCCCAAAAAAGACCCATCAACCCTATCCCTAGCATCCACTCTTGCTCTTATTGTTTTAGTTTTGTTTATCCCCACATTCCACTTTCTTAAAGCCTTTTCTTTTATATCCTTGACCTTCAACCTAGGATTTTTTTTCAAGGCATTCTGAATCCTCTTGCTCAACCACCTTGTAGATAGCATCTTCACATTGTACTCCCCACTACAATTGTTTTTGTCAATTATTTTTCTTACTTTCCAAGAATCCTCATCTGGTAGCCTGACACAATAGAGCTCCCAGTCACACCCATCCTTACATCTCACTCTCACCCTTTTCTTTTCATTTTGTATTAACTTCAAGTTTCTACCATTTTGTACAACATATGAGGCGACTGCATCTTTAATATCACTTTTGGAAGTAAAGTACATACCAAGTTCCCATTTGTAATTGGACATATCTTTTCTTTCCTTGAAGAGGGGGTACTTCTTCCTCTCAACTACACAATTGTCCTCACTGTCACAACCACTTTGAAGATCTTCACTGTCATTATCACTCCCCTTATACTCTCCTGTATCTTGTTTGTTTTTTGTCCCACTTGATTTCCCATAACTTTCATCTCCCATGAGGTCAACAACTTCATCTTCATCCATCTCATCATACTCATCATATTCATAATCAAATGTTATCTCAAGTGCACTATCATAACGGTAGCTATCATCTTCACTATCATCAGAATTTGATTCCACACCAACATTTCCAATTTCTACTTCTTCCACAACAACACTACCAGTTTCTACTTCTTCCATAACAACATTACCATGATTTAACCTAGTTTGTCCTTCTTCCACACCAACATTGTCAGTTTCTACTTCTTCCACACCAACATTTCCAGTTTGTCCTGCTTCCACACCAACATTGCCAGTTTCTACTTCTTCTACACCAACATTACCATGATTCAGCCCAGTTTGTCTTCTTCCATAACAACATTAGAATTATTCATCTCAGTCAACCTATCAACTATGTCATCATGCAACTTATTAAGTAACTCTTCAACCTCATCTACAATGATCTCAGGCTCTTAAACAACTGGTGCATCACAATATTCAGGTTAAGACACTGTGTGTTGAATGTAAATGTCAACACTTTGGTGCACCTTGTAAAGGTCTGTATTTTCTAAAGCACCTTTGTCATCAACTAAGACATTCATCCCAAATTGTGGATCCTTGTAATACATTTTCTCAAAGTCCCTGTAACCCAACTCCTTCAAAACATCTACTAACTCAAAATAACTCCACCTATCAACAACTAATGTCAATCAGCTACCTCTACTCCTTCATACACACTCAGTTCAGTATCAACGAACTCACCACTGTGGTGAATTTTGAGCACCATAAATTCGTCCATGCTAGCCTAACAAAGTTCAATAACAGGAAGTCAAAACCCTAAATCTAACAAAACCCTAAATCTACATGAAGCCCTAATTCTAACATAACACTAACTCCATATTTAAACCCTAAATCTAAACAAACCCTAAAAACATGCAGAAAATACTTACTTGGAATTGTGCTTTCGTCTCCAGTCTTCGCATAATCGTCTTCGCATGTAGCTTCATCAATCGCCTTCTTCTTCGTGTGTCAGACTTAGAGATTTTTTTCGTTTTGATAAGAATGAGTGGGGTTATCCCTTACATTTTGTTGTACATATATCTATTACAGTGCCATCTGGACTCCACTAACCCACATCATCATTCAAAATGCCACTTGGACGCTTTTTTGAACTTGGACTAACGTTTCACTAACGGAAGGACTAACGTGGATATGTTAAGAAACTTAAAGGACCAAATTGGCACGAAAAATTATTAAGGGACGAAAATGAACCATGGGGTATACTTAAGAGACCAAAAGGGGTATTTCACCTTTACTTTTTCTTAACTAACTTTGCTTACTACTAAAAATTATTTTTAATATTTGAATGTTTATTAACCAACTTCACCATTTCATTAATGTTCATTATCCAATTTGTTTTACTAATAAATTATTTTTAATATCTGGACGTTTATTAACCAACTTCACCACTTCATTAACCAACTTTTTATATTTTATTAACCAATTTATTTTACCACTAAAAATTATTATTCATGCATTATTTACATGAACTGTTCACGAGTATTGTTACATTATTCACTGTGAACAGTAGTCAGGTGTAACTATTTAGTGTCATTCTTAGTGTCAAAGTAGCATTGTTCTTTTTTTTAAATGTTATTCAGTTATTAAAATATAATTATACCTAAAATATGTTATAAGTAATTCATATTCAAAAGGCATTTGTATTAATCAGAAGAAGAAGCTTTTGAGGTTGCGTCCCAGAAACATGTCTTACTTCTGGAGTCCTAGTTTGCTTGTTAACATAACTATTAAGTTTACTTTCTCTAGTGCCTACATGACGGTTTATTTTGCCTATATAAACAACTTTGTAAGGGTTTTAGTAATAGATTTTAATATATAATTTCTTCCTGAACAAGTTTGTTGTATCCGTCATTTCTCTCTCTCTCTCTCTCTCTCTCTCTCTATCTATCTATCTATCTATCTATCTATCTATCTATCTATCTATCTATCTATCTATCTATCTATCTATCTATCTATCTATCTATCTATCTATCTATCTATCTATCTATCTATCTCTTCTTATTCTTCTTCTATTTGTATGTTCATCTTCAAACTTTGTTCACCAACAATTGGTATCAAGAGCTCCGGTTTGATTCACATAGAAACACGAGTGTACTTGAGACGTGTCTAATTGATTTCGTTGTTCTTGAATTCGTGTTGAATTCACGGTCGAAATTGTAACATAATTTCATTTCTTGATTTTGCGAGGTTGGGAAACACGAATATTTGGTGAAATCTAAGATCTATTTGAGTTTTAGTGTATCAAAATGAAGATGAGCGACATAATTAATTTAAATACTAAATTTTGGGTGTTTGATGGAGAGAATTGGAATTGTTGGATGATTCAAATGCGTGTGTTTTTCGGTGCTCAAGATGTGCTTGATCTTATCATTGAAGGTTATGTTCTAGCTGCAGTAGAAGCAACGGAGGAACAGAGAACCGCGCAGAGAGATATGAGGAAGAATGACCAAAAGGCGTTATTCTACATCCATTAGTGTGTGGATGTGAATGTGTTTGAGAAAATCGTTGATTTGACGATGGTGAAGGTTGAGTGGGATATACTAACACATTGCTACGACGGTGATGTGTCAATGAAGAAGGTGAAGCTTCAATCTCTACTAAAAAAAGTCTTGCATGATGAACAACCTTATGAGTTGTTTTAACAGGTAAGAAATGCACAGCTTTGGTCAACCGGTCCATAATGACGCAAATAGAATCATGTCCACCCAAGGCACGAGGTAATCCTACAATAAAGCCCGTGAATATGCTATCCCACTTCCATATAGGTATATCCAACGGTTGTAACATACCATCGGGTTTCTAGTGTTTTATCTTCACCCATTGACACACCACACATTTCTCCACATAACTGACAATGTCCCTCTTTATAACGAGCCACCAAAACCTATTCTTCGTGTCTTGGTACATTTTGGTTGATCTGGGATGCATGATAAATTTACTCTTGTGAGCTTCGTCCAAGAACAATCTTCTTAATTCCGCATTCGTGGGTACACACACCCTTTGCTTAAACAAAATGACTTCATCGGATGCTCGAAAGAAATCCTGAAGACTTTCCTTAGCTTATAACTCTGCATGAGTCCACTGCGCCCGTCTGATTCTTTCTCTCAACTGATTATCAATATTCAAATTACTGATCAATACACATATTTGTGCCCTTTCAAACTGTAGATCAAGATTCCTAAATTTCTCTAAAAGATCAAACTCCAATATCATAAGTTCATCAAGACGAATCTCCTTTCTACTCAAGGCATCTGCCACCTTGTTAGTTTTTTTGGGGATGATACTTCAGATCAAAATCATAATCCTTGAGACATTTCATCCATCTCCTCTAACATATATTGAGCTCTTTCTGACTAAATATACTCTAGGCTCTTGTGATCACTGAACATCTCAAAGTGAACTCCATACAAGTAATACCGCCACACTTTAAGTGCGAAGACAATTGTAGCAAGTTCAACATCATGAGTGGGATAATTCTCCCAGTGGGGCCTCAGTTGTCGAGATGCATAAGCTACAACTTGCCTACCTTGCATCAGTATGCTAACTAATCTCATCTTGATGGCATTTGTTATACCCCAAAATTTGCCCTCCTATTTTTCCAATCAATACACATCTCCATACTCAAGAATTCCTCAAGGGTTGACCAGATGAACCCTCTCCTAAGCAATCAACCCACAACTAGGGTTTTGATTCTTTCAAGTCAAAGATGGTTTTTGTTACCTCAATTGAGCATCATGCCTCCTCATATGTCTCAAACTAACACCATGTCAAGTTCCAAGCCTCACAAATCAAGTTTGCTCAGTCAATTGCTCAGATGGTTAAAAATCAGTTGTATTGGAGAAAAAGTCAACTATGGTCAAAGTACAATCAAACTTCATAATTTTTGGTCAACATTAATATTTTGAGGTCACATTCATCATTTGATCAAGGGGATGAGGTGCAAACAATGGTGTAGACATGAGGTGTGACTGTCGATCTGACATGAGATGTAACTGCTTGCTCTTATTTCCTTTCTCGACTTGAACAATTCTATGCATAGTATTTCTTGACAACGTCCGTGTTCACAGGTAGTGGAAAATATTCTCCATCCATTGTTGTGAGCATCATGGCGCCACCTGAAAATACTTTCTTCACAATAAATGGTCCCTCATAATTTGGTGTCCCCAGGATTCGTTTTTCTATCTTTGCATCGCAACCTTGTAAACATTTTTCAACATATTGATATAGAAGTTCTCAATTCCAATTTGGAAATTGAGAGGGAGACGTACCCACACGCGAGGACGATCGTGGGAACTTTCTTACCAAATCGCTCCGAGTATCGTATTCTTTATCTCTATCTCTTTACATTTACAATATGTTTGTGATTCAATTGCTGATCAACCTTTCTGTGCATTGATACAAGGCTGGAAGATAATCTTTACATAAACTCCATTGCCTTTGATCATTGCTTAGCATCTACCAATTGTTTAATAAAAGTATTAGCTCAAGTTTATTTCATTGGAAAGAGTTTTTGTGATCAGTGCATTTATCCATATTAAGTGGTGTGTTATTTCATCATTCTCATCTTAATTAAAACCCAGCAATCTATTGCATGTCCGGTTTTCTTGTAGTCGGTTCAGAATAGACGGAAGTCAATTCAGGACCATTTGTAGTTTCTGCACGTTTGGTTGAAACTCTGATAAAATTATTTAATTCGTAAAGAAAAAGAAGGTGATCTATTCAACCCCCCTCTCTCGATCACTTACCACACTGTCTAACAAGTGGTATCAGAGCACTGGTTCACTGGTGCTTTGTGGCTGCTTCTAATGATATGGCTTCTGAACCTAAGGGGGCGTACACTAGAGCTCCTGTTTTTAACGGTGAAAACTATGGCTATTGGAAAAACTGCATGCGAGTTCACATAAACTCAATAGATAGGACTGTATGGACTGCCATTCAGAATGAACCTTTTGAAATTACCATGACGAATGCTGCAGGTGCCATTGTGCCTAAACCTGAGGACAATTGGGATGAAAAAGATGAGAAAAAGTGGTCTAGCGATTAGAGAGGCCGAAATATGATAATTTCAGCACTTGGTGTTGATGAGTATTATCGGGTATCTCATTGCACGACAACTAAAGAAATGTGGGATGCTTTAGAGGTTGCTCATGAGGGCACGAAAAATGTTAAGCAATCTCGAATTAACACACTCAACCAAGAGTTTGAGCTCTTTCGCATGAAACAAGGAGAGACTATTTTTGACATGCAAAAGAGATTCGTTCATCTCACTGGTCGTTTAAATGCACTTGGAAAACCTGTTTCCAATGAAATTGCCACTAATAAAATTCTGAGATGTCTTAGCAAGGAATGGCTACCAAAATTTACAGCAATTAAGGAAGCCAACGACCTCACAACGCTCACCATTCCAACTCTGTTTGGTAAGCTGGAAGAACATCAGCAACAACTGGAAAATCTTGAAAAGTATGAGAACAAGAATAAGAAGGAGAAGAATAGAGACAAGGAGAGTGAGAAGAAGCCTATTGCTCTTAAGGCTTCTAGCTCTAAGTCCTCAAAAATAGAGCAAAACGATGATGACTCAAGTAGTGACGAAGATTCAGATGATGAGGAAATGGGACTGTTTGTTTGGAGATACAATAGATTTATTCGAAAGAATGGAATAACTCACTCCGAAAAAAATCTGTCTAAATTCAGGAGAAAATCCATGGAGTCAAAGCAGGAAGAAAGTAAGAAATATAAAGGGAAGGGATCATGTTTCAATTGTGGGAAATCTGGACATTACAAAACAAAATGTCCTATGAACAAAAAGGATAGAGGAAAGGCACCACCAAAGAAATTTACCAAACAAAGGAGAGCCTACATTGCGTGGGAAAGTGACAGCGAATCATCAAGCGATAAAGGCTCAAGTGACAGCGACGAGACTGCTAATCTGTGCCTCATGACTCATATTAACAACCAGTCCAACCACAAGAAGAAAAACCAAGTAAATAAAGTAAGAAAAGCATATTACAATAATTTTGATTCTTTGTCTTTCTCTGAACTGAAAATAGCTTTTGAAAAACTGCACAACGAAGCTGTAGACGCTTTTAAACATTTATCCTCCAACAAACAAATCTTTTCTCATTTGGAAGGTAAAGTGTATAAAGCTGAAAAGATTTAGAATGTCTAAAGGCTAGTATTGCAGTAAGTTCAAAAGATATTGATGTAAGTGGATGTATTGAAACTGTTAATTGTGGAGTTTGTCACATTTGGCAAAAGAGGTTAAGACTCTTAATGTCAAATTGGAAAAAGCTTTGCAACCCAAAATTACTTATGCTATTGATCCTAGGATTTTTAAGAAATCAATGAATCCACCCTATGCCAAATATTCTTTTGTAGAAAAGACTCCAATGGACTCAATTAGCAAAAGCAAACAGGTTCATCATCATATATTATGTCATTACTGTTGTCATAAAGGTCACACCATCGAGAAATGCAAGTTTAGGAGATTCCTTGTTCCTAAAAGCATTTATCAATGGAGGCCTAAAGGCAACCATGTTACCACTTACCCACATGGACCCAATGAAAATTGGGTACCTACCTCTCTCTTTTGATATTGCAGATTGAATGTCTGCATCCGTAGGTAGACGATGGTTTCTGGACAGAGGATGTTCAAGCCACATGACAGGTGATATATCACTCTTCATTGACTTCAAAGCAAAGAAGAAAGGTTATGTTACTTATGGAGACAATAAAAAAGGAGCAATACTCGACAAAGGTAGTGTAGGTAATCCCTCTACCACTACTATTTCTGATGTCCACCTTGTAGAGGGTCTTAAACATAATCTATTAAGTATAAGTCAATTGTGCGACAAGGGTTATAAGGTAACTTTCACAGAAACCTGTTGCATTATTGAAAATACTGAGCAGAATATTATGTTTAAAGGAATTAGAGTAAACAACATCTATATGCTTGATCTTTTTGATGTACCATTAACAAGCAATAACTGTCTAGTCACCTTGAACGATGATTCCTGGCTTTGGCATAGAAGTCTAGCGCATGTTAATTTTGATTTGTTAAATAAGGTTGTATCCAAAGATCTAGTAGTCGGTCTTCCAAAAATAAAGTTTTCAAAAGACCACCTATGTGACGCATGTCAAATGGGAAAGCAAACGAGGGTGTCTTTCAAATCCAAAAATGTTGTTTCTACTTCACGACCCCTTGAGCTTCTCCATATGGACCTCTTTGGACCCTCAAGAACAAAGAGCCTAGGTGGAAACTACTATGGTTTTGTAATAGTTGACGACTATTCTAGATTCACTTGGACAATATTCCTTCATAGCAAAGATGAAACTTTTCCTGCTTTTAAAAGTTTTGCAAAACTGTCCCAAAACAAAATGGAGTCAAAAATAATTACAATTCGAAATTCGAAGCGATGATGGAGGTGAATTTTAAAACAGTCTCTTTGATAAGTACTGTGATAAGCATGGCATTGAGCATAACTTTTTTGCTCCTCGAACTCCACTGCAAAATGGAGTTGTGGAGCGCAAAAATCGTGTTTTAGAGGAGTTGGCTAGAACAATGCTCAATGAAGGCGGTTTACCAAAATACTTTTGGGCTGATGCGATTAGCACAACCTGTTATGTCTTAAACAGGATATTAATTCATCCCATTTTGGACAAAACTCCTTATGAGCTCTTGAGAGGAAGAAAGCCAAACTTATCACATCTTCATGTATTCGGTTGTAAATGTTTTGTTTTGAATAATGGCAAAGAGAATCTTGGGAAGTTTGATGCAAAAGCAGATGAAGGTGTCTTCCTTGGTTACTCACAATCAAGTAAAGCATATAGCGTGTATAATAAACGTTTACTTACTGTTGAAGAGTCTGTCCATGTTTCTTTTGATGAGTCTTGTCCGAAGAATGTCGGAAAAGGTATTTCTTTTGATGACGCAGGTATATCTTCAGAAGACATACTCAAGGAAGATGCATTGGAAATTAATCAATCCAAACCAGTAGACAAAGATGAAGATGAAGTAGAAGAAGGAACAACAGAAGTAGAAAGTCTTCCACCAGCCTGGAAATCCTCAAAAGATCATCCAATTGACAACATATTGGGGGACATTACAAAGGGAGTGATGACTCGTTCTAAGATGTCATGCAGGGGAATTTGAGATGAGTCTTATGGGAGAGCTGAATGTCTTCCTTGGTCTACAAGTAAAACAGCTTGATGAGGGCACGGTAGTGTGTCAAACAAAGTACTGCAGAGAGCTTCTTAAGCGATTTGGAATGAATGACTCAAAGTCCATCAACACCCCCATGGATACAAATGGGAACTTGGATAAAGATGAACATGGTAAGAGTGTAGATGTCAAGACATACACTTTTGATGCTGATGACTGGGATTCTGTGTTTCAAATTTCCTTTGGATCGTCTATTTTACAAACCTGGCATGGTGCTAAGTTTGATCTTGCATACAACAAGCAGGACTATCTTGCATCCATTCTTAAATTGGAAAGGCAGCTGGGTCCTGATGAACACGTCACCTCTGGAATGATTTAAAGCATTCCTAGAATACTTCACTGGGTAGTATCTCACATTCTGCGGCCGCGGACAGGTGGTCATTCAATATTGGACTGACCTGATATTCACCTGTTATACATTCTACAAAATCAGGTCCATTTAAACTGGCCAAACTATTTTGTTCACCGCATGTTTCAAATGCGTGACAACAACAGGAACACCACACTTGGCTACACTGCTCAGATCATGCGAATCATAAAATTCTGGGGCGTCACTATCCCTCTTGTGCCTCTCATATCTCCCACTATTGCTCAAGAGTTTAACAAGGCTACATTAATGCACATGGGATACAGATGGGACAAGCAGCGACAATGTCTGTACTTCAAAGAAAAAGGGTCCAACACCAGAGTTTATAATTTTGACGTGCCACATGAGCAAGTCTATATGGATGAAGATCCAATAGACGCTAACATGCCTGACATTGCTCAAGAGCATCAACAAGATGAGGTCCAAGCGGATGCCAACACAGGGTGGGGAACTTGGCAGCCACAAAGGTGGTCTCCAACCGACTATCAACCTGATCACCAAGCTCCTCCCTCTGCTGGTGCAGGATCCTCATCATCGCTCCCGAGTATGACTCGATGTTCCAGAGATGCCAATCATCATACACGCGAGCTTGGAATGTTTAGCAAAATGAGTGGCATAACGGACATCGTGACTGGCATGAAGAGCACACTCGGATGCATCAAACTTAGCTTTCTTGGCATATGGACTTAGTAAAATGGCATCGAGTCTTCTACAATGAGATGTCTGGTTTTATGGATGATTGTCGTGCTGAGCCTGCAACAATTGAGAGGTTTAGAAGTGAAGAAGTTCAAAACAGGTTCCGGCAATACACCTTTATGGACCAACCTCCTAATGAGAATCCTCCACCCGCCGCCTCCACCTGCTTTCCACAATCAAGATGCAGAGGCTGAAGGATCCTGTGGCTAATGTAACACCCCTTCTATTTTCCCCGCGATTTATATAATTAATCAGAGTTTTAACATAACGAAAGGGTGTCACAATTTAAAAATTCCGAATAACCAAATAACAAACCAGTAGTCATGCATTTACTGAAGAACTTCATTAAATAATTCAAAACCAAAGATTATGTTTTACACAACGGAAATAACATAAGGATCCGGAATAGCTCAATCATAATTATTCCAAGCATAAACTCAAAAGAAACAAGTTTAAATCCTTAAAATTCCAAAACAATCGTTCCCCAATGTTACAACTACCAGAGCATGACACTGACACGCGGACAATCTAAATAGCATAGCTCTATAAGCCATCCTCACCAAATCTTGAGCAGCTAATCACTTCAATCTGAAATCATCAAAGTAAGGGTGAGATTTCATCAAGATTAAAATGCATTATACACTTCTTTAAAGCAATAAAACAATCAATGCATTATTCCACCCGCATTAGCGTAACATGATAGCAATCCACAAATACGATGCCATATAGTTCATTATGCACATAATAATAATCAATGCAAGTATAACATTGGAAATCATCCTAACATGTTATAATTACATATGCAATGCAGACTCAATGCATGTGGTACCAAACGTGACCAAGTCACCAACATCAATTCGTCCACAATCACCCGGACACGAATCCAGCCTCACCACCCACAATCACCGGTGCGGTTGTGTATACGAGCCAAATTCCACACAATGGGAATTAACTCCACCAGAATGCATATGCATGCACATCATTAAGCATGCAACATTCAATCCACAGAATATGATTACAACCTAATTCCACACCATGCCATACATAGCCAACACCATCAACAACATATGATAACAGCAAGTCATGATATATAACGTTAATTACAACACATGAAATTAACATACAACAAGTATACACAACGAATGATTACAAATTACAATGAATCCCTACTATGGAAACCAAAACAATCCTTCAGGATCTCAATTACTAGTTTTAAAAGTGTTTTGAATAGATAGTACTCGTTCTAAGCTTTCCAACGATACCAACTATGCCTAAATCAGAGTTACGGTCGCAAAGATATGACCGAAACCGTTTTCAGAAAATCATGTTCTGCCCCAGTACAGTATGTATCGACACATAACCTCATGTGTCAATACATAACTTGCTTGCGTCGACTCATATGTCATATGCATGGATGCATACAGTTAAAAATTCTGCATTTTTCAATGTTGGTTCAGTATGTGTCGATACATAGGTTTGATTTTTGGCCTATGAGTCGATGCATACGTTTTTCGCTCCTCTGGTTTTCCAAAATTTTGCTACTTGCATCGATCCATAAAGCTATGTGTCGACCCATACTATTAATTTTCACCCAAAAACCAGTTTTTCTTCACTATTTCCAATTCCCATTAATTCCATTCATCACCAAACTTTAAATTATACCAGAACAGAATTTCTTAATACGTTTTTACATCCATTTGACCACAAAATCATGTTTTCCAATTAGCCTAGGATCATCTTACATAAATTAATCGTTCATAACAATTCCAATCAAGGTTTTACAACGGATTATAACGTTAGGGCACAACCTGGAATCCTAATTCGAGATTCCTAGTGGATTGAATTATTCTATTGATCATTAAAACCTATAAGGCATAATAATCAGATCAAATCACCCCTTACCTCGCGATGATTCTTCAAACTTCCGACGATTTGGCTTTTTCTCCTCTTTCTCTTCTCTTTTCCAAAAGTACGTAGAATGAATCCTAATTCCTCTTCTCACCTTCCTTTAGTTATTCCTTTTTATTTTCCAAATAATAGAAATAAATAAATTAGATTAATTAGAGTCTTTTACTCTACACACCTCCCAAATCTACTTCACACCCCCAACACATCCATTTATTTAATTCAATAATTAAATCTATTAATTCAAAAATCCCAATAATTAAACCTTTAATTAAATTAATAATTAAATTTCTAATTATTTAATAATTGAATTAATTTGGGGTGTCACAACTCTCCCCAAGCTACTTTCACCAGCGCTATCTCTTTACCACGTAACTGCTTCACCTTTCTATCCTCAATTCTCGCAGGTAATGCTTCAACAGTCAGATTATCTCGCACCTGTATATCATTTACCTGAATCTAATGAGATGGATCAGCAATGTACTTCCTCAATTGAGATACATGGAAGACATCATGCCAGTTCGCAAGTGACGGCGATAAAGCAATCTGATAAGCACCTCTCCCAACCTTCTTGGTAATCTGATACGGACCAATAAAGCGCGGGGTCAACTTCTTTGACTTCAAAGCTCGACCAATACTAGTCATCGGAGTAACTCGCATAAACACATGATCTCCTTCACTAAACTCGAGATCCTTCCTCCTCTTATCATGATAACTCTTCTGACGACTCTGAGAAGCTCTTATCTTCTCCTGAATCATCTTGATCTTTTATGAAGTCAGTTGGACAATCTCCGGTCCAATCACAATATTTTCTCCAGATTCGTACCAACACAACGGTGTCCGACACCTCCTACCATACAATGCCTCAAACGGAGCCATACCAATACTCGAATGAAAACTATTGTTGTAGGTAAACTCAATCAATGGCAAATAACTATCCCATGCTCCACCTTTCTCCAACACACAAGCTCGCAACAAATCCTATAACGATTGAATCGTTCTCTCCGTCTGACCATCTGTCTGTGGATGATAAGCGGAACTCAACCTCAACTTAGTACCTAACGTTTCTTGCAGCCCCGTCCAAAACTTAGACGTAAACCTCGGATCTCTATCCGACACAATACTAGAAGGAATACATTGCAAACTTACAATCTTCTCAACATACAATTTTGCCAACCTTTCCATAGGATAATCCATTCTTATTAGAATAAAGTGAGAGGACTTCGTCAACCGATCAACAATAACCCAAATAGAATCAGAATTCTTCACTGTCCTCGGCAAACCAGATACAAAATCCTTAGAAATGCCATCCCATTTCCATTCCGGAACAAACAATGGTTCCATCAAACCTGACGGTTTCTGATGTTCAATTTTCGACTTCTGACAAACCAAACAAGCATAAACAAACTCAACAATTTCCTTTTTCATTCCAGGCCACCAAAATAACTTTTTCAAGTCATGATACATCTTAGTAGCATCGGGATGAATACTCAATCTACTACGATGTCCTTCTTCCAAAATACTCTTCCGAAGTTCTGCAATATCCGGAACACACACCCTATCACCAAATCTCATAACACCATTCTCGTCAATTCGGAATTCACCTCCTTGACATTGGTTAATCAATGTCAACTTATCCACCAAACCAACATCATATTTCTGTCCAGTTCGTATTTCCTCAAGAATACCACTAGTCAACTTCAACATTCCCAATTTAACGCTATTAGAAGTAGTTTCACATACCAAACTCAAGTCTCTGAACTGCTCAACCAATTCCAATTCACGCACCATCAACATAGACATATGCAAGGACTTCCTACTCAATGCATCTGCAACCACGTTTGCCTTACCAGGATGGTAAGTCAAACCAAAATTATAATCCTTCAGAAATTCTAACCATCTCCTATGCCTCATATTCAACTCTTACTGATCGAAGAGATACTTCAGACTCTTATGATCACTGAATACCTCAAATCGAGAACCGTACAGGTAATTCCTCCACAATTTCAGAACAAATACCACAGCTGCCAATTCTAAATCATGAGTCGGATAATTCCTTTCATGAACTTTCAATTGTCTCGAAGCATAAGCCACAACCTGCTTATCTTGCATCAAAACACCACCTAATCCCATCAATGACGCCTCACAATACACAACAAAAGATTCTGCCGGGTTCGGCAAAATCAGAATCGGGGCACTAGTCAACCTCTTCTTCAACTCTTGGAATCCTTTCTCACATTCAGCATCCCAAATAAACACCTGAATCTTTCTTGTCAACTTAGTCAACGGCAAAGCTAACTTTGAAAATCCTTCAATGAACTTCCTGTAGTAGCCTGCAAGACCAAGAAAACTACGGATTTCAAAAGCATTCTTCGGCACTTCCCACTGAGATACCGCTTTTACCTTCGTAGGATCAACAACAATGCCACTCTTGGAAATCACATGACCAAGAAAACTTACTTCACTTAACCAGAACTCACACTTAGATAACTTCGCATAAAGCTTCTTCTCTTTCAACAATTCCAACATAATTCTAAGATGTTCTGCATGCTCTTCATCATTCTTTGAATAGATCAGAATGTCATCAATAAACACCACCACAAACGTATCAAGATACGGATGAAATATCCTGTTCATATACTCCATGAAAACATCAGGTGCATTAGTAACTCCAAACGGCATAACAGAATACTCATAATGTCCATACCTCGTTCTGAATGCAGTCTTATGAATATCTTCCGTCTTCACACGAATCTGATGATATCCAGACCTCAAATCAATCTTACTAAATCCACAAGCTCCAACCAGTTGATCCATCAAATCATCAATCCTCGGCAATGGATACCGATTCTTGATTATAACCTTGTTCAACTGCCGGTAATCAACACACAGTCTCATTGAACCCTCCTTCTTCTTAACTAATAACACAGGAGCACCCCACGGCGAAACACTAGGACGAATAAACTTCTTCTCAAGTAATTCTTCCAACTGCTTCTGTAACTCAAACAATTCAGATGCCGACATGCGATAAGGCCCCATCGACACCGGACTAGTTCCAGGAATTAAATCTATAGTAAACTCCACTTCTCTCTCAGGTGGCAATTCACTAACATCTTCCAGAAACACTTCTGGGAATTCATTCACAACAGGTAACTCCCCACTCTTAGCTTTTCCTTTCACCTCCGTTGAAGAATACGACATAAACACTACAGCACCTTCCTTAACAGCTGAATTCATCTGCTTAACTCACATAGTCACATCTTCGACACTAACCTCTTCAGAAAAAATAATCGTCTTCGCAAAACAGTTGATATGAACCTGGTTGAATTCCAACCAGTTCATTCCAAGGATGATATCAAGTTGTTCTAATGGTAGGCACACTAAATCCATACTGAAACCTCTACCAAAAATTACAATAGGGCAATTCCTACAAACATATAAAGTAGTTATTGAACCCGACGCAGGAGTGTCAATAACCATACTTCCATCCATATTAGAAATATCTAAGTTCAATCTTTTAGCACAATCTAAAGCAATAAAAGAATGTATCGCTCCAGTATCAATAATCGCAATTAAAGGTATGCCATTAATAAAACATGTACCTTTAGTCAACCGGTCATCTGGCTTAGTCTCTGATCCAGACAATGCGAACACTTTACCACCAGCTTGTTCTTTCTTTGGCTTAGTACACTACGGACGAGTATGGCCTTCTTCACCACAGATGTAACAAGTCACTACTCTCACCCTGCAATCATTGGCCACATGCCCGAGTTTCCCACACTTGAAACACTTCCTATAATCACTCTTATAGTCTATCATACGATGTCCTATCTCACCACACTTGTAGCACTTAATGGAAGAACCAGAATCTCCCCACTAGGCTTCTTCTATCCACCGGATCTCTGATTATTCTTATCATAGGGTTTCCCACGATCCATCTGTTGCTTTCCTTTACGATCAACATGTCCTCGAGCATTCGTTTGAGTACTAGCAAGATCCTCTTCTAGAATCCTACTACAGTCTACCAAATCAGCAAACCTCCGGATACACTGATACCTGATACCTTGCTTGATCTCATCACGAAGACCATTTTCAAACTTGACACATTTGGAAAATTCTCCATCTGCATCATTGTTGTAGTGAGCATAGTACTTCACCAACTCAGTAAACTTCGAAGCATACTCGCTCACAGACTTGTTGCCCTGCTTGAGCTCCAGAAACTCAATCTCCTTTTTGCCCCGAATATCTTCAGGAAAGTATCTCCTTAGAAAAGCTCTCCTGAACACAACCTAAGTCAATGTAATACCATCTTGTTCCATTTCAGTCCTGGTAGCAACCCACCAGTCATCAGCTTCCTCTGCCAGCATGTGATTTTCATACCTCACCTTCAGCTCTTCCGCACAGTCAATTACCCTGAAGATCCTCTCGATCTCCTTCAACCATCTCTAAGCACCTTCGGGATCATGAGTGCCTTTGAACAATGGAGGTTTGTTCCTCTGGAAGTTTCCCAACTGCCTATCAGTGCCAATACCACCTCCCAGCTGATTCCCTCCAAGCACTTCAGCTAGCATTCCCAAAGCTTCAACGATAGCAACATCGTATCTTCCGTTACCTCTTCCGGCCATTGTTCTGTAACATTACAAAACAATCACATCAGCACACAAGTATCGACAGTGTTACCATGCACTAGTCGCATACAAAAGGGATAACGACACTAAGACACAACCTACTATACTCTGATACCACTATTGTAACACCCCTTTTAATTTCCCCGCGATTTATATAATTAATCAGAGTTTTAACATAACAAAAAGGCGTCACAATTTAAAAATTCCAAATAACCAAATAACAAACCAGTAGTCATGCATTTACTGAAGAACTTCATTAAATAATTCAAAACCAAAGATTATGTTTTACGCAGCGGAAATAACATAAGGATCCAGAATAGCTCAATCATAATTATTCCAAGCATAAACTCAAAAGAAACAAGTTTAAATCCTTAAAATTCCAAAACAATCGTTCCCCAGTGTTGCAACTACCAGAGCATGACACTGACACGCGGACAATCTAAATAGCATAGCTCTATAAGCCATCCTCACCAAATCCTGAGCAGCTAATCACTTCAATATGAAATCATCAAAGTAAGGGTGAGATTTCATCAAGATTAAAATGCATTATACATTTCTTTAAAGCAATAAAACAATCAATGCATTATTCCACCCGCATTAGCATAACCAGATAACAATCCACAAATACGATGCCATACAGTTCATTATGCACATAATAACAATCAATGCAAGTATAACATTGGAAATCATCCTAACATGTTATAATTACATATGCAATGCAGACTCAATGCATGTGGTACCAAACGTGACCAAGTCACCAACATCGATTCATCCATAATCACCCAGACACTTCCAGCCTCACCACCCACAATCACCCGGGTACGGTTATTGGCAATACGAGCCAAATTCCACACAATGGGAATTAACTCCACCAGAATGCATATGCATGCACATCATTAAGCATGCAACATTCAATCCACAGAATATGATTACAACATAATTCCACACCATGCCATACATAGCCAACACCATCAACAACACATAATAACAGCAAGTCATGACATATAACGTTAATTACAACACATGAAATTAACATACAGCAAGTATACACAACGAATGATTATGAATTACAACGAATCCCTACTATGGAAACCAAAATAATCCTTCAGGATCTCAATTACTGGTTTTAAAAGTGTTTTGAATAGAATGTACTCGTTCTAAGCTTTCCAACGATACCAACTATGCCTAAATCGGAGTTACGGTCGCAAAGATATGACCGAAACTGTTTTCAGAAAATCATGTTCTGCCCCAGTACAGTATGTATCGACACAAAACCTCATGTGTCAATACATAACTTGCTTGCGTCGACTCATAGGTCGTATGCATCGATGCATACAGTTGAAAATTCTGCATTTTTTCAAAGTTGGTTCAGTATGTGTCGATGCATAACACGTATGTGTCGATGCATAGGTTTGATTTTTGGCCTATGAGTCAATGCATGGCTCTATGAGTCGATGCATACGTTTTCCACGCCTCTGGTTTTCCAAAATTTTGCTACTTGCATCGATCCATAAAGCTATGTGTCGACCCATACTGTTAATTTTCACCCAAAAACCAGTTTTTCTTCACTGTTTCCAATTCCCATTAATTCCATTCACCACCAAACTTTAACTTATACCAGAACAGAATTTCTTACTACGTTTTTACATCCATTTGACCACAAAATCATGTTTTCCAATTAGCCTAGGATCATCTTACATAAATTAATCGTTCATAACAATTCCAATCAAGGTTTTACGTCGGATTATAACGTTAGGGCACAACCTAGAATCCTAATTCAAGATTCCTAGCGGATTGAATTATTCTATTGATCATCAAAACCTATAAGGCATAATAATCAGATCAAATCACCCCTTACCTCATGATGATTCTTCAAACTTCCGACGATATGGCTTTTTCTCCTCTTTCTCTTCTCTTTTCCAAAAGTGCGTAGAATGAATCCTAATTCCTCTTCTCAGCTTCCTTTATTTATTCCTTTTTATTTTCCAAATAATAGAAATAAATAAATTAGATTAATTAGAGTCTTTTACTCTACACACCTCCCAAATCTACTTCACACCCCCAACACATCCATTTATTTAATTAAATAATTAAATCTATTAATTCAAAAATGCCAATAATTAAACCTTTAATTAAATTAATAATTAAATTTCTAATAATTTAATAATTGAATTAATTTGGGGTGTCACAGCGAACATGACCCTGTTTGATGCCATGTCATATCATACCATGTCATTCCATCTTTGCATAATAATTGTACTGGCTGTTATGTACTAATTTCTCTTCTAACATTTGTATCATTTTCATTGTTTACTTTATCATTGTACTAGCTGTTTTGTACTAACTTCTATGTCAATTTCACTCTTTATTAAGTTTTATTTGTTGTTTGCTTACATTCTTGCACTCTATGTGAGTGAATTTAAGTGATTGCCTTATATCTTGTCAATCTATGTGACTGACTTTCTCTATATCATAAATGTTGTGCTTGCCTTACTGCTAATCCACACTGCTGGCTACTGTTGCTTGCTTTTAGTATTTCTCTCTTTTTGATGTTGACAAAGGGGGAGAAAAGAGGCAGATGTTAGTTATGATCAGAATTTATGCATAAACTCAGGGGGAGCAACTCTGCACAATTATCAATCAACATACATCTTGCAAAAATTTGCCATCATCAAAAAGGGGGAGTTTGTGAGCAATATTGTTTTGAATGATGACAAATATATATGCTTGATTGTCTAATTGTGTCAATATACATGTGTGCTTGCCTTGACATGATAGCATGCATCAATACATAACCTTTTGAGTTTTTGAGTCAATACAAGAAGGCATGCATCAATGCATAACCTTTTGAGTCAATACAAAAATCAATGCATCAATACATTAAAAAAATTTCCATCAATATCAGTCGACTCATAATGTTTTGCATCGACACATATATATATATATCAAAAATTGGGATCCAGTTTTGTTTGTTGCTTGCATCAATACAAAATCATTTGTGTCGATGCAAACCAATTCTTATTTCTGGAAAATAAAATTTTACACTGTATGCATCGATGCATACGTGTTTTGCATCGACTCATGTAAGAATTGAGGCTCTGGATATTTGATCTTGCATCAATACATGAGTGCTTGTATCAATACATAACTCACATGCATCGACTCATCCGTATCATGCATCGACTCATGTTTTAATTAGTTTTCTGGAATCATTTTAAATAATAGTATGTATTGATGCATAATCCTTTGTATCAATACATAAGTGTCATGTATCGACACATAAGTAGTTTGCATCGATGCATACGCAACTCAACCTTCTGGAAACCATTCCATTACAGTATGCATTGATGCAAAATGACTTGTATCAATACATGAATGGACTTGTACCGATGCATACAAAATTTGCATCGACTCAAACTCAATTTAACTCTGGAATTAATTTCAACACAGTATGCATCAATACAAAACCACTTGTATCAATGCATCAAGTCACTTGTGTCGACGCATAAGATTTTGTATTGACGCATAAGTTTGTTTTTCAACAACTTTTGATGTTTCCATATATAAGACAGTTTTGCAGTTTTACAAAAACAGAGGTTGTTACAACAAGCAGTTTTGTGAGCATCCAAATATTCTCTGAGCATAGAAATCTGAAAGAGACTTCATCTTCATCATCTTCTCAATCATCTTGTTTCAAGAACACTGACACATAATCATCATTGTTCGTTGCATCAAGAGATCAAAGAGATAACGTTCAACGGTACGATCTGTGATCTAGCTGAGTTGAAGATTCGAAAGGGGTTTCGAGGAAAAACCATTTGGTTTGTCCAGCAAGAACGGAGGTGTCTTGTAGGTTTGTTAGTCACAATTTCACATAGCAGATTCAGCCATAGCGTAGGGTTTGGAGATCGGGGTGATTTCACAAATGGGTCGTGGAAGTGGTGAATTGTCTGTGAATTTTGCAAGAGTGTTCTTGATCTGCTCAAATCAAGAGGAGGTTGATACAAGAAGACGAAGATCTGCAGGATTCGTTTTTCTGTCTTTGTATTGCAACCTTGTAAACATTTTTCAACATATTGATATAGAAGTTCTCAATTCCAATTTGGAAATTGAGAGGGAGACGTACCCACACGCGAGGACAATCGTGGGGAACTTCCTTACCAAATCGCTCTGAGTATCGTATTCTTTATCTCTATCTCTTTACATTTACAATATGTTTGTGATTCAATTGGTGATCAACCTTTCTGTGCATTGATACAACGCTGGAAGATAATCTTTACATAAACTCCATTGCCTTTGAGCATTGCTTAGCATCTACCAATTGTTTGATAAAAGTATTAGCTCAAGTTTATTTCATTGGAAAGAGTTTTTGTGATCAGTGCATTTATCCATATTAAGTGGTGTGTTATTTCATCATTCTCATCTCAATTAAAACCCAGCAATCTATTGCATGTCCGGTTTTCTTGTAGCCGGTTCAGAATAGACGGAAGTCAATTTAGGACCATTTGTAGTTTCCGCACGTTTGATTGAAACTCTGATAAAATTCTTTAATCCGTAAAGAAAAAGGAGGTGATCTATTCACCCCCCCCCCTCTCGATCACTTGCCACACCGTCTAACAGGATCGACACTTTGAATGGTTGTGATTAGACTGACACTTTAAATGGTTGTGATTGAACCGACACTTTGAATGGTCTAGAATAAATTAAAAGTACTATAAATATGAGTCATGTGTTGTTTATTATTTCCAACTCAAAATTTCTCTCTCAAATTGGTTGATAGATGCTGAAGTGTATTTCAATAGAGAAAAAGATGTTGTGAAGTTTAAGATCCCAAAAGTATTTATAAACCTCTAAGGGTTGAAGGAAATGTTTGACTATGAGTTGCATCCAAAGACTAATACTAGGAGGGCGAAGAAGATTTCATACCACGAAAACTGGAACATGGATGTTGATGGAAGGATAAGTTACAATGTTGTAGAGGTGAAGAGCAATGAAGACATGACTGCCATGTGGAAATCATATCATCGTAGACTAACTAAGGGTCCTTGTGAGTTTGAAGCGGAGGTAATTAGATTTGTCGAAGAAGTTATAAAAGCACTGCGACATCAAGAATTATTTGGTAGAGCTTAAATGTGTTATTTTTTATCTCGTCATGTGTTGTTTTAAAATATTTTCTCATGTGTTGTTTTAAGTTATTTTCTCTTGTATTTTTTTATGTTATTTTCGTATGTGTGTTGTTTTAAGGTTTTTGGATGAATAAAAGAACGTCGGTAAGCTGTTGTAATGCTTTGTTACATGGTATAACAATTTAAGTCTACATTACACAAAATATAACTTAATGATAAATCACTTATGCTAAGTTAACATATGAAGGTAATATGGGCGAGATATGTAGCCATAGTTTTAAATGTCCCGCTAATGATACCATCCAAGATGTTGCATCCGGTGAACGAAACTTCTTCTAATATGTAGGCACCGGGGGTAAGGGGAATCCCTCTTTTATGTTTACCTGAGTAGAAAAAAACAATTAATCCAATACTTTATATAGTAAATAATAATTTAAATAATAATTCAAACAATTAAACCCAAATACATTATATAGTAAGTAAAATAAAGGAAGAAAATAAATTATTACCTGAACTCAATGGTTATTGTGGACTAAACCTATACACCAAATAGTATGATTATGTGAAGGTGATGATGTCATGGAGAAAAAAGTCAAGCAAGGATTTCCTAAATGAACAAGAATGGCATTATAGCGATCCGCTATCAATTAACCTATGTCAGGTAGTGTCAACCATTTCTCCTCTGGTTGTCTACCAGTGGACTGTATCATCAACCCACCTCTCACTTCTGATAGTCGATCTCTGAATAAATTCTCATACAAACTCTGCTTGTACCTTATTTCCATGTCAAACTCTCGACGAAACATTGCCCAACCATCCTCACTATACCCATGCAATGATGCAATGACTCTAAATCCGCAATTACCATATGGTTCAACATCCACAATCTTCTGAATATATGACCTAAAATAATTAACATTATAAATATCAATTCATAATAAATATATAACATAATAATAAACCTAAATAATTAACATTCTAAATATTAACGCATAATAAATATATATGACCTGATATGACTTGGAAACTGAAGAGTGTAGTCTTGCTGTGAATGCCTTTTTGATTTTGAATCCCTCTTTGATTGTGACATTTTTTGAGATAGCTTTTGTGAAGTTTGAGATGCTTGTTCAACATACTCATGTTGTGAAGGGTCCCTATAAACATCATTTCCAACTGGTTTCTTCCCTTTCTTCTTGACTCCTCCCTTGGTTTTTATTTTCTAAGGTGGTGGACATAAGAAAGTTGTTGCGGAGTAAGTAATTTCACTATCCCTGGTTTTTAATGCTCTTTATCCAACAACATCAAATGATATAAACCTTCTCCAAATTTCGTCCATTTCACTATTCATGTCAATCTCCGATCCATCTTCTACAACTGCATGTAACTCACCTTCCATACTTAACTTCCTCCAATGCACATGAACACTGTCAATTGGTATAGGTATACCACCAAACACATATCTCCCTAACTCACAATCACACGGTAACCCACAATTTGTTCTATGAGTACAACCACATGTTTGTCTGGAAGTTCCAACATAATCAACCCTCGATAACTCCTCAGTAATGCGTCTCAAAGCAGCTCTAGAAACAAAACCATGCAAATTACTATAAAATGGACTAACATGTGCATTCTCAACTTCATAAAAACTTTTTTGGAACGAAGCACGAATGTTGCCTATTATCCTCAGGTTGTTGTTCATAGCTTCCCAACATTTGACCATGTCACCGAGACTACTTTCCAACATCTACTTTAGCTTCCAATGAGCAGACTCAGCCCTAAAAATTTATGCATAATAAATATATAACATAGTAAAAACTCTAAAATAATTAACATTCTAAATATTAATGCATAATAAATATATAACATAATAAAAAACCTAAAATAATTAACATTCTAAATATTAATGCATATTAATTATATAAAATAGTAAAAACATTAAAATAAAAGACATGTCGATTAGTCATGGTGTTGCCCAGATGAAACACTCGATTAATCCATGCTCCAACAAGTCCATGTCTATGTGGAGCCAACCATGTGTCTTTCACATAATCAATAAAGTTGCTACAATTAAAACGTGCTTGCTTAAGTTGTTTCAACTGTTGACTATACTCAACCTCATCATTAGCCCATACAACTTCCATCCATAACGTGTCAATGGTCTCTTATATTTCTTTCACCACATATTGCTTGCGTCGTATCCCAACATTTTTGTTAATGTGAAAACGACATAGCAAATTAACTGTAGTAGGAAACACAATGTCTACCGCTTTCATCAATGCTAGATCTCTATCCGTCAAAATCACTTGTGGACGCAAATCCCTCTGCACAAACTATTCCTTCGACTTCTCCAAGACCAACAAAAACTATTTGTCTGCTTAGACTGCATATAAGAAAATGCAACAACAAAAGTCAACTCGGTCGATGTCATGCCAACAATTTTAAAGAGAGGTTGCCTATATTTATTTTTCTTATATGTGTTATCCATAACTAAAGACAATGGGAAAAATATCCAGCAACTTGATGGAGTCTAGATGCGCCTAAAAAATATCTCTCACAATATCTCTGCCATCTCTTTTTCTACTCTAGTAGACATAGCCTGCATCCTCAATTAGCTTTAGCAAATGTTGTATCTTAGTTCTTAGACCCATTATCTCTTTTTGTATCACACTCTTCTGCTGATATTTTCAAAATCCCTCTCTTGCAGGGAAGTCAAAATGTGTCTAGGAGGAACATGTCTCTTTGTCAAATCAAAAACATGTTACTTTTCATCTGAGTTCAACCTGCCAACAAACGCATGACCTTCAAGCCTATCAGGTAATCCATGATTATGAACTCCACACTTTACATCAACCTTCCTTCCAGACCCATCTTTTGACGGAGTCGATCTAATTTTGAACAGGCATCCACATCTCTTAGTTGCACTCTGAGTTACACTTTTCTCCTTGTATTCCCCCCTTTATCACACCAAAAAATTATTATGTTACTCCTTTCTCTCTTGCCGGTTTCAGTGTCTGAACGCTTGATAGTAACGGTGATTTTATTTCTTATTCCAATCTCTTTGATCCAGTTTGTAACCTCTTCTCGTGTAGCGAATGTTTGTGTTGTAGTGAATAAATTCGGGGTATCTACGGAGGACTCGTTTTTTTGGAAAACTGGGACTGGAATTTCCATAACTAAAATGAAAAAATAATAATTTAAAAACGCATTCCGGAATACATCAGAAAAGCGTTCCGGTTTACATTTATAACAAACCGGGACACTTTTGGAAAGTGTTCTGATATATAACACTCTATTCCGGAATACTTTCCAAATGTGTTCTGGTGTACATTGCAACATTTCAGGATCCTTTTCAAATGTGTTCCGATTTGTTTTAAAAACTGTCATTTCACCAGAACAGTTTCAAAAACTCTTTCGGAATGTTTTTTCATATTTTCGGAATACATTATTAAACTGTTCTGATTTGTATTTTTACAAACCATAATACTTACCCAAAATGTTTCGAAATGTTCAAAACCAATTTTTTGGATGTGGATTTTTGATTTTTTGATGAATGATAAAAGTACAAAAAATAAAATAGTTAAAATGTAGTAAGAATAAAAATGACATTTTTACAAAATTGTAAGGGTTTTGGACAAGGTTACAAGTAAAGCTTTCCTCTAATGTAACTGTTTTTCTTTTTATTAGAAAATAGAATAGTAGGTTTTGTATCGGTTCTCTTATAGGCTCTTTGTTTCTATGTATATTAGCTCATCTTAATAGTCGAAATAAATGGATATTCCGGCCAATGGCTGACCGACTAACCTACCAAGGGCCCTCGCCATCTTCAAAAATAAATAAATAATAAAAAATAAATGGATATTACTGCTTATTGAAAATTGATAATTAATTATGAATTGATTGTTCATTTAAACTCAACACAATTATTCTTACCCTTCATATACTCCCTCGTTAATTAAACCTTCAGTTACTAACTATTACATTCTCTTTAGATACTATAAATAGACTCCAACTAAGTCCATCCAAACTCATCATAGATAGAGAAATACTCATTTTCTCCTAATACAAAACAATGGTTTCCTCTCGCAAAATTCTATTTCTCATTGCTCTTGTGATAACTTCTTTGGTGTCATCAACATCTATAGTGGAGTCTAGAAAACTCTCAAACTCTATCCCTAATTCCAACTTGATGAGCCTTGAAGCAAGATTGAAGGTGGATGGTGAATCTCCTAATTGTTGGGAATCACTTCTCAAACTCCAAGCATGTAGTGGTGAAATCATAACATTTTTTCTAAATGGTGAAACAAAGCTAGGCCATGGTTGTTGCAAAGCAATTAAGGTGATTGGACATGATTGTTGGCCTAATGTTGTTTCATCTCTTGGGTTTACTAATGAAGAGAGTTATATATTGGAAGGTTATTGTGATGAAGTTGATGATGTTCATTCACCTCCACCACTTATAATACCTGGTTCATTTGTTGAGCCTAAGGAATTTGTTCCATAAAGGAACAATATTATGTAACTTTGATCTTTTATGGTCACACGGAATAAATAAACATAAAGTAGCATTTTGTTGTTTTTGTGTTCATGTGCCCAAAGATTGTTGCATTTTCCAATTTTCTGTTTGCTAATTATTTGTTTTTAAAAACTATCCCGTACAAATTTGAACTTAGACTGATAAAATTAAAAACATCTATTACCTTTCCAAATTCTACATAATTGTAGAAAATAAAATATTTTTAAAATTATAATTTATCAATAAATTAGAAATATTAGTGTTTGACTTGTTTTAGATATGCATTCTCAAATTTTAAACATATATTATAGAATTGATATTTCAAATTATTGAAAGAATTTTGCAATCATGGTCGTGTAATTTGGATTTGATAGATTTATTTGTAACATAAAGAATTTTATTGGCTAATTAAGGATGAATTTAATACGCATAATTTTGGAGATTCAATCAGTGATATTTTGGAAGGAAAAAAAAATGAAATTTCAATCTTCTGCTCAATATTTGTAATTTTAACTTAAAATTTCAAGGAATCAAATAATAATCTCCATTTGGAATACGAAATGAGTATCTTATTTGATTAGCCTTTAGAAATAATATACTGATTGAATTCATACATGTCTATTAGGTAAGCACATATTTGTATTTAAGGAAGTGCATTTATTTTTTAATTATAGACACCAATTGATGCAGTCAATGTACACAAACTGAACAGTTTTCTCAGCTGTGAGAAAGTTGTACCCCAATTTTGCTTCTTTTCAATGGATCATGAAACAGTCCCGAATCAAAATCCAATCACCTTACATCATCCCATGCATCGCAACATCATCCCATACATCATTCCATGCATCGCAACATCATCCCATACATCATTCCATTCATAACTTAAAACCTTTAACCCACCATCCCTGTTTTGGTTTTTTCTTTTCACAACTGAAAACACATAAAACACACTCACCATATCATTATCTTCGTTAACTCATCACACCCACTATCTTCCTCTCACCCAAACCTCTTTTCTATTTTGTTTGAAACAAAATTTTTTGTCTTTAAGAGAAACGTCGTATAAATTGGATTTCATGGTTCGATGACATAGAGCAAAACAACAACACAACCATGACGAAATGTTTTTTTGTTGATGTCCACCATGTAATTAATAAAAAATTTCAATCAGACATCTTTTGTGTTGAGTAAGGAAAAAGCACAATTATACCCCATCTAATGGTTTCCACTCAATTAGGAGGTTTACATTGTCCATTTCGAGAGTTCCGTTGTTGTCCTGATGGTAAGGACGAGAACAAATGTATTTCTCGTATGTTGTCCTGAAAATGATTGGGATTTATTTAAAACATTGGAATCTTTGAGGGAGATTGAGCAATAGTTACGTGGAAGGTGCGTGAACAATTATGGGAAAATACTTTAGTTAAATTAATTTTTATGATAGTATAGTATGTATAACTAGTTTATAATATTTTAATGATTTCATTTGGGCTACTAAAATGAACATAATATTTTTAACCTAAGCCCGATTAATATTTTATAATTCTAACCCTAAAACCACACATGAAGCTGTGAAGTATAGAGTCATCGTTACTCCTCCTTCAATACTTGATTTTCTTCTTATAGTAAAAATACTTTGTTTCATTTTTTTCTTATAACACTCATTTTTGTTTACGAATATGAGTTGAAGTGAGTGTTACCTACTTCATCTCTTCTACTTACAATGATTTGTCTGTATATGAATGATGGATTCTATAGAGCAAATAAAATTAAACAGCTTTTGATTCAATAAAACGGTCTAACATAAACAACCTCTTAGAGCTCCGGTTATGTTCGGTTTAGTCGATTTTTCACCAATTTATCAGTTTATTTTTTGGTTTTTAGACAAAGTGGTTTGTGTAACTCCCTTCTAACCCCACATGTATTTCTTAAATATCTTAGAAAATAATCCAAATACTTCTACCACACAAAGGTGTCACGTCGTCAAAATAAAACATCATAAAATACAATCCTGCCCCGTAACATGAGTTACAATATTTATAACATCATTCTCTTTTTCATAATGTCAACACGTCATTTAAAACTTCACAACGGATATCATAGTCATAAAGTCAATTTCATTCATCTTCTAAACTCAAGTTATTATAATCATCTCAAAGTTCTAATTAAAACCACTTAAACATCCAATCAAATCTCATAAACTATGTTTACAATAATAACATAACATTTGCAAAATATAGTGTTCCCAACCTGATGTTACATATCAGAGCAAGACACCACTAATAAACGAAAACTAAATAAAGTACTCCAAAGCTCTATTATCGATACTTTAGCAAGCTATTAATGAGTATTTGCGCGTTATCCACGTGGAGACAACATTCAAAAGGGTGAGTAATCGTAATCCATTATAAAAGATATTTTCACCGTGAACAATATACATCTTAGTTGTTGGCTTACTTTCTCGCATGCATTGAAAGATGTTCTTTATAAGGTGTTTGTTGATCCGAGATCAGTATGTGCTTGGGTGTTCGGCTGCTACTTCTTCCTCGTTGTACTTTACAAGTGGTTAAGCCTCAGAATATGCGAGATCACAGGTTTGGAAATCGGAAGTCCTTGGAATAACACCATATTTTGGAGTGTTTAGCTACTTGGAGAGACATGGATGATCTTGCCAAGTTAGTTGATAGTTTGTTGGAAAGCCATGAACATGATAATTTGGGCCTCAAAGGAGTTCATATTAAGGAGAAAGATAAAAAGATGAGTTGCTCTTATGTAAAACAATGTCTCCCCAAGGTTGTAGATGGCCATTTCACAATGGCTATAAAAGTGCCAAGGTTATCCGAATTGGCCTCCTATAATGGATATACAATGAAGGCTTTTGTGGCTAAGCATCTATACAAACCACCCCCTCCATGTCGACCACAATGTTCTCTTAAGCTCCCCTAGTTACTGATGTTGATATTTTCTTCAAGGGAATTAAATCATTTCCCAAAGAGATGTCTTATGGTAGAAATGGTATGTGTTCTCAACATAGAGGTATTATGTGGTCAAGATTATGTTGTGGAAAGAGATCTTTTATATGTAATGACTTTGGTTGCTAACTTATGGTTAGGAGAAAGACATTTCATGAGTTTGGTTAAGTTTATTGCCTCTTCATCCTTGTCTCCGTTATTAAAGTTTGATTGTGGGATACGATCAAATTTTGTGGATTCTATTTTGAGGTGGTTGGTATCCAAGGTTGTCATAAAAAGGGTTAGTAAAAATGTGGCACATCATCTCAATGACTTTCAGTTTGGGATTGGGGTAATATGTAGTGTTGAGGCCATTTAGGATAGTGCCAATAGTGTGTTAAGCAAGCGATACATAGATAGTTATGCTCACTATATATTTCTTGAATTCTTTCAACATGGTAGATCAATCAGCCCTATTACGTGAGGTGGGGGTAATGTGCCCATCTATTTCTTTGTGGGTTGAGTTTATTTATGACTGAGCAACAAGATTTTATCTTGGAAATGGACATATTATATAAGCCACTAGAGTGCAATAAGATGACCCGTTAGAGCCGCTCCTTTTTACTCTTGTGTTACACTCACTCATTCATCGGGTTTGAGAAAAGTATAAGCTTCTTCTTCATGCCTGGTATCTTAATCATGAAACTATTATAATAGATCCACAAGAGGTGGCTAAATCCCTTAATGTCATCAGGGAGACAGATCCATGATTAGGCCTCGAATTGAATATTCGTAACATTGATATCTTTTGGCCTTCATGTGATGGTAGTAAACTTTGTGAGGATTTGCTTATGTTGGACATTGGGAGCTGATGTTGGGGATGAAGTTGCTTGGAGGGGCTGTTAGTAGAGATGGCGACTTTCTCAATGGGTTGTCCATGAAAATAGCTTCCAAGGCTATTGAACTAATACATCTTCTACCACAACTAAGGGATCCTCAAAGTGGGCTTCTTCTAATTCAATCATGCATGGGTATTACCAAATTGATTTTTGTCCTAAGAACGTATCAACCTAATCACATGGAGGAAGAAACTATTTGGTTTGATAAAGAGTTACGAAGGGGGGTTGAAGACACCATGGTTGGTGAAGGTCCTTTCTTATGAGACCTTTAATGGAGGATGGCTTCTTTACCCATTAGAGTTGGGGGTTTGAGTTTGTACTCAGCAATAGAGACTATCTCATACGCTTTTGTGGCTTTTAGGGTCCAATTTTGGGTCTTACCTGATCATATTTTGAGCGACAATGAGGTATATGGTATGGAATCACATTTCGACATACCTTTCAATGGTCTTATTGTTGTGGTTCCAAATTTTGACCTTAGCAGTTTTACTAGCAAGTACATTGTCCCTCCTTAAGCACAACATGTTTTTGTCGAGTGTCTTTTTTAGTAAAATTGTTAAGGACATGAAAGTAAAATTTGACATGACCATAAGATAGAAAACAAGTTTTGGTTGTTTGCAGTCGCACATGCTTAGAACTTTCTCTTTGTTATTCCTATTGATGGATTAGGCTAACATATGTCACCGGTGGAATGTCGTATTATCTGAAACACCTCCTTATGATTTTTTATTTCCTATTAATGAGATTTTTGATGTTTTTCGTAAGACATGTTTGGATACATTTTCGAACACGTGATTCATTGTAAGAAGTTTCTAGGTTTTAAATACTGACATGATCTTGTTAGAGATGTCACATTTGATATATTGCAATGGACCGAAGTATCTGTGAAGAAAGAGACACTTGTGAATTTCTTGACTAACCCGCATGAGGGGAGATCGACACTCAACAAATGTTCTAGTGTATGGGCAGGTAAGAAGAAAGCATGTTTGTGTGGATTTGACTAGAGTTTTTCCATTGATAGGACTGAGGACTGGTGGTTTTACGGTGGGACAATCAGCTCTCAAAACTTCTTTAGGTAAAATGGTCAAATATGAGAAAGCATGTTATGACAATCACCATGCTTTAATACAATTTTCCTTCGATACTTTTAGTATCATAGAATCAGAAGCAACTTATCTTTTACATAAATCTCAAATACTTATTACATAAATCTCAAATACTTATGAATAACAATGTTATATCTCTTAGGTGTGTAAATGTAATTTTTAATATTATTCACATCTATATTAACTTTATTTTATTAAAGTATTTTAAAAATTTAATTTACATTAACATTATAAAAAAGTTTTACCCTGTCTTATAGATATTTGTTTTTTTTTCTTTAATTATATATTAAATATTATTTGTGAACGGTTATGATTGAGAAATGATTGATTTTAGAATTAACTTTAACTCTTTTTAAATAATATGTTAATGAGAGTATTTATTTATTTTTTTCTAAATCATATTTTTGTAAATTTTTTGTATTAAAAACGAAAATTTTGTAATAAAAAGTAAAAAGAAATAAAGTATCATACAAATTAATCAACAAATAAATTATCTAACATAAACATTATCTTATAAACTAATGAAAAATAGTGACATCAGTGTCTTACAAAAAAATTAATAGTTGGCCTTCTATATTACAAAAATAAAATATAATACTATAAAAAGATATATTTCTTCTCAAATTTTATTTAGGTGGCGGATAAACCGAGAGCAATTTGAGAGATAGTCCTAACACATTCTTATTTTAATTACCTTTGTGTCTTGTTTCATAATTTTGCCTAAGTTTTATTTAGAGACTAAATGAGACTTGGCTTCTTATTATTTTGAACAGGGTGAATTAGAAGACTGGGTCTTGTTTGTATTACAAGGATTAAGTAAAAATTGTTTAATGCTTTGGATGAGTGTTTGGATGGAGAGTGAGGAGAGAAATTTTAAAATGAGAAGGATTAAGTAAAAACAATAGAAGGGTTTAGATAGTGAGAGTTTTTTGATATATATATATATATATATATATATATATATATATATATATATATATATATATATATATATATATATATATATATATATATATATATATATATATATATATATATATATATATATATATATATATATATATATATATATATATATATATATATATATATATATATATATATATATATATATATATATATATATATATATATATATATATATATATATATAAACTAAACACTTAGACTCCAGTGAAAAATGAATTTTCATTAAGGATGAATCGTTTCAATACTATCCGAGTTCGATTCTTCGACCATTTTAATTTTGATTCAGTTCGACACTTTGATTAGGTTCGACGTTTGACGGTAGTTAAAGCAGAGTAATTACTAATTACAATTTTGTAAATAAGTTACTTAGTGCTTTTGATTTCTAATCTTTGGTTTCATTTTCCTCCTATGACTATGTACGTTTCTTTCCCTCCTTTTAGAATCCATTACACAATTGTGCTGACAAAATTGGTGCAAAACTTACCCTACCACTCACCAGTTTTACAATATCCCGGCTCTGATTTCTCAATTTTTCATCATGATTCATGACATGATATGGGACCCTTCTTTGTCCCAAAACAAAGCCACTTCACACATTTAGAAATTGTGTAGATATACACTTCAACACACATGAACCTTTTAATTTGATACTTCAATAATAAATTTTAACAATGAACGAAAGTTTTGCCACTCATTGTGATTTTTGCCTATTCGAAAGATTATTCTCTGCAATTACGTGCGAGAATATCCGCACACAAAAATAATAATGTTATCAGAGTGGTTAAGGGTTATAACAAGGTTTTCTCTAAGAAGATTTACCAATCATTTCAAAATAAAGTATTAACTTAAAATCTAATCTTTCACTTCTTTATACCAATAGCTATTTTCTTGCAATTTACTTCACCATAAAATGATTTACTATTGCTATCATTACTTAGTAGCAATCAATGAAGTTTCTGAATTTTAGTAAATAGAACATAAAAACATCTCAAAATGCTCATTGGTTTCAATGGCACAAGAAACTTACAATAGCACTCCCATGATCACACTACAGAGAATCATATAAATACTAAATAGTCATCAAGGTCCTTTTTCCAGACAATACAATGTTACAGTACAATAGAAGATTGGTTAAACAAAATATGATTAATTAAAAGCTGTTATAAATATCATCAAAAAAAACTGTAGTACCTGAACTTTGATGTCGTTACGCGGCGGCTTCATAAAGAGAAAACTAGAAGAACGCTCGACTACCATAAAACACACGCGATCCGTCGGTTTTCTTCTTATCAGCAGCTTCTAATTTGCTGTTGTTGTGATTTTGAAACACATCACCTTGATCTTCATTACTAGGTTTATGATCAAGGTCCATTGGTAGTTTCATTTTCGCCAAAGACTCAGTGAATTGTTGCATACTTTTCATATACATGTCAACTATTTGTTGCTGCATAGATGATTGTTCAGCCTCCATATCGATGTTTCGAGATGGAACAGAATAAACTTGACCGAATTTTGCAGCTTCTAGATTCATACCATTATTAGTCTCTATTTCCTTGCTTGAGAATTTTAGCTCCTTGTTTTCATTTCCACCTTCAGTTTCTTTCTTGGAAGTTGGAGTATCAGGACAAGCAACAGAATTCTGATTATCTTCAACCGAGACTAACACATTGAAAGAATTCGACGAGTCATCCCTCAAGTTACTCTTTTTCTCAACAGAATCGTTCGAGTTTCTATCATCGCTTAAGCTTGTAGTAGTAGAGCTAGGAAACCTAGAATTATGATTGCTCTCATTTGGAGAAATAACGGATTCGTGATTCTCGCCTGACGGATTCATTGCCATTTCACAATCAATAACAACTTGAGGAGAACCACCAAGGTGAAGAAATGGCAATGATCCTACTAAATTAGGACCGAAAGATTCTGAATTGAAGTACTCACAAACCATTTTCTGATTCTCATTCACCACATTGATATCAGGAAATTCAATTCTAGAATACTCAATTGGATCAAGCAAAACAACTTCAGAAGATATCGATGAAGATTTAGTAGCCGATTGTGGTATCGAACTCGAACTAGAATTCATTTCAAGAGATGTATCTAATGAAAGTGTTAGTTGAACAGTTCCAGCGGGAGAATGAAAAAGATCAGTGGAAGAAAGAGTATAATCTTCTGTCACTTTTCCTCTACCATAAACTTGTGAAATTGGTACCAAAGCAAACCCTAAAAGTTGATCTTCTAAGTGATTTCTTGACCTACTAAACATCCAAATCTCACATTTTAAAACAGCATCTACTTGAATAATCTTTACCCTCAAATTTTGATTAAAAATTGGATTTTTTCCACCTCTATTAATGATTCTTGTGGAGAGGGTTTCATCAGGGTTATAAGTAAGAGAGAATTTAGCATACACATCTTGATTATCATATATGCATATGTTATGAATATTCTTAGCATGATGAACATATATATCAAGAAAACCTGAAAATTCAACATCATCATCATCATCATCATCTAAATTGTTCATCTTGTTTGAGTTTGGATTGTACCTGAAGCTGCTACTTTGATGATTCTGGTTGAATGAATTCATTTTGTAAACCTTGTGGTGGAAGATGTTCTTGTGAGATGAGTGAATGAATTCTGTTTGTATGATGGAAATGGAGTGATGGTTAAGGAACTTGTGGTGGTGAAGTAGGTGGAAAAATGAAGGATGAAGCATGAAAATCAAAAAGGAAAATTATGATGACGTAATTGGTTAGTTGAATGTGGTAAACAGGTTTATTCGTACTGGTCTAAAATCTACCCACAAAAAAAAACAACATATATATATTAAAGGATACAGACATAAAACTTTGATCCGTGCGGACAAAATAGACAATGTTAGTATTTATTTTAGATTTTTTGTATTCCTTGATTAATGCTAGGAACAATTTCTCTTGGTGGGTAGTAATTTAGAAAATTTTCTTTTCTTTGCTTTGGTTGAAAATGTAGCTTTTCATTTCAATTACTCACTTGCTCCACATACAATGGGTATTGGAGGACCCACTTTGAAAACTTTATCCTACTTTCCATGATGGAAACGTAGAAACAATATTTGTTGTTTTTCATTTCGATTTTCTTTATTATCATAGAAAGTAGAAATAATGATGAATGGATATTCAAGCTAAAAGTCATACAAGCCATTTAGCAATTCTTAAATCTAAAGATTTGGCACAACTTCTTTGATATCTCCACAGTAGAAGTTCTCTTTATTTCAATGCTTAACTTTGAAAAAAATTACAAGATATTAGCATCAAGGTACAAGATCATCATCCCAGGGAAATTATGTACAACTAAGAGATGTATTGACTACTTATTGAAAACCTAAATTGCTCAATGATACAGTGAGTTAAGGTTGCATCAACCAAGCCATTATTCTAAAAAACAGCTTCCCATGTGTTCTATCAGATGTTTCAAACCACGGAAACAATGTACAAAAAATATGCAAATGAAGAAAAAAGAAAACATATAACTTCAGGGAAGGAGGCTTCGGTTGACATAATTAAATTAGAATCACTTCCTAGTTCCTACCCAACCTATCCAAATGCTTCTGGTGCTTCACTTCAGCTGCCTTATCCGCAGCTTCCTTTTCAGTGCCCTCTTTGCCCGCCTTCCTGTCATAACTTTCGGAGACTCTTTTTCTTTCTTCTTTGGCTCGCGCGATGAACTCGCTCCTGAATCATGGAAGCTTGGTCGATGGACTGGACGAGCTTCTTGACGCCCAGCCCTTACAAAACCGTTGTCTCCCCATCTACGGTTGCCAAGCCGGATATTTGCTGAAGCACCATAGTAAGCCTCATCGTCATCTAGATCATCGTCAGCTTCTTCATACTGATAATAATAGTCTTCTATCTCTGCATAGATATCTTCTTCAACAACAGCTCGATCTTCAACAGCTAAAGGCTTGAACCACTTGGCCCGAAGTAGGAGGCAAACACTTTCATCAAACATGTAATCTTGAATACTGCCAAGCATAAAAGGTTAAGCTGTTAGCAAACAATTTCAGCCACTTCTCTGAATTAAGCATGCATTGAAATTATTGTCAAAGAGAAACTGAGTTGTCAAAAAGAAAACTAATGCAACATTTAACCTATAAAGTTGTATAATAGGAACAAGACATTGAGTAGTTTGGCTATCTATTTGTTTGACATATACTTCCTTGTACTTAAAAAGTTTATGTTCCATGAGATGGTAGTATTTTATTTAGCATGATTGAAGGAGCCGAGAACTTTGAGAAAAGAAAAATACAACCGTTAACATCTAAAACAAGATCGCAATCATCTTATTATTCAGAATACTTTCTGGAGTCCAAACCAACTTAAATTATTGAATTGGTGACAAAGGAATTCAAACCAGACATTAAAATTTTCATCTTTATATTCATCAACCAAACATTAATATAACAGGTATTTCAAAAATATATAATTTGTATCCAATTCATCATGTATCTCCTTTAAAGAAAGACTGCTTCCATTCTATAGACACGTCAACAACCTTTCAACAAATTCAGTTCCTTTGATTAACTCAACCCTACAAAACCGATTTCCCCCATTTATAAGGATATGTTCAGGCCATATATTGTCCGATATAGGACTTTTAACCGTAAGAGCTGCCTGAATCAAATATAAAACAAAAATGTAAAGTACTATTACCTTCCATCAAGAGTGCGATGAACGGCGAGAAACTCAAATGGATGTTTGCACTGAGGGCAGGTAACTTTCTTACTGTATGTGGCCCAATGAAGGATACATGTTATACTACACAAAAACAAAGCATTACTGTTAAAAACAATTACATTTCACCTAGAAAAATATCTAAACCTCAATAGTTTTTAATCAAACATTACAAATATACATCAGAGCATCACTAATCTCAGCAAAATATCAAGAGAATTTAATAGGGAAATCAAATAAGGTAATTGCATGTCTAGAGTATCTAATATAACATGCCTTTATCACAACCATAAATTCATCATAAACTAGTCAGTAATTAACAAATGTCATGTGCCAGATGTATTGTAAAACTATTTATATTGATATTATACGAGTTCACAAGCTCAGAAATGAGAGATAAATATATGTTAGAATTTGTAAAACAAGAAAACATGATTTCCATAAGCTTGATTCAGAAAGTAACAACTATATATGTTTGTTTTTTTACCAGTAAGCATGCTCGCAACCTTTTACAAGCGCAGTTTCTTGTAGCACTATCACCTCTAAGCAAATTGCGCATATTCCACCATGTTTTCCAAATCCTACAGGCTGATTCTCTTCTTCTTCACCCACCTTTCCACTCTGAACATCAATAACAAAAATGAACAATAGAATCAAACACACATGCATCAATTCTAACCCATATTCATTGAAACCCTAAGAATTCGCCCAAACACGGGAATTTTGAAACTTGTATACAAAATTGAAAAAGAAATTTACCATGAAACAACCAGAATCAGACGTATGATAAAGAAGAATAAAGGTTCGTAAGAATTACCAGATCTCTGATTGAGAGATTGTGAAGATCTTTGGGGAGGAGGTGTAGGTCATGGATCTTGACAAGTGAAGAAGACATAGTGAAAAATCGGTGAAAATTGAAGCGGTGGTGCAAAACCTTAAAATAAGCTCAGAAAAAATTGAAGAAAAAGGAAATAGAGAAAAAGATGCGAAAGAATTATTCGGAGATGCCGCAAATGGAAACTGGAAGAAGGTTAAACACAGTCAAATTTATTCAAAATGATACCTAACCTTTATATTTTAATTCTGTAATTTTAATACATCATTTAATAATTTCGCTCCACATTTTTTATATATTTTAATTTGGAGTTGCGTTATAGTTTTTGTGGTTGGTTTTTAGTTCAAGCTATAAATGATTTTTAAAACATGTTTTCTTTTCTTTTTTTTCAAAACCACAAAATATATGAATTTTTTTTATTAAAAGATTAGAATTATTTAACCTTTAGATATTCATTGAATCAAAATATCTTCAATTAATTATTATTGATATATTACTTTTATAAAGTTTCTCGTAAGTTATCAAATATACATCATAACATCCCTTATCTCATAAGAAATTATCGGGGAGAATTTAATCGAATGCTTTATTGTTAATCTTTTAATGATACTATATATTTATGATTTTTTTTCAATAATCAAGTATTGAAAAATATACACAAATAATTATGTTTCGGAAAAAAATTATGCAAATAAATATGTTTCAGAAAACGTTAACATGCAGTAGCCAAGTGAAATGACACATGTATATGTCATTTTGCCTTAGGCACCATCCCACATGGCGCTTACATTTTCGACAAATCATGTGAGATGGCGCATGCTCTTTGTTTATAGGAGGACATGCCATTTGTTACACCTCATTTCCCAATATTAGTAATTATAGTAAAATACACACCATATATCAGAGTTCTCCACAATGGGATGTCACATAATTCAAGTTCTCATAAAGTTTTAAAATACTTTAGTCTGTCATTTATTCAAAATACATATTCAGCAGCGGAAAAACGACAATTTAATTCAGTTTCATGGCATTCTAGCCTCAACAATAATAAAACTCCACAAAATATGTGGTTCAACATAATTCATAAATTAAGATACGTAACAATAAAACAAATGAAAGAACATAACAATTTCTCAAATCCCGTGTTACGTATCAGAGCAAGACTCTCTATATTCAACGAGCTCACTAAAGACTTCAAGCTATCATCACGCTTATACGAACTAGTCTCGATCACCTGCACGTTACCCACGTGGAGGCTGTAACACCCCTTCTAATTTACCCGCGATTTATATATATTTAATCAGAGTTTTAAACATAACGACAAGGGCGTCACAATTTTAAGAATTCAAAATAACAAAACAGTTATCATGCCTTTTACTGAAGAACTTATTAAATAAAATAAAACCAAGGATTATGTTTATAAAGCGGAAATAACATAAGAATCCGGAATAATTCCAAATCACAACTATTCCATAACATAAACCAAAAGAACTAGTTTTAAATCTATAAAAATTTCAATCAATCGTTCCCCAGTGTTACAATTACCAGAGCATGACACTGACACGCGGATTAACTACGTAGCACAGCTCTATAAGTTGTCCTCACCAATTCCCGAGCAGCTAATCTCCTCAATCTGAAATCATTAAAGTAAGGGTGAGATTTCATCAAGATTAAAATGCATTATACATTTCTTTAAAACAATAAAACAATCAATTCATTATTCCACCCTTATTAACAGCATTAGAATACGATTCCCAATTACAATCCACACATTCATTATGCATACAACAACAATCAATGCAATTATAACACTGGAAATCATCCTAACATGTTATAATTACATATGCAATGCAGACTCAAATGCATGTGGTACCAAACGTGAACCAAGTCCACACCCTGTTCCGCTTACACTTCGGAAAACAGCGTCAATTAATGATTCGTCCATACATCACTGGTTCAAGAATCTAGCCTCACCACCTCTATCCATTAGGTACGGTTATTGGCCCTGCAAGCACAATTCCACACAATGGAAATGAACCATTACCAAATACTCATGCATGCACATCAGAAGCATGCAACAATTCAAACATGGAATAGAATCACACAACATTATTCCAATTATAATCAATAACCATAACAGCATATGATAACAACAATCATGAGCATCTAAAGTTAATTACAATCCAAGGAAAATAACATACTGCATATTTACTTAGCAAATGATTCACAAATTCACAATGAGTCCTTATTACGGAAGCCAAATTAATTCTTCCAGATCTCAATTATTGGTGTTGGAAATATTTTTATTAGATAGTACTCGTTCTAAACTTTCCAACGATATCAACTATGCTTAAATCGGAGTTACGGTCGCAAAGATATGACCGAAATCGTTTCCAGAAAAATCATGCTCTGTTATGTACACCATGTATCGATGCATAAGACTATGCATCAATACATAAACAGCATGTGTCGACACATGCTTCGTATGCATCGATGCATACATATAAAAATTTTGCATTTTTAAATATCTGTTCAGTATGTCTCGACCCATACGCATCATGTGTCGATGCATAGCTCTATTTTTTGCCTATGTGTCGATGCATACGCATCTTGTGTCGATGCATAACTAAAAAAATCTTCCTATGAGACGATGCATGGCTCTATGAGTCGATGCATACCTTTTTCTTACTTCTGGTTTTCTAAAATTTCACTGCATGCATCGATCCATAAAGCTATGTGTCGACCCATACTGTTGTTTTTCATCAAAACTCGCTTTTATCCATTTAATTTCCATTAAATCCAATCATCACCAAACATCGTGTCATCACAAAACAGAATTAATTACTGTGTTTTTACATCCAATTGATCACATAGAATGCAAATCCTAATTTCCTCCTCTCACTTGTTCCTTTTATTCCTTTATTTATTCTTTTTTATTTGCCAAATAATAGAAATAAATTAATTAGGATTAAGTAGAGCTTTTTACTCCATACACCCTACAATTCAACTTCACACCCCCGACACTTCCACCATTTAATTAATTAATTAAATATATTAATTCAAAAATGCCAATAATTAAACCTTTAATTAAATTAATAATTAAATTTCTAATTATTTAATAATTGAATTAATTTGGGGTGTCACAATTCTCCCCTACTAAAAAGAGTTTTCGTCCTCGAAAACATACCTTAGACGAAAAGTTCGGGATACGAGTCCTTCATCTGGCTCTCCAGCTCCCAAGTTACATTTCCACCTGTTGGTCCTCCCCAAGCTACTTTTACCAATGCTATCTCTTTACCTCACAATTGCTTCACCTTTCGATCCTCAATTCTCTCGCAGGTAATGCTTCAACAGTCAGATTATCTCGCACCTGTATATCATCTACCTGGATCTCATAAGACGGATCAGGAATGTACTTCCTCAACTGAGATACATGGAAGACATCATGCAAATTCGCAAGCGACGGCGGTAAAGCAATTTGATAAGCAACTCTTCCAACCTTCTTGGTAATTTGATACGGACCAATAAAATGCAGAGTCAACTTCTTTGACTTCAAGGCTCGACCAATACCAGTCATCGGAGTAACTCGCATAAACACATGATCTCATTCACTAAACTCGAGATCCTTCCTCCTCTTATCATGATAACTCTTCTGACGACTCTGAGAAGCTCTTATCTTCTCCTGAATCATCTTGATCTTTTCTGAAGTCTGTTGGACAATCTCCGGTCCAATCACAATATTTTCTCCAGATTCGTACCAACACAACGGTGTCCGACACCTCCTACCATACAATGCCTCAAACGGAGCCATACCAATACTCGAATGAAAACTATTGTTGTAGGTAAACTCAATCAATGGCAAATAACTATCCCATGCTCCACCTTTCTCCAACACACAAGCTCGCAACAAATCCTATAACGATTGAATCGTTCTCTCCGTCTGACCATCTGTCTGTGGATGATAAGCGGAACTCAACCTCAACTTAGTACCTAACGTTTCTTGCAGCCCCGTCCAAAACTTAGACGTAAACCTCGGATCTCTATCCGACACAATACTAGAAGGAATACATTGCAAACTTACAATCTTCTCAACATACAATTTTGCCAACCTTTCCATAGGATAATCCATTCTTATTAGAATAAAGTGAGAGGACTTCGTCAACCGATCAACAATAACCCAAATAGAATCAGAATTCTTCACTGTCCTCGGCAAACCAGATACAAAATCCTTAGAAATGCCATCCCATTTCCATTCCGGAACAAACAATGGTTCCATCAAACCTGACGGTTTCTGATGTTCAATTTTCGACTTCTGACAAACCAAACAAGCATAAACAAACTCAACAATTTCCTTTTTCATTCCAGGCCACCAAAATAACTTTTTCAAGTCATGATACATCTTAGTAGCACCAGGATGAATACTTAATCCACTACGATGTCCTTCTTCCAAAATACTCTTATGAAGTTCTGCAATATCTGGTACACAAACTCTGTCACCAAATCTCATAACACCATTCTCATCAATCCAGAATTCACCTCCTTGACCTTGGTTGATCAATGTCAACTTATCCACGAAAATAACATCGACTTCTGCCCAGTTCGAATTTCCTCCAAAATACCACTAGTCAACGTCAACATTCCCAATTTAACACTATCAGAAGTAGTCTCACATACCAGACTCAAGTCTCTGAACTGCTCGACTAACTCCAGTTCACGCACCATCAACATTGACATATGCAAGGACTTCCTACTCAATGCATCTGCAACAACGTTTGCCTTACAAGGATGGTAATTCAAACCAAAATCATAATCCTTAAGAAATTCTAACCACCTTCTCTGCCTCATATTCAACTCTTTCTTATCGAAGAGATACTTCAAACTCTTATGATCACTGAACACCTCAAATCGAGAACCATACAGATAATGCCTCCACAATTTCAAAACAAATACTACTACTGTCAGCTCTAGATCATGAGTCGGATAATTCCTTTCATGAACTTTCAATTGTCTCGAAGCATAAGCCACAACCTACTTATCTTGCATCAAAACACCACCTAATCCCATCAAAGACGCATCACAATACACAACAAAAGATTCTGCCGGATTCGGAAAAATCAGAATCGGAGCACTAGTCAACCTCTTCTTCAACTCTTGGAATCCTTTCTCACAATCAGAATCCCAAACAAACACTTGACCCTTTCTTGTCAACTTAGTCAACGACAAAGCTAACTTCGAAAATCCTTCAATGAACTTTCTATAGTAACCTGCAAGACCAAGAAAACTACGGATTTCAGAAGCATTCTTCGACGCTTCCCACTGAGATACCACTTCTACTTTCGTAGGATCAACAACAATACCATTCTTGGAAATCACATGACCAAGAAAGCTTACTTCACTTAACCAGAACTCACACTTAGACAACTTTGCATACAACTTCTTCTCTTTCAACAGTTCCAACACAATTCTAAGGTGTCCCGCATGCTCTTCATCATTATTCGAATAGATCAGAATGTCATCAATAAATACCACCACAAACTTATCAAGATACGGATGAAATATCCTGTTCATATACTTCATGAAAACACCAGGTGCATTAGTAACTCCAAACAGCATAACAGAATACTCATAATGTCCATACCTCATCCTAAATGCAGTTTTCTGAATATCTTCCGTCTTCACACGAATCTGATGATATCCAGACCTCAGATCAATCTTACTGAATACACAAACTCCAACTATCTGATCCATCAAATCATAAATCCTCGGCAATGGATACCGATTCTTGATTGTAACTTTGTTCAACTGCCTATAATCAACACACAGTCTCATTGTACCTTCCTTCTTCTTAACCAACAACACAGGAGCACCCCACGGCGAAACACTAGGACGAATAAACTTCTTCTCAAGTAATTCTTCCAACTGCTTCTGTAACTCAAACAATTCAGATGCCGACATGCGATAAGGCCCCATCGACACCGGACTAGTTCCAGGAATTAAATCTATAGTAAACTCCACTTCTCTCTCAGGTGGCAATTCACTAACATCTTCCAGAAACACTTCTGGGAATTCATTCACAACAGGTAACTCCCCACTCTTAGCTTTTCCTTTCACCTCCGTTGAAGAATACGACATAAACACTACAGCACCTTCCTTAACAGCTGAATTCATCTGCTTAACTCACATAGTCACATCTTCGACACTAACCTCTTCAGAAAAAATAATCGTCTTCGCAAAACAGTTGATATGAACCTGGTTGAATTCCAACCAGTTCATTCCAAGGATGATATCAAGTTGTTCTAATGGTAGGCACACTAAATCCATACTGAAACCTCTACCAAAAATTACAATAGGGCAATTCCTACAAACATATAAAGTAGTTATTGAACCCGACGCAGGAGTGTCAATAACCATACTTCCATCCATATTAGAAATATCTAAGTTCAATCTTTTAGCACAATCTAAAGCAATAAAAGAATGTATCGCTCCAGTATCAATAATCGCAATTAAAGGTATGCCATTAATAAAACATGTACCTTTAATCAACCGATCATCTGGCTTAGTCTTTGATCCTGACAAAGCGAACAATTTTCCACCAGCTTGTTCTTTCTTTGGCTTAGTGCACTGCAGACGAGTATGACCTTCTTCGCCACAGTTGTAACAAGTTACCTTTCTGGCTCTGCATTCAGTAGTTACATGACCAAACCTTCCACAGTTGCTGCACTTCTTCACATCATTCTTGCATTCATTAGCTCGATGCCCTATTTCACCACACTTGTAGCACTTAATGGAAGAACCAGAATCTCCCCCACTAGGCTTCTTCCAACCACCAGATTTTTGATTATTCTTATCATAGGGTTTACCACGATCCATCTGTAGCTTTCCTCTCCGATCAACATACCCTCGAGCATTTATCCGAGTATTAGCAAGATCCTCTTCTAGAATCCTACTACAGTCTACCAAATCAGAAAACCTCCTGATGCGCTGATACCTGATACCCTGCTGATCTCATTACGAAGACCATTCTTAAATTTGATACATTTGGAAAATTCTCCATCAGCATTGTTAGTGTAATGAGCATAGTACTTCGCCAACTCAGTGAATTTTGAAGCATACTCACTCACAGACTTGTTGCCCTGCTTGAGCTCCGGAAATTCAATCTCCTTCTTGCCCCGAATATCTTCAGGAAAGTACCTCCTCAGAAAATCTCTCCTTAACATAGCCCAAGTCAATGCAATACCATCTTGTTCCATTTCAGTCCTAGTAGCAACCCACCAGTCATCAACTTCCTCTGCTAACATGTGAGTACCATACCTCACCTTCAGCTCTTCCGCACAGTCAATCACCCTGAAGATCCTCTCGATCTCCTTCAACCATTTATGAGCACCTTCGGGATCATGAGTGCCTTTGAACAATGGAGGATTGTTCCTCTGAAAGTTTCCCAACTTCCTATCAGCACCAATGCCACCTCCTAACTGATTCCCTCCAAGCACACCAACTAGCATTCTAAGGGTTCAGCAATAGCAACATCGTTTCTTCCGTTACCTCTTACGGCCATTGTTTTGTAACATTACAAAACAATCACATCAATACACAAGTATCGACAGTGTTACCTTGCACTAGTCGCATACAAAAGGGATAAAGACTCTAAGCCACGACCGACTATGCTCTGATACCATTATTGTAACACCCCCTTCTAATTTACCCGCGATTTATATATATTTAATCAGAGTTTTAAACATAACGACAAGGGCGTCACAATTTTAAGAATTCAAAATAACAAAACAGTTATCATGCCTTTTACTGAAGAACTTATTAAATAAAATAAAACCAAGGATTATGTTTATAAAGCGGAAATAACATAAGAATCCGGAATAATTCCAAATCACAACTATTCCATAACATAAACCAAAAGAACTAGTTTTAAATCCATAAAAATTCCAATCAATCGTTCCCCAGTGTTACAACTACTAGGGCATGACACTGACACGTGGATTAACTACGTAGCACAGCTCTATAAGCTGTCCTCACCAATTCCCGAGCAGCTAATCTCCTCAATCTGAAATCATTAAAGTAAGGGTGAGATTTCATCAAGATTAAAATGCATTATACATTTCTTTAAAATAATAAAACAATCAATTCATTATTCCACCCTGATTAACATCATTAGAATACGATTCCCAATTACAATTCACACATTCATTATGCATACAACAACAATCAATGCAATTATAACACTGGAAATCATCCTAACATGTTATAATTACATATGTAATGCCGACTCAAATGCATGTGGTACCAAACGTGAACCAAGTCCACACCCTGTTCCAATTACACTTCGGAAAACAGCATCAATTAATGATTTGCCCATACATCACTGGTTCAAGAATCTAGCCACCACCTCTATCCATTAGGTATGATTATTGGCCCTGCAAGCTCAATTCCACACAATGGGAATGAACCATTACCAAATGCTCATACATGCACATCAGAAGCATGCAATAATTCATACATGGAATAGAATCACACAACATTATTCCAATTATAATCAAAAACCATAACAACATATGATAACAACAATCATGAGCATCTAAAGTTAATTACAATCCAAGGAAAATAATATACTGCATATTTACTTAGCAAATGATTCACAAATTTACAATGAGTCCTTATTACAGAAGCCAAATTAATTCTTCCAGATCTCAATTATTGGTGTTGGAAATATTTTTATTAGATAGTACTCGTTCTAAACTTTCCAACGATACCAACTATGCTTAAATTGGAGTTACGGTCGCAAAGATATGACCGAAATCATTTCTAGAAAAATCATGCTCTGTTATGTACACCATGTATCGATTAAGCCTATGCATCAATACATAAACAGCATGTGTCGACACATGCTTCGTATGCATCGATGCATACATATAAAAATTCTGCATTTTTAAAAATTTGTTCAGTATGTGTCGACCCATACGCATCATGTGTCGATGCATAACTCTATTTTTGGCCTATGTGTCGATGCATACGCATCTTGTGTCGATGCATAACTAAAAAAATCTTCCTATGAGCCGATGCATGGCTCTATGAGTCGATGCATACCTATTCCTTGCTTCTGGTTTTCTAAAATCTCACTGCATGCATCGATCCATAAAGCTATGTGTCAACCCATACTATTGTTTTTCATCAAAAACTCAGTTTTTATCTACTATTACGAATTTCCATTAAATCCAATCATCACTAAACATCATGTCATCACAAAACAGAATTAATTATTGTGTTTTTACATCCAATTGATCACAGAATTTGTTTTCTAATTCACCTATATTCATCTTACATAGATTAATCATTCATAACAGTTCCAATCATGGTTTTACGTCGGATTATAACGTTAGGGCACACTCAATTATCCTAATTCGAGATTCCTAACGGATCGATTCGTTCTAACGATCATCAAAACCTATAAGGCATAATAATCAGATTCAATCCCCCTTACCTCGCGATGAATCTTCGAATTCTCAGCGTTTGGCTTTTTCTCCTCTTTCTCTTCTCTTTCCAATCTCACGTAGAATGCAAATCCTAATTTCCTCCTCTCACTTGTTCCTTTTATTCCTTTATTTATTCTTTTTTATTTGCCAAATAATAGAAATAAATTAATTAGGATTAAGTAGAGCTTTTTACTCCATACACCCTACAATTCAACTTCACACCCCCAACACTTCCACCATTTAATTAATTAATTAAATCTATTAATTCAAAAATGCCAATAATTAAATTAATAATTAAATTTCTAATTATTTAATAATTGAATTAATTTGGGGTGTCACAATTCTCCCCTACTAAAAAGAGTTTTCGTCCTCGAAAACATACCTTAGACGAAAAGTTCGGGATACGAGTCCTTCATCTGGCTCTCCAGCTCCCAAGTTACATTTCCACCTGTTGGTCCTCCCCAAGCTACTTTTACCAATGCTATCTCTTTACCTCACAATTGCTTCACCTTTCGATCCTCAATTCTCGCAGGTAATGCTTCAACAGTCAGATTATCTCGCACCTGTATATCATCTACCTGGATCTCATAAGACGGATCAGGAATGTACTTCCTCAACTGAGATACATGGAAGACATCATGCAAATTCGCAAGCGACGGCGGTAAAGCAATTTGATAAGCAACTCTTCCAACCTTCTTGGTAATTTGATACGGACCAATAAAATGCAGAGTCAACTTCTTTGACTTCAAGGCTCGACCAATACCAGTCATCGGAGTAACTCGCATAAACACATGATCTCATTCACTAAACTCGAGATCCTTCCTCCTCTTATCATGATAACTCTTCTGACGACTCTGAGAAGCTTTCATCTTCTCCTGAATCATCTTGATCTTTTCTGAAGTCTGTTGAATAATTTCTGGTCCAATCACAACACTTTCTCCAGATTCGTACCAACACAACGGTGTCCGACACCTCCTACCATACAATGCCTCAAATGGAGCCATACCAATACTCGAATGAAAACTATTGTTGTAGGTAAACTCAATCATTGGTAGATAACTATCCCAAGCTCCACCTTTCTCCAACACACAAGCTCTCAACAAATCTTCTAACGACTGAATCGTTCTCTCCGTCTGACCATCTGTCTGTGGATGATAAGCGGAACTCAATCTCAACTTAGTACCTAATGCTTCTTGCAGCCCCGTCCAAAACTTAGACGTAAACCTCGGATCTCTATCCGACACAATACTAGAAGGAATACCATGCACACTTACAATCTTCTCAACATACAATTCTGCCAACCTTTCCATAGGATAATCCATTCTTATCGGAATGAAGTGAGCAGATTTTGTCAACCGATCAACAATAACCCAATTAGAATCACAATTCTTCACTGTCCTTGGCAAACCAGATACAAAATCCATAGAAATGCCATCCCATTTCCACTCCGGAACAAACAACGGTTCCATCAATCCTGACAGTTTCTAATGTTCAATCTTTGACTTCTGACAAACCAAACAAGCATAAACAAACTCATCAATTTTCTTTTTCATTCCAGGCCACCAAAATAACTTTTTCAAGTCATGATACATCTTAGTAGCACCAGGATGAATACTTAATCCACTACGATGTCCTTCTTCCAAAATACTCTTATGAAGTTCTGCAATATCTGGTACACAAACTCTGTCACCAAATCTCATAACACCATTCTCGTCAATTCAGAATTCACCTCCTTGACCTTGGTTGATCAATGTCAACTTATCCACGAAAATAACATCAGATTTCTGCCCAGTTCGAATTTCCTCCAAAATACCACTAGTCAACGTCAACATTCCCAATTTAACACTATCAGAAGTAGTCTCACATACCAGACTCAAGTCTCTGAACTGCTCGACTAACTCCAGTTCACGCACCATCAACATTGACATATGCAAGGACTTCCTACTCAATGCATCTGCAACAACGTTTGCCTTACCAGGATGGTAATTCAAACCAAAATCATAATCCTTAAGAAATTCTAACCACCTTCTCTGCCTCATATTCAACTCTTTCTTATCGAAGAGATACTTCAAACTCTTATGATCACTGAACACCTCAAATCGAGAACCATACAGATAATGCCTCCACAATTTCAAAACAAATACTACTACTGTCAGCTCTAGATCATGAGTCGGATAATTCCTTTCATGAACTTTCAATTGTCTCGAAGCATAAGCCACAACCTACTTATCTTGCATCAAAACACCACCTAATCCCATCAAAGACGCATCACAATACACAACAAAAGATTCTGCCGGATTCGGAAAAATCAGAATCGGAGCACTAGTCAACCTCTTCTTCAACTCTTGGAATCCTTTCTCACAATCAGAATCCCAAACAAACACTTGACCCTTTCTTGTCAACTTAGTCAACGACAAAGCTAACTTCGAAAATCCTTCAATGAACTTTCTATAGTAACCTGCAAGACCAAGAAAACTACGGATTTCAGAAGCATTCTTCGACGCTTCCCACTGAGATACCACTTCTACTTTCGTAGGATCAACAACAATACCATTCTTGGAAATCACATGACCAAGAAAGCTTACTTCACTTAACCAGAACTCACACTTAGACAACTTTGCATACAACTTCTTCTCTTTCAACAGTTCCAACACAATTCTAAGGTGTCCCGCATGCTCTTCATCATTATTCGAATAGATCAGAATGTCATCAATAAATACCACCACAAACTTATCAAGATACGGATGAAATATCCTGTTCATATACTTCATGAAAACACCAGGTGCATTAGTAACTCCAAACAGCATAACAGAATACTCATAATGTCCATACCTCATCCTAAATGCAGTTTTCTGAATATCTTCCGTCTTCACACGAATCTGATGATATCCAGACCTCAGATCAATCTTACTGAATACACAAACTCCAACTATCTGATCCATCAAATCATAAATCCTCGGCAATGGATACCGATTCTTGATTGTAACTTTGTTCAACTGCCTATAATCAACACACAGTCTCATTGTACCTTCCTTCTTCTTAACCAACAACACAGGAGCACCCCACGGCGAAACACTAGGACGAATAAACTTCTTCTCAAGGAATTCCTCCAACTGCTTCTTCAACTCAGATAATTTAGATGCCGACATGCGATAAGGCGCCATCGACACCAGACTAGTTCCAGGAATTAAATCTATAGTAAACTCCATTTCTCTCTCAGGTGGAAATTCACTAACATCTTCCTGAAACACTTCTGGAAATTCATTTACAACAGGTAATTTCCCACTCTTAGCTTTTCCTTTCACCTCCGTCGAAGAATACAACATAAACACCGCAACACCATCTTTAACAGCTGAATTCATCTGCTTAACCGACATAGTCACACCTTCAATTCTAGCGTCTTCGAGAAAAATAACTGTCTTCTCAAAACAGTTGATATGAACCTGGTTGAATTCCAACCAGTTCATTCCAAGGATGATATCAAGTTGTTCTAACGGTAGGCACACTAAATCCATACCGAAACCTCTACCAAAAATTACAATAGGACAATTCCTACAAACATATGAAGTAGTCACTGAACCTGATGCAGGAGTGTCAATAACCATACTTCCATCCATATTAGAAATATCCAAGTTCAATCTTTTAGCACAATCCAAAGCAATAAAAGAATGTGTCGCTCCAGTGTCAATAATCGCAATTAAAGGTATGCCATTAATAAAACATGTACCTTTAATCAACCGATCATCTGGCTTAGTCTTTGATCCTGACAAAGCGAACAATTTTCCACCAGCTTGTTCTTTCTTTGGCTTAGTGCACTGCAGACGAGTATGACCTTCTTCGCCACAGTTGTAACAAGTTACCTTTCTGGCTCTGCATTCAGTAGTTACATGACCAAACCTTCCACAGTTGCTGCACTTCTTCACATCATTCTTGCATTCATTAGCTCGATGCCCTATTTCACCACACTTGTAGCACTTAATGGAAGAACCAGAATCTCCCCCACTAGGCTTCTTCCAACCACCAGATTTTTGATTATTCTTATCATAGGGTTTACCACGATCCATCTGTAGCTTTCCTCTCCGATCAACATACCCTCGAGCATTTATCCGAGTATTAGCAAGATCCTCTTCTAGAATCCTACTACAGTCTACCAAATCAGAAAACCTCCTGATGCGCTGATACCTGATACCCTGCTTGATCTCATTACGAAGACCATTCTTAAATTTGATACATTTGGAAAATTCTCCATCAGCATTGTTAGTGTAATGAGCATAGTACTTCGCCAACTCAGTGAATTTTGAAGCATACTCACTCACAGACTTGTTGCCCTGCTTGAGCTCCAGAAATTCAATCTCCTTCTTGCCCCGAATATCTTCAGGAAAGTACCTCCTCAGAAAATCTCTCCTTAACACAGCCCAAGTCAATGCAATACCATCTTGTTCCATTTCAGTCCTAGTAGCAACCCACCAGTCATCAACTTCCTCTGCTAACATGTGAGTACCATACCTCACCTTCAGCTCTTCCGCACAGTCAATCACTCTGAAGATCCTCTCGATCTCCTTCAACCATTTATGAGCACCTTCGGGATCATGAGTGCCTTTGAACAATGGAGGATTGTTCCTCTGAAAGTTTCCCAACTTCCTATCAGCACCAATGCCACCTCCTAACTGATTCCCTCCAAGCACACCAACTAGCATTCTAAGGGTTCAGCAATAGCAACATCGTTTCTTCCGTTACCTCTTACGGCCATTGTTTTGTAACATTACAAAACAATCACATCAATACACAAGTATCGACAGTGTTACCTTGCACTAGTCGCATACAAAAGGGATAAAGACTCTAAGCCACGACCGACTATGCTCTGATACCATTATTGTAACACCCCCTTCTAATTTACCCGCGATTTATATATATTTAATCAGAGTTTTAAACATAACGACAAGGGCGTCACAATTTTAAGAATTCAAAATAACAAAACAGTTATCATGCCTTTTACTGAAGAACTTATTAAATAAAATAAAACCAAGGATTATGTTTATAAAGCGGAAATAACATAAGAATCCGGAATAATTCCAAATCACAACTATTCCATAACATAAACCAAAAGAACTAGTTTTAAATCCATAAAAATTCCAATCAATCGTTCCCCAGTGTTACAACTACTAGGGCATGACACTGACACGTGGATTAACTACGTAGCACAGCTCTATAAGCTGTCCTCACCAATTCCCGAGCAGCTAATCTCCTCAATCTGAAATCATTAAAGTAAGGGTGAGATTTCATCAAGATTAAAATGCATTATACATTTCTTTAAAATAATAAAACAATCAATTCATTATTCCACCCTGATTAACATCATTAGAATACGATTCCCAATTACAATTCACACATTCATTATGCATACAACAACAATCAATGCAATTATAACACTGGAAATCATCCTAACATGTTATAATTACATATGCAATGCAGACTCAATGCATGTGGTACCAAACGTGACCAAGTCACCAACATCGATTCATCCATAATCACCCAGACACTTCCAGCCTCACCACCCACAATCACCCGGGTACGGTTATTGGCAATACGAGCCAAATTCCACACAATGGGAATTAACTCCACCAGAATGCATATGCATGCACATCATTAAGCATGCAACATTCAATCCACAGAATATGATTACAACATAATTCCACACCATGCCATACATAGCCAACACCATCAACAACACATAATAACAGCAAGTCATGACATATAACGTTAATTACAACACATGAAATTAACATACAGCAAGTATACACAACGAATGATTATGAATTACAACGAATCCCTACTATGGAAACCAAAATAATCCTTCAGGATCTCAATTACTGGTTTTAAAAGTGTTTTGAATAGAATGTACTCGTTCTAAGCTTTCCAACGATACCAACTATGCCTAAATCGGAGTTACGGTCGCAAAGATATGACCGAAACTGTTTTCAGAAAATCATGTTCTGCCCCAGTACAGTATGTATCGACACAAAACCTCATGTGTCAATACATAACTTGCTTGCGTCGACTCATAGGTCGTATGCATCGATGCATACAGTTGAAAATTCTGCATTTTTCAAAGTTGGTTCAGTATGTGTCGATGCATAACACGTATGTGTCGATGCATAGGTTTGATTTTTGGCCTATGAGTCGATGCATGGCTCTATGAGTCGATGCATACGTTTTCCACGCCTCTGGTTTTCCAAAATTTTGCTACTTGCATCGATCCATAAAGCTATGTGTCGACCCATACTGTTAATTTTCACCCAAAAACCAGTTTTTCTTCACTGTTTCCAATTCCCATTAATTCCATTCACCACCAAACTTTAACTTATACCAGAACAGAATTTCTTAATACGTTTTTACATCCATTTGACCATAAAATCATGTTTTCCAATTAGCCTAGGATCATCTTACATAAATTAATCGTTCATAACAATTCCAATCAAGGTTTTACGTCGGATTATAACGTTAGGGCACAACCTAGAATCCTAATTCAAGATTCCTAGCGGATTGAATTATTCTATTGATCATCAAAACCTATAAGGCATAATAATCAGATCAAATCACCCCTTACCTCATGATGATTCTTCAAACTTCCGACGATATGGCTTTTTCTCCTCTTTCTCTTCTCTTTTCCAAAAGTGCGTAGAATGAATCCTAATTCCTCTTCTCAGCTTCCTTTATTTATTCCTTTTTATTTTCCAAATAATAGAAATAAATAAATTAGATTAATTAGAGTCTTTTACTCTACACACCTCCCAAATCTACTTCACACCCCCAACACATCCATTTATTTAATTAATTAATTAAATCTATTAATTCAAAAATGCCAATAATTAAATTAATAATTAAATTTCTAATTATTTAATAATTGAATTAATTTGGGGTGTCACAGAGGCAACATCACAGCAGAAAGAGTGAGTAATCACAATTCATTACAAAAGATATAAGGAAAAGACATAGTAGTTATAAACAACATCAATCATGAAATCTGCACATCATCATTTACCAAATATTATACTCACACCTTCATATCATAATTATATATATACACATCTTCATCATAACATCACCGAAACACATCATAACATCACCGAAACACATCATAACACATCACAACACTTTAGTCACCCACATTTCACAGTAATAATTCAACATTTATGCAACGTCATGAAATTTAGTGCAATGCAATGCATGTGGTACCATCAAGGCATAAGCCTTCGTCACAAAGGCATTTAGGCATTCTAGAGCATCAAGCCCTCGTTGCCCACATTTAGCCCTCGTCAGCAAATGCATGTCATATGATTGTGCAACAACATAAATATATAACACACAATGCACAAGCTTTCGTCACTATACCAATTTAGGCTATCAACATAATCATAATCATCATATACATCGACGCCATATTCATCATCACAAATAATCGTCATCATAGTCATCAACAACTCATCATAGCAACACATACCTCATTAAAATACCAACAATTCATCATAACAACACATACATAATTAAAATACAAACAATTCATCATATCATTTTAACCAAACATACATCATCATTATATTATTTTAATCAAACATACATCATCCTTATATCATCATATCATTATAGCAAACGAAACATCAAGGTATTATTAACATAACATCATACAAACAAACGTTAATGTAAGTCAACACGGGGAACCTAACCACATCTCAGCTTAGTTATTGAGGAAATACTTCTTTTATCTCATTTTATTCCATCTAAATAAAGTTTACTGCATTAGCTACCCTAGGCTTCGAACAGTATCTCAATCCGAGTTATAAAACCCAAGTTATGGCTCTTTTAAGTATATTCAACACAACCAATCAAATATGGACATCGTCGCCCAGCGAAACTCCTTTCTCGCCCGGAGAAACTCCTTTCGCTTCTGCATCGCCCAACGAAGGTACGAGCGAAGCCCTCCAGTAGCTACCTCTTTTCCCGCCCTTTGTCGCCTCTCATGTTCGCCTGGCGACGTCCTAGCAAGACTTCATCGCTCGACAACACTACCCTTGTTTCCTAGCGTTACACATCTGGAAATTCCTATTGTGATTCCTCCACTGTTCACTCCTAAGTCTTCTTGCAAGTTCACCTCAAATAAAATCCCAAAAAAACTCATTTACAATGCCATGGTTTCACAATATCCCAATAGCACAATATAGCAACATCACTTACACCATTCCTCATCATTATAACATCTTGGCACCAATTTCATCATATTCATCATGTTATCCAATCTTACCATATTATATTCACACTTCCAAATCATTAGTACAAATCACACCATCAAATTAACATTCATCACTAAACATTACTTAAGTTACAACCTCGTTAACTTCGTTTAATTAGTAATCATGTTTCTCATCAAAATAACGCATTTCTAGCATAACAACATATAACAAATCAATCTTATAAACGCATAGGTATTTTATATTATGCCTCAAAGCACTCATATAATTCAATCATAATGTAGTTCATCTCATTAGCTTTCCAACAGTTCAAACGGTGCATCAATCGAACTCTTGAAGCTCAAGTTATGATCATTTTACGAAAGTCCAAACAGCCAACAGTTTTGCCACCCGTCGCCCAACGAAAACTTAGTGTCGCCCGACGATCCATTGCTTTAGTGTCGCCCGGCGCTGCGTCGCAGACAACACTTCTCCTCCTGTAATTTTCCACCTTTGGAGGCCTTCTGGAACTCCGAATTCGATTCCGTAAAAAGCTCTGGTTTCAGAATTTCATATCCTATGATTCTATAATATTATTAATAGCCTATAACAATTATCTAAAGGTTCAAACATCATTAATTCATCAATGATTCATTCACTCATTCATTCAACACATATTTTTTGCCCAATTTCATCAATCCTTATGAAAATCATCACTTAAAACACAAACCTACCACTATCTTAACCCGATATCAATCATAATAAACGTGATTAAACCCATTACCTTAGACTCCTAGCTTTGATTCATGTTCCAAGCTCTACGGTTGAATTCCTCTTCTCTTTTCTTCGTGCCCTAGTCGCTTCTCCCTTTTCTCCAATATTCCACGATCGTAACAACTGAACACAAGAATTTCAATATTCCTTGTTTAACCCTTGGATCCCTATTATGTTATTCCATCATTGTCCTCACTTAATCCACATAACTTTACCATTTATCCCTTCTTGTCTCTACACCATATTTCCCTTATTTTAATAAATATAATAATTCTAAATATTATAATTAAATCCACTAAATTTCAAATAATTATTTAATTTCTAAATAATTATTTAATTTCTAAATAATTATTAACTAATCAAATACTCCTCATATATTTATTATTTCAACACTACTCCATAACATATTATCGCCAAACACCATGATGTATCATATAAATCACAATAATTCCCAAATAATCACAAATAACTAATTAAATAATTAGTTATGATTTTTGGGGTGTTACACCATTTGAGATGGCTACTACATATAATTGTGTTTTCTATAGATAAACTATTCATTTCTCCATCATTCTTCACACCTTCTCACATTCTCTTCTTATTTTCTCTCATTTTATCTCTATTTTTTGTGCCATGACATCTCCCACAATTTTCACGAGAGATGGGTACGTCATTTTATCGGCCACCAAACATCCGATGAAAATAAAATTTTGGCACAGTTATACCATGGACAAACTGAAGAAAGAGTTGATGTGATTGTTATAAGGGGACATCGAATACGGGGAACAAATTAGAAGGATCCAGAGAAAAAGGACAAAAATCTCATATTTAACTGCAAGACCTCAAAGTTGGTTGGAGGAAGTCAAAACACACATACACATAATCGCGATGATGCACGAAGATGATGAAACTTGTAGGTCTGATAATTGATGGAAATGAAAATAAAGACAATGACTTTAAAGTAGATGATCAAAGTGGCGTAGTATAAGCATGATGTGTCGTAGTTTGTTATGCGAGTATAACTTATTGGAGTCAACAATTAAACATTCAAAGCTACGGGGATAATGCAAACTATTGGACATTCCAGACTTGAAGTGATAGGTGAAAGGTTTGTATATTATCCGTGTTAGTGCCATGTCAATCGATATGTTAATTTACATGTTTGATTAATGAATTTTAGTGCCATGTCAATCGATGTTGAAAGATGTGACATCCCATTTTGGTGTTTGATTTAGAAATTAATTTACTCTGGTTTTTATTTAATTATCGATGGAGAAATAAGGTGTTACAAGAGTCATGGAAGGATGCTCAAGTTATGAAACTTTTAGGGAAAAATGTAGGATTTCATACAATGAGATATAGACTACAATGTTTAAGGAAATTAATATGAGGATTTGAGATTATTGATATTGGGAATGGATTCTTCATGGTAAAGTTCGATTGCTCCACTATCATTGACGGTAGTCCTTGGATGATATTCGATTAATATTTAATAGTGCAATGATAGATAAAACCAAAGTAATTAAAACAGGACCTAATGTTATATCCAAAATTTTCCCTCCTAATTTTCAAGACAATCCACATCTCCATACTCAATAATTTCTCAAGGGTGACCAGATGAACCCTCTCCTAAGCAGTCAACCCATAACTAGTGTTTTGATTCTCTCAAGTCAAAGATGAGTTCTAATGCCTTAAGTGGTAATCATACCTCCTCACATGTCTCAAGGGGTCACCATGTCAAGTTTCAAGCCTCATAGTTCAGGTTTGCTCAGTCAATTGCTCAGATGGTTGAAAATTAGTTGTATTGGACAAAAAGTCAACTATGGTCAACATACAGTCAAACTTCATCATTTTTGGTCAACATAAACATTTTGAATTCACATTCATCACATGATCAAGGGTTGATCATGATTCATCAAGAAAATTCAAGATTTGATCAAAAGTCAAAGTTTCCAAATTAGGGTTTTTGGACAAAAAGTCAACAGAACTTTGACCAGACATAACTTTCACATACTTTATTAGAAATTTTTCCACCAAATCTCATTTTGAAGAGAATTAAATTATCTATAACTTCATGTCTCACAAGCTTTGGCTAAAAGTGCATCATTTGAGAGTTATGGATCATGACATTATAGGTCCTTCTAGAAAGTCAACAAAAAGTCATCTTTTTGCAAAGAAGTGTACTTGAACATGGAAACTTCAATGAAGATGAAACCAAGAGGAGTGTTTAGAGGACATCTTGAGGTTTCTAAAAAGTACAATAACACAAAAATGTTGAAAATTGAGCAAGATACAAGTTGTGCAAGTTTGACATTTTTGAAGAAGTAAATGAAGAGAAATACTTAGCAAATCCAATTTTTTTTTCCAAACGGGCCTAAATTTTTATGATCCAAACTTGATCTTGATATTATCCATGACCTTCAAACTCAATTACACTCCCTCCTCTCATTTATTAATTTATTTTTGAATTAAATCATTCCAATGAGATATTTTCACATTCAAGGCAATATATTTTCTCATTATGCTTGACCTAATATCTTGTTCTATAAATACATAACAAGATCAGACCATAAAAAACATGCATGCTTGCCTCAAGAGCAAACCCTAGAATTCTCAAAATTTCAAGAAAGCTTGCAAACTCGAGTTCCAACTTCCAGCCACTTTCAATCACTTCCAAGCACTCTATCGTGCTCCTGAGGTAATATAGAGTAAGAATAGATCCATAACCATGGCCAAACATGATCGAGTTGTGCATACCATGAACCTCCGATTGCATATTTTTCATGAATTCGTATTTTTCATTCTATTATGTTTTAATTCAAACTAACATCACTAACGTGTTCCTGAGGTTTAATAGAACAGATCTGGGCCATCATTTTCAAAGGTTAACGTCCAAATCGTATTATGCCATTGTTAGGGCATAACGACTGAGAAGCTTCGAATCTCAGTTTCCAGGCCGATTCAGGACGAAAGAACACCTCCATCGTGTTCGCAAGGGTCGAATTAGGCGATATGGACTTTTATTTTTCTTTGAATAATGCGTTTTGTAGGTTTTTGAGTTTTGTGTAGGTCGGAGAAGATGACCAGAGCCCTAGCTCCGGTGACGTCTTAGGCGAAGACCTTTTGACCGTGTGCGTGGCGCTATGGCGCGATCTGATTGGCTTGCTCGGTAATATTGGGGCCCACGGCTTGACTTGTGTTGAAATTCAAAACGGAACGAGCGAGCACTTATAATCCAACGAGCGTATTTCCAGAACAACTTGGACACTGAGCTCGGTTGGTAAGCGCGCACGCTAGTAACCCGGGGGTCCTAGGATCGATTTCCCAACGACCACACTCTTTTTCCAATCTTTTTCCCTTTCTATATTTTTTAACTATTTTCATTTTATTTTCTTAATTATTCAATTAATTTAATTAATTAATTAGTAATTATGTTAAATAATTAGAAGATTAGGATTAATTTCACAATTAACATTTTTTCTATTTTTCTTAATTAATTTAATTAGTTTAATTTAGGTTAATTTATTTAATTTAAATTAAATTTCTTTTATTAATTAAAATCCATTAGACTTAGGGTTTTCGATTCACCCGATTTTCACCTAGTAATTAGGTTAACTAAAATCAAAACCTTTTTTACTAACCTCAAACTTTTTCACTAACTATTTTCCAAACTTCTCCCGACTTTATTTTTCTTCCGATTATCTGTTTTGCGCATATTATTGTAACTGCTTCTAGGATATATAATTTTTCGCGCGCATTCCTTTATCATTATGTATCTGCTCATGTGATATAATAGATAATTAAGACATTTACTTTTCGCACCTCCTATTATGTATCTTCCCCCAAGCCCTGTAATAGCGTAGAATTTACATTTCTACACTTTTACATTTTGCACTTTACTTTTCTGTACATATACACTACTTAGATGTATGGCTAATAGGATTGCATGACAAGATCTAAAATCTACTGTTAGATCACCTTAAACAATCAAGATAATATATCTAAATTGAATCAACACACTCTATCACACTCGCACCCTTAGGGTATCCTCTCTTATTGCCTTTCGGAATACAATGGTCATGTCCCTCGAACGTAGGGGTACCATTAGCAAAGACGCTTACGAATAACATCATCATAGTCCCTTCGATACAAAGATCATAGTCCCTCGATGACCCTCAATATTGCCTACGAATATATGATCTCTTCCCTCGATTGTTGCTTACGAATAAGTGATGATCGTCCCTTCGAATTGCTAAGGTATCCTTATAATGTTTCCTTCTATGACCATACGATGACCCTACGAACGTCCCTTCACATCCAACGGATAGGGTTACCTACCAACTAATGGTATGGATAGAGCTATCCTAAAAGAGAAGGAAAATAACAAGAAATGACCATTTTGAGTAGGTAATAAGACTCTATTGCTTTCTCCAATCAAATACACTTTTCACACCTCACACTTTTCAAAAAAACCTTTCAAAGACTTTGTATACATTCCAACGAGAATCATTACAAAGTTAAATATTTTCCAAACAAACATTTCCGAACACTTTGTATACATTCCAACGAGAATGATTACGAAGTCAAAGTGAAATGTCTTTCAAAAATACTTTTCAAAAGCACATACACCAAACAAATTAAAGTGAGCTAAGCAATTAAGAGCCCGTATATAACTACGGATGGAAAGGGTGTTAATACCTTCCCTTTTCATAATTACCTCCCTTACTCAGATTCTAACGAAGGTTTTTTCCTGTTCTTTTCACCTTTCCTTTATTGGATAAAAGAAAAGTCGGTGGCGACTCTTGTTATCCGCAACATTTGCGATAAAACACAAAACAAATAAGTCAGTTCTCCCACTGTGTTACAGAACTGGAGACTCTGCTGGGGACACCCAAAGAGAGGTTACCTTAGGGCTTTAGATCACTTAAACTTTATTAAATTTCTTGACTTGTTTGCTTTATTTTAAGGGTTTCTTGGGTATTATGTCTGTGGGGGATCCTACACGCAGATCCAGGTATCCTTAGGTAAGTAGAAATAAATCATCGTGACGGTTAGGCGTAAACTGAAATAGTCAACATGATGGCTACGTTAGTGCGACACTTTGGGTGTCCTGATGCTGCTCATGTTCAGTTGAGTAAGTATTGAAATCACCCGACTGAACTTTTGACTGATAGGGGTGTATCAATGGAGTCGCCATCAAATGTCTTTTATCTCACGGAGGAGAAAGGAAAACATTGAGTAAACCTGAAGGGGATAAATCGTGGTCCTACGACCAAGAGATCGAGAGATTGTAGGTAAGGGAGTTAGTTACGCAAGGGGAAGGGATTAACAGCCAACGCCCATAGTACTCTACGGTATCCACTTCTATTTCTTGCTAAAGGGTGTGTTATATCTATCTATGCTCAAACGCTATAAATGCGTGTAAAAGAAAAAGGAAAATAAAGAAACCACATGGAAAAGAAGGAAATATTTACAAGTTGTGCTCGACTGAGCCCCGTGACAAGATGCCTACGTATTCCCGCGTGCAATGGGAAAGTCAAAGCGCCGTAGTTCGGCTCACTTATTTTGGTGGTATTTTTTACTTGTGAAAAAGGTTTTAAACACAAAAGGAAAATGCGTCCGTAGGCGAAAAGAGTTTATCTTGGTTGATTGCTTTTACCTTGAGAAAGGAGTTCAAACCATTATTAAGTGTTTTGTTTTCAAAAGAGAAAAGAAAGCAAGTTTTAGTTTTAATTACATGCAAGGATGTAAAAAGAACTAGCAAAACAAAAGGGAGACTAATTAGTACTAGCCCTAATGTTGTCATGCAAAGATTGGACCTATGGTTGAGGATGTAAGGGAATCTCTACCTATGTCAACATGCAAAGGATGTAAATCCTAATGTCTAGGCTCGAGAACTATCCTAAACGAGAGGTGCTAAGGGAAAGCTATTCTATATCCGTCTTGGTTGTAGAACCAAGGGATACAAAGGGATGAAGCAACCAAGTGCTTTGGCAGAAGCACACAAGCAATACAATACGCAAACAAATGTCAAACAATTGCAGACATAGCCCACAAAGTAAATGATGTGAGTTCTGCAGTAAATGTGAACCCCAGGAATGAGTGGAAAGTCAGAATAAGGAACTCTGGCCATTTTTGTAATCGACTCGATAAGAATAGTAACACGATTCGCATGCACCATACAAGACACAGACTAGAACTACGGGGGACAACTGCCGACCCTTTCCGCTTGCCCATATATCAATGACTCGATAGTAGGAAATATAAAAGGTGGGGCTTTGCTTGGTGGTGCCACATCGGGTGTCCTAACAACTTCTGACCCATGCAAGCACAATTGTAAACACAATGAAAAGCGCCTCTCTATGCACGGATGAAGACTTTAAACAAACCAAACACAATTAGCAAATAGAAGCGCCCTATACGGGTCTTTAAATAAACCAGAGGGGTTCCTGAACATGCTTCAACTACGGAAGCCCCATCATGCATCTCTATTCCTACTTCTCATGGCAAAAGAAAGCTGTAAAGCCCTACTTCTCATTATATCTAGGAAATCTGTAAGAGAATGCGATAAATGGTGTAGAAACTACCAATCGAATATAGAATCCGAAGTGCACTGCAAGCTAATGAAATACTCCGGAAAACTTCAAGTACTGCAGCCATGCAATAAGAGTAAACCGGTGAGAAGCACTCAAGGTATCAAATACACACGGAATAGACGTTCATACGCATCCGAAGCAATAACACCTGCAAGAGAACCACACAAGAAGACAATAGAATGTACGCGTATGCGCACAAGCAAAGGAACATGTGTATCCATATTCCATTCAAGATACACCTGCAAGAAGGGAGTTAGACCCGATAATATAATGTATATGTATATAAAACACCTGCAAGAAGGGAGTTAGACCCAAAAAAAACCAAGCAAAAGGAATGTATACGTGGGTATAAAAATGTAAAACATCGAAATATTGTGTCATATGTATTTATAACACAAGCTCCTACATTAAACACATCTCAAACAATGTCTAGGAATGTTAGAACACATGATGTTTGCATTTGGAATTAAGAAAGAAAAGAAAATTCAGTTCTAGGTCGCGCTAAGCCTACTATCTGGCGCTAAGCGCGACCCAAATAGAAAGTTTGGCGCCAAGCCTACACCTGGTAGCGCTAAGCGCGACCTGCAACACAAAAGTCATGAATTTACGCTTAGCTCCTGTGGCGCTAAGCTGCTTGTAACCCGCACTTCCTGTTTTGATCCGAATCACTTTTCATGATGCTCTCATGCCAAAAGCCAGTCCATACAGTCAAGTAACAATTCAATGCTCATAAATGAAAATCAAATGCATAAACATGTGAGGAATGCAAGTTAAATCAATAATTCCAATGTTCACAGATGAAAATCAAATGCATGAACATGTGAGGAATGCAAGTTAAAGCAACAATTCCAATGTTCATAGATGAAAATCAAATGCATGAACATGTGAGGAATGCAAGTTAAAGCAACAATTTCAATGTTCATAGATGAAAATCAAATGCATGAACATGTGAGGAATTTCGAATAGTTTTCGTAATTAATCAAGCCCAAACCATGATTATCTGAATAGTTTTCGTAATTAATCCATAACAGGCAAATTCATGCGGAATTTGAAGTCGGAATGTAAACAAAAAAGTGTCTGGAATGTGATTTTGCTTGAGTGAATCAAAATTTAGGCTTGATCGGATGAACGGTCAAGGAGAAATGAATTTTTGAAGTTTCAGCACAGTTTTTAGGCTACTGACACATGCAGAATTTTCAATGCACTCTTCATAGAAAATGGCTCGAACAAGGGTCTTCTGATCAAAATCTGCAAATGAGTATTTATGAGACAATCGAAGCTAACGGAATTTGTGAACTTTTGGCACTGTTCCTACCTCGTTTCGATAAAAATCGAGCGAGATACGATTTTTCGAAGTTCGCGTATCAGATGAAAATTACTCGGTTCATCTCAGAATCAACTCCAAAGAGTAAAATTCTGGTATTGATTGGTGATGAATCAGCTCCTTGAGTCGCAAATGAAAGTTTTAGAGGGCTTTGATACAGAATTTTAGAAATCGTCCCCGCTTAGTTTCAATTTTTCATCTAGAAGATATGAACTATTTAGTGGGCAGAATGCACGGTTCAACACTAAAATTTAGTTTAAACCACTAGAGAAATCAATTTCTTTGGGGACCTTCCTCACACAATTTGCTTCCGGCTTTGAAATGAAAGTTGTAGCTAATGATGAGAGGAACTTTCTGGTCAAACATCATCAGAGAATACCTGACGAGCTGAGAGATACACCTTCTGGAATGCCCAAAGCGCACTAAAACCCAAAATACACTTTATGGAGAAATAAACGAGTAGATTCTTTTCTTCTAACGAAACAGCCTCCGATCTGAATAGAGATAACCGAAACGTGCCATTTCTTCCATCACTCGGGACACCTTGAACCTGGTAACCCCATAATCAATGTTATGCATGCGACTACATGTATATTTATGCAATCGAATTATAAGCAAGAAATACGGGAAAGAAGAGGGTAAATTTTGGGGTACAACAGCTGCCCCTATTCAATCATCCTCAAGCTTGGGATAAAGGTTGGTGTCTTCCCTTCAAGCGACATATGTGAGGTGATTGAATACCAAAATGGACTAAAAAAATTACGCTTTGAATCCCAAAATTTGTATCAAGGAATAAGTGTGGACTTTTAAAATTCCAATGAGCCTCACTGGAGAAAAGGATATGTTGCCCCAGGGCTTAATTGGGTCACAACAAGAGAGAGCACATAATAAATGCGGCATTCTGCGAAGACAGGTACAGGTGTAACCCTGACCTAAAAATAATTGGCCTCTGCCCAATTCAATCAACAGTGCCAGGGGAGAGCTGACATGCAAGCGGAAATAAAGACTAGATACGTTAACCAAACTAATCACATTACGCCAGAAGATAATTGGACGATCGCGATGCAAAGACCAGGAAACGCCGATTAGGCTTTACAAAGAAGAGAAACAAGTGTATTCTTGTTCTCAAAAGATGACTCACAATGTCAGGGGAGAACTGACATGCTAACAGAAGCAAAGACTAGATACACTGACTAGACTAACCACATTACGCTAGGGAATAACCGGACGGGTTTGTGATGCGAAGGCTAGAAAGGGCCGATTAGGCTTTACTGACTTAGTATGTTGTACTCTAAGAAGAGAAATAATTGTAATCTTATTCTCGAAAAGGTACAAGAGGAGAACTTGTCCTAAGAGCGTTGCACCAGAAGTACTGGCAGTTTCAACGAAGGTGAAGACTAGAAATGCTGACTAGACTCCACACACAATACAAAGTAATCTATATCATGCGTAGAGGAGAGAGCGTAATACTCAGACCTGTTCAAGAATTGGTAGCGAATCAACTCTTGTGCGAAAAGGAGAAAATAAGTGTAGGACTTGCTTTCAACACTGAAGACGTGTGGCACCAGGGTAGGAGCTGGCAGTTTCAACACCAAAGGAGATAAAGGACATATTGTTCCAGGAAAAAACTAGGTCACAACGGATTCCAAAGGGATGCAACACACCAAAGTAATTATCCTTGCTGGGATTTCAAAGAGAAGTAGGAACACCACTGGGGACAAAAGCTTGTATTCCTGGCTTATAACTCTATGTAGTGTGTGAATTTAGTGTAACCTAATGCAATAAGATGATGCATGCTTACAAAAAGAAAGATAAAAAGCAACCGGCGACCAAAGGTAACAGAACAATCAAGCTCAAATGTGACAATCCACCGGGGAAGATAACATTGTCATGCTGTTGGAGATACGACCAAACTGATGATTCTAAAGAAGATCACTCGGAGAGGTCAAGTTCCGTCAGGTAACCATGTTGAGGAGATGATATCATAGGGAAACTGTCTGCCGGACAATGATCCGCTGGGGAACCAAAGGAGATACTTGAAGAAGGGCTTCCACCGTTACCCATCATGAATCTGACTGGGGATGAAAACGATGTTCCAACTTGCTGGGGATATCGGAAGAGATGTGTTTTAACACCAACTGGGGGAAGAACCAGAGTAGACTAGCGCTCACACACTAGGGATATTAGGAAATGCGAACCCACCGAAGATAACAGGAAATGTGAACCCACTAGGGATGAACATTTGTGATCAATGGTTCAGATACTGTCTCCATAGGGGATAAAAGAATGCAATCTTCTATTAAAGCACATTTGAGATTCCGATGAACATCCACTGGGGAACTCCAACTGAAATGGACACCGACGACTCACACTAGGGATTTGTACAATGCACTGTAATAATAATCTTCGTCAATGACAGCACCTGTTGGGGAAACTCATCAAAGACATCAAGCTGATGATAAACATTGCATCTGATCCTTTGCAGGAAGCAGCTTTAGTCGAGGATCTTTCATCCGTGCTCACTGAGGAAGAGAGAATAGACTCCATAGGGGATGATGAGACACTCATCAATGATCTTTGGCACAAAGCGCTTGTTGACTTCACCGATCAAAAGGGAGGATACTTGACAAGCTTCTGAGACCATTTCCGTCTAGGAACAAACTCACTAGGGAAGTCTTCAGTTGATCTCCAACTTAGTGCATTTGGACACTTGCAAACAAAGGAAACTTCCTGCAACAAAACGTTAGTGGATTGCCCCTAGCATGATGCGGAAATTCTATCTGCCATCCAGATCACTCAAGTTTCAGAATAATATTCAAAAGTTTCTGATCATGGTAAAACCAACAATGTTTATGTATGAAAAATTTTACCGCAAAACTTTGAACGTATTTTGCAAACAAATCAGCAAACGCAAGAAATTAATTGACAAGCAAAAACTCATTTTATTAATTAGAAGTAGGCCTGTAAATAGGCAAGTACAATTGGAAGCAACTCCTAAAATGAGGCAATCGCAAAAGTAAAATAAGAGGAAAACTAAAACGCATGGCAATGTGACAATGAATCCTCATCGAGTTTCAACCTTGATATCACTTTTATAACTCCAACTATCTCATTGCTTTGCTTTTCCCGAAAAAGGTGATTGAATTGATCACTTCCCTTCGGATTAGCTTGAGATATTGCCACAAGGTGCGATCGTTGATCCGATGCGGGACATAGTTGCTGGACCTTATTTCTTTCTCAACTAAGCAGGTCTATGCATAGTATTTCTTGACTATGTTCGTGTTCACGGGTAATGGAAAATCTTCTCCGTCCATTGTTGCGAGCATCATGGCGCCACCTGAGAAAACTTTCTTTACAACAAATGGCCCTTCGTAATTCGGCGTCCACTTACCCCGAGGATCACCCTAAGGAAGAATTATCCTCTTTAGCACGAGATCACCAGGCTTGTAATGTTGAGGTTGCTCCCTCTTGCCATATGCTTTCTTCATCCTCTACTGATAAACTTGTCCATGACCGACATCTGCCAACTGTTTCTCGTTGATGAGGCATAACTGTTCTAAGCAGTTCCGCACCCACTTGTCTTTATCAAGCTCTGAATCTTTCATGATTCTTAATGAAGGGATCTGAACTTCGATTAGAAGCACCACTTCTATGCCATAAACGAGAGAAAATGGGGTTGCCCGGTTGAAGTACGAGCGGTAGTACTATAACCATGCAAAGTAAAAGGCAACATCCCATGCCAATCTCGATAGGTTACTACCATCTTTGTACAATCTTCTTGATGTTCTTATTTGCCACTTCAACAACATCATTCATCTTCGGGCGATACGGGGACGAATTATGATGCTTGATCTTGAAGGACTCACAAAGCTTCTTCATCATCTTGTTGTTAATATTTGACCCATTATCCGTGATAATCTTGTCAAGAATCCCGTAACGGCAGATGATGTTATGCTTGATAAACCGAGCAACCACCTGTTTGGTGACGCTTGCATAAGATGCCGCTTCAACCCACTTGGTGAAATAATCTATTGCAACCAGAATAAAGCAATGTCCATTGGAAGCCGTCGGCTCAATCTTTCCCATCATATCAATGCCCCCCATAGAAAAAGGCCAAGGAAAGGTTAAAACATTCAAAGGTGATGGTGGAACATGCACCTTGTCGGCATATACTTGGCATTTGTAACAAACCCGAGCATGATTAAAGCAATCGACCTCCATGGTAGACCAATAATACCTAGCTCGCAAGATATTTTTAGCCATAGTGTGCCCACTAGAATGAGTTCCAAATGAGCCCTCGTGCATCTCTTTGATGATCTTTCTAGCGTCATCTTTACCAACGCATCTGAGCAACAACCCGCCATGATGTCTGCGGTATAGCACACCGTTGTTGAGGAAGAACTTCACCGAGAATCTTCGCAAGAACTTCTTATCTGTCATAGAAGCTTCCTCTGGATGCTCTTGAGTTTCAAGATATCGCTTGACGTCATAAAACCAAGGATTTCCATCTTTCTCTACTTCAATCTCAAAACAAAAGGCTGACTCATCTAATCTTTGAATGGTTATTGAAGGCGCTTCATTAGCCCATTTGACTTTAAATATGGATGCTAGGGTGGCCAAAGCATCATCCAGGTTGTTCTCTTCTCGCGAGATGTGATCGAAAGTGATATCCTCTAAGTAAGGAATCAAATTTGGGTGACGAGTCTCCCAATTGTCGTTAATCTGGCTAATCACAAGTGTAGAGTCTCCATACACTTTTAGATGTTTAATTCTCAAGTCAATCTCCGCCTCTATACCAAAGATGCAAGCCTCCTATTCAGCCATATTATTGGTGCAATCAAAGCAGATTCGGGGCCGTGAACGGGATGTGATGACTGTCCAGGGTTGTAATTACCGCACCAACACCATTGCCCAACGCATTGGAGGCTTCATCAAATACCAAAGACCACTTAGATCCTGATTTGGGCCCTTCATCTAGACCAGGGATGTTACAATCTCGGATGTACATGATATCTTCATCAGGAAATTCAAATCTCATTGGCTGATGATTGTCTACAGGATGGTGAGCAACGTAATCTGCCAATACACTACTCTTTATAGATTTTTGAGTAGTATACTGGATGTCATACTCTGTTAAAACCATTTTCCATCTAGAAATCCGGCCTATCAAAGATGGCTTTTCAAATATGTACTTGATCGAATCCATCTTGGATATCAACAAGGTTGTGTGAGTCAACATATACGGTCTCAATCGGCGAGTAGCCCACGCTAAAGCACAACAAGTTTTCTCGAGTAATGATTATTTCGTTTCACCGTCGGTAAACTTTTTGCTTAGGTAGTATATTGCATGCTCTTTTCGACTAGACTCGTCATGTTGTCCCAACACGCACCTCATTGAGCCTTTGAGCATTGTCAAATACATGATCAACGATCTGCTCTCCATGGGAGGCATGAGGATCAGAGGTTCATGAAAATCCTCTTTTATCTTATCGAATACGACTTGAAAATCGTCATTCCACCTGACCATCTGATCCTTTCTCAGGAATTTGAAAATAGGCTCGCATGTGGCAGTCATGTGAGAGATGAATCTAGAGATGTAGTTTAACCTCCCTAGAAAGCCACAGACCTCTTTCTCAGTTCTTAGTTCAGGAATTTATTGAATTTCTTTTACTTTAGAAGGATCAACCTCTATGCCTCTTTCACTTACAATGAAGCCTAACAACTTGCCAGGTTGTACGCCAAATGTACACTTGTTCGGATTCAGCCTCAATCTGAATTTCCTCAGCCTGTCAAACAACTTTTGTAGGTGTACCAAATGCTCTTCTTCATCTTGAGATTTAGCAATCATGTCGTTGACATATACTTTAATCTCCTTATGAATCATGTCGTGAAAAAGAGTTACCATAGCACGCCGGTACGTTGCCTCGACATTTTTCAATCCGAAAGGCGTCACTTTGTAGTAGAAAGTCCCCCACGGGGTAATAAAAGTTGTTTTAGCCATGTCTTTCGATGCCATCTTGATCTGATTGTACCGGAGAAGCCATCCATGAACGAAAACACTTTTGCATGAGCCATATTATCCACCAATATGTCAATATGGGAAAGCGGAAAGCCGTCTTTCGGACTGGCTCAATTCAGGTCCTTATAGTCCACACGCATCCTAACCTTGCCATCCTTCTTGGGAACAGGAACAATGTTGGCAACCCATGGAGGGTAAGAAATAACTTTCAAAAAGCCTGCATCAAGCTGTTTCTAGACTTCCTCTTTGATCTTCTTAGACATCTCATGATGAGTTCTTCGAAGCTTTTGCTTAACAGGAGGACAATCTTCTTTCAAAGGCAACTTGTGCACAACAATATTGGTATCCAACCCAGGCATGTCTTCATAAGACCAAGCAAAGATGTCTAAATAATCTCGGAGCAATTCAATCAGTCTTTGCTTCACACTATCGTCTAAAGCAGCCCCGATCTTAACCTCTCTAGTCATATCAGAATTGCCCAGATTCACCTTCTCAATCTCTTCCTGATGCGGTTGGATAACCTCTTCCTCTTGCTTTAATATTCTTGCTAGCTCTTCAGGGAGTTCACAATCTTCCTTACCTTCTTCTTCGACTTGGTTGATCGGATTATCAAAGTCATAAAGAGTGATAGCAGAGTCGTTGATCGGGACTTTATCGTCTATTAATCAGCAGACTGCAAGTGCACAGTCCTATCGCGTAGTTTTAAAAGATATCGAACCCACAGAGACTATAAATCGATCTATCGTTATCCTAAGTTACGATATACAGCTAAGGCGAATAATTCTTTAAGATTTTTGGTTAAGGAAAATAAATAAACAGATATCGGTATGTAATTTGTCTAACCTAAGGGGATCTGAATTTCCACTGACTTATTACTCAAGTTGATAAAAATCCTATTTCAACAAACAATATTCATCTAAAATCCTATCTCAAACTTTCGCCTGTTGAATCGGATCATGCAATTAAATCCTAACGTATGCTCGCTATCCCGCGAATTTAAAAACACTTTTGAAAATAAATAAAGTTTAATCTCTTTTAAAACGTCATAGCCTTTTAAAATTAATACCTAGTATCCACTATCTCGGTTCTAAACCTCAAACTCGCCTGTTGGTTTCTAACCTTAGTCCAATTTATTAACCTCAAACTTTCGCCTGTTGGTTTCTAAACCTTTAATAAATTAAATTAGATATCTAAGTCGAAAAGAATATTTTTAGCAACGTAACATTATGCCGTTTATTTTAGATTCCTTTGGTTCGATTAATTTACATACCAATATCGAAAGACTTAGCGACATATTAATTAATTCGTATATGCATAAATAAATCGGTTCAATATATTTAAACATTTCCAAATCAAATAAATAATATCGTGCAAAGATATAAAATAATTAAATTAAAAACCTGAAAATAAGAATACTTGAAATAATCTTGTTCTTCGAAATAAACGAGCACTCCACCACAAGTCGGTCGGATCTGCTCGGAGACTTCTTGAATTCCAAAGAAGAAAATACACAAGGAATAAAAAGCACTAGATCTAACGTAAGGTTAGATCAGTGAAAACTGGAATAAAATCTAAACAAAGAAACTGAAAACGAAAATAAATTCAAAGTACAAAACTGAAATAAAATTGCGAAATAAAGAAAAACTGTTGTTCGGTAAAACTGCCGACCCCCACTCTGAAACTTGAACTTGTATTTATATCCTCAATTGGTAACTTCCCATTCCATAAACTTCGTATGCAAAGTGTGATCGTGGCGAAAATGCTGCCTTAGGAGTAGGAGGCGGACGCCTCCACGTGGCAAGAGAAGACTGAGACGTGCGTCTCAAAATGTTGGGAAGTGGTGGACCCCACTTGAGGTGGGCGCCTCCATGCTAGGTGGATGGAGTGAGACGACCGTCTCACCTGTGACGTGGCAGGTGGCTTTGAGGCTGGCGTGTTGGGCTTAGTTCTGGGCCTGCTTTAGGCTTAGTCTCTTGGCTTGGTATATAACTCCTCCTTTTTGCTATATCACCCCTTTGCTTCATTTCTTTTGCTTTTTAATCCGATTTTTTCTCGGTTTTACTTCTTTGCTCAATTTATCTTTATCTAATACAAATACCTGAAACAAAAGAAATACCAACATAATACAGAAATAAAACATAATAATTGAATAAAAAATAGAAACATTATCTATGAAAATTAAGTCAAATATGTTATATAAATTCGTGTTATCAAACTCCCCTATACTTAAACCTTTGCTTGTCCTCAAGGAAAAATTAAAAATGAAAAATCACTTAAGCATAAGTCAAACGCAGATATATAACACAATTCAATTCGTACTTGGTTGCAATTCACTTCTTCGTTGGATAACTCGAGTTTAGACTTTGACGCCAAAATTACCGTAATAACACTAGATAACCCCATTTTTGCAGACCAATTTAAGTCATGAATTATAGCTCGACCTAATACTTTTCGTTTCGTTTCACCCGTTTTCATTCTTGCGCAATCACATTAAGCCCTTTACCTTACGCGTATAGTAGAGTAACCGTTAGTGACTTTGATCTTTATAATCCAGCTAGGAGTTCGGTACTTATATTTGGTACTCCTTTATCCAATTACAAATTATGGGGATCGGATCGTCATCCGCCTACCAAGTTCAAAGACTGTGGACCACCGAACCAATTCATAATGGATGTTTGCATAAATATTTTATAGTTTCGCAACTGCTGAATTAAATGATCCGTAAGGACCATCTAACTTAATAAGTGCATCTTCTAATAAAATTTTCTTTAAAAATCTTGATCAATCACTTATATTCATCGATTCTCCACGTAGTTTGTTGTTTAAGGCGGTGTCGACTGCTTAATAAACTACTCGGGGCTACTTTAAAACTAAGTCTTAAGGTGTTGGTATAATAAGTACTTAAATCAATCTAACACGTTGGGGGTTTTGAAGTGTTAGGACAGTAACAATTTTGCTAAATCGCGCTCGAATTCTTATTTAAAAATAGGCAACCTTAGTATTATTTGAGTGTGTTAATATATGCGTTTTAATTTTTGTTAAAATTTATCGTTATGGCTCAAGAAAAGGAGGAATTCGAATATGCACGAGAATTAAACATAAAAGAATTAAAATTACATAAACATGTATTTTATTGAATGGAAATTTTGCAATACATAGAAAAAAGGAAACTAAAAGGGAAAAACTAAATAGAGCAAAGAAAATAAAAACGAACAAAGAAATGTTCCGACTCTCCTAAACTTAAAATAAGCATTGTCCTCAATGCGATAAATACGAAGAAGAAATCAGAAAAGAGAAGGGTGATTACTCGTCGCTCGGAAAATGTTGTCCACTTGCTCCTCTACCTCTAGTACGAGGTCTTCGACGCCTGTCAGAATCAGAATCATTGAGATGAAGAGCATCCGCGATGCGAGCAGTTAGAGCTTCGAAGTTGCGATCATTTCGGAAAGCATACTCCTGATGTTCACGTCGTAACTCTTGTTGGTCACGTCGTAACTCTTGCTGGTTGCGCTGTATTTCTCATTGATCATGCTGTAGCTCTTGAACAAGACGTAAAGTCTCAGCTTGGTTTTGTTGCATGGCGTGGAACAGTTGATCTTGACGATTCATATGAGCCTGCATAGCCGCGGAATTTGCAGCGGGATTTTCTTGTTGTTGTGCTGCAGGTGCATCAAGCGCAAATCGCCAATTAGCGCGGACTCGGACGTCGATTTGATTCAGAAAAGGTAACACGACACCGGGAATTAGACGACAGTTTATCATTAATGTATACCGGCCATCTTGTCTTGGAGAGATTATATGGGAATCACGACAATAAATTACATCAAGCAAAGTTGCCGTCATCATATATTGTGTCAAAGACAATAGCTCGGCGGAAAGGCCTAAAGCATATGCTAGAGAAGTGATGATGCCACCAAAGACAAAGGGGTTTGTACCTGCTGCGTTGACGCATGTGTGGATGTGGTTGAGCAAGAAAGGTGCGGCGTTGACAGCCTGACCATTGAGGGCACAGAAAATAATAAACAACTCATTTTGGTTGACCTTGTGATTATTGGTCCGACCAAAGATGGTGTTAGCAAGAATGCGGTGAAAGTACCTCAATGCAGGATTATGGATGTGGGAAGCATAGAGGTCGCGCCAACTTTCCGTGGTTTGACCGGTTAGATCATTCCATAGAGAGAAGGCGATTTGATCCCAAGAGAAATCGTTGTCGTCGTCGAACGGTTTGTAATGGACATGCTCACCACGAGTGAAATGTAAAAGCTCGGCGACTCTTTCTTGATCAATAGAGTACTCCTGGTTGAACATGCGGAAGTTAGCGGTGCCGGTTGTGTAAGGATCTTCGGTAGGTGTGGTGTAGGAGAAAGAACTGAGAAATTCAAGCATGAGTGGTTCATAGGTTGGATATGGGTTTGTGCAGAGACTGAGTAAACCAGTGTTTGTGAGCATGAAGATGATGCTATCACTCATTCCTAAGGTTTCCAAACACTCCGAATCTACATATTTTGTAGGAATGACGGAACGGGTATAGAATTTGAGATACTTTGCATGTTGTTGGCCGTCGTCGCTATCTCGGAAAATGATTGTGGATAGATCGGGTGGTGGTCGGTCTGGTTTAACTTGACGTTGATTGTTTCGTGGAGCCATAGAAAAAGATGGATTGAAGAAGAAAATGGTAGAAATATGGGTTGATGAGAGAAAATGTATGAGAGATGGATAGAAGGTGTTGCAGAATGAGAAAGAATGAGGATGGGTATTTATAGTGAAGTGAAGTTTATGAGTGATAAATTATAATAATTTGATGTTGGGAAATGAGGAGGGAAGATTTGAATTGAATTGATGGTGGGAAATGAAAAGAATATTATTTTGAATGAAGAGTAAAGAGTATTTGAATGGAATTGAATTGTGGGAAATGGAAGAGTGAAACGGACAAAACAAATAAAGACAAGGGAAGACTGACTGCACGCTGCAAGGCCTCAAGCAAGAATGCCACCGAGGCGACTGCCTCAATAAAGAAAGGTACGGGAGGCAAAGGCTCCATAAACATGCGTGGGTGGATAAGCAGGCGCGGCCTCGAGATGTAGGGAAAGCTGAGGCGCCCGTCTCATCATTGCGTGGGGACTTGAGGGCGGTCGTCTCAACAGCAGGCATGCATGGCATGAAAATTGAACAACAGGGAATCTTATAATGCCACGCAGAGAATCTAACAAAGCTTGAGAGGACCGTTCGGGCATCGAGATTTTGCATGAGACTTGAAGCACATGATGAGAGTACTTTTCGGATAACATGCATCCATGCTACATAGTTGTATATATATATATATATATATATATATATATATATATATATATATATATATATATATATATATATATATTATAGATAATTCAAAATTTTAATTAGTAGGATATATATATATATATATATATATATATTTATATATATAATACTAGTATATAATAATTTATAATACTATAAATATTGGGAAGTATTAATTCTGTATATTAATAGAAGAATATGATAATTAGAATATTCAATTATTATATAAATATTAATGCAGATTATTTAATTGAATATAATTACCGGTATTTCGGGGAAGTAGTTCAAACGCATCAGATGAAAGGGTGCAACCGATAACCGAATAAAATTTAAAATTTAACATAAAATTGAAAAATTGAAAATACGAAAAAGATAATTTAAAATTAGAAATTAGAATGACTATTCGTTAATTTTCCATGGCCACTTATCAAGCCATCTCACGTATCCCTCACCTTTTCTTTTCTTACGTTTGTAGGGCGGTTTATTCTTTCGACATTTTGGTAGTGGTTCTGGATTTATCCTAAGTATAAGTTTTTCAATTTCGGGCTTAGTGATTTCATCTGTCGCCTCATAAGTTAACCTTACCCTCTTAACAGTAATTATATCCCTAATTTTATGGTCCTCTAATTTTCGCTTTTTAGGTAAGACTTCGAATAATGGTGAATTAGTATGGATATTTTTCAATACCGCAACGTACGTTTTAGATTGGGAGTCTACCGGAGTTTCCATAAAAGTTTTCGGGAAAGGGATCAGTGGGATGTAGTGATTTGGGATAACAATATGCGCTTCCTTCTCTACCTCTTTTACAACTTCCTTTTTGAACATTGTTGGTTCATTTTTCTCAATCTCCACTATTTTCTCGTCAGAACTTTCCTCGACCACAATATCACTCTCCTCAAACTCGTCATCACTTTCTAGATTTCCAAGTAGTTTTTCTATAATGGTTGTTTCAACATCCACATCTTCCTCGGGTGAAGGTCCTAGAAGGTTTTGTTTGAGCTGGGAGATTTTAGTCTCTAAGCCAATGGTGTGAGACGCGAGGGATTCAACCATAATGGTTAGTTGGCTAAGGGTTTCATTATTTTGAAGACTTTGTTTTCGTACTTCTTCATTTTGGATAATTTGTGCTTCATTTTGGATAATTTGCGCCTCTACAAAGTGCTCAATCATAGACTCTAACCTAGAGTTAGTTATCATCTCATCTGAATCCTCTATTGATGTTTCAAAATTAAAATCTTGCGATTCTTCAGAGTCTTGAAAGTAAGTTAAAGTCTCATTTTATGTTTCCCCGAAGCGACTTATCATCCTAGATGATTCATTAAAATCTTCCATTAATATTTCGAGATCAGATTTATATGGTTTTGGTGATTCTTTAAAATATTGGGTGAGATAATTGTAGGAAGAATTAGGTTGAGGAAAAGTTTGGTTGAAATTATAAGTTTCTTGTGGTTCCTCAAAATGTGGGGATTGGTAGTTTTGGAGGTAGTTTGGGTAAGAGTAGGTTTGTGAAGCATTAAAGTTTTCCATCAGTATTTCAAGTTCGGATCTATGGGATTCTTGTGGTTCCTCATAATACTGATAATGGGCGTAGGAAAAATTTGGGTTATACATGGTAGTAAAGGTAAAAGGTGCCTTAGTCTATACGGTAACACCGTAGTTACAATATCGACTTAAATAGTCCCGAACGCGCCAAAAACTTGATCGACTTTATCGTCTATTAATCAGCAGACTGCAAGTGCACAGTCCTATCGCGTAGTTTTAAAAGATATCGAACCCACAGAGACTATAAATCGATCTATCGTTATCCTAAGTTACGGTATACAGCTAAGGCGAATAATTCTTTAAGATTTTTGGTTAAGGAAAATAAATAAACAGATATCGGTATGTAATTTGTCTAACCTAAGGGGATCTGAATTTCCATTGACTTATTACTCAAGTTGATAAAAATCCTATTTCAGCAAACAATATTCATCTAAAAATCCTATCTCAAACTTTCGCTCTGTTGAATCGGATCATGCAATTAAATCCTAACGTATGCTCTCACTATCCCGCCGAATTTAAAAACACTTTTTGAAAATAAATAAAGTTTAATCTCTTTAAACGCTAGCCTTTAAAATTAATACCTAGTATCCACTATCTCGGTTCTAAACCTCAAACTCGCCTGCTGGTTTCTAACCTTAGTCCAATTTATTAACCTCAAACTTTCGCTCTGTTGGTTTCTAAACCTTTTAATAAATTAAATTAGATATCTAAGTCAGAAAGAATATTTTTAGCAACGTAACATTATGCCAGTTTATTTTAGATTCCTTTGGTTCGATTAATTTACATACCAATATCAGAAAGACTTAGCCAGACATATTAATTAATTCAGACATGCATAAATAAATCGGTTCAATATATTTAAACATTTCCAAAATCAAATAAATAATATCAGGCAACAGTATATAAAATAAAATAATTAAATTAAAAACCTGAAAATAAGAATACTTGAAATAATCTTGTTCTTCGAAATAAACGAGCACTCCACCACAAGTCGGTCGGATCTGCTCGGAGACTTCTTGAATTCCAAAGAAGAAAATACACAAGGAATAAAAAGCACTAGATCTAACGTAAGGTTAGATCAGTGAAAACTGGAATAAAATCTAAACAAAGAAACTGAAAACGAAAATAAATTCAAAGTACAAAACTGAAATAAAATTGCGAAATAAAGAAAAACTGTTGTTCGGTAAAACTGCCGACCCCCACTCTGAAACTTGAACTTGTATTTATATCCTCAATTGGTAACTTCCCATTCCATAAACTTCGTATGCAAAGTGTGATCGTGGCGAAAATGCTGCCTTAGGAGTAGGAGGCGGACGCCTCCACGTGGCAAGAGAAGACTGAGACGTGCGTCTCAAAATGTTGGGAAGTGGTGGACCCCACTTGAGGTGGGCGCCTCCATGCTAGGTGGATGGAGTGAGACGACCGTCTCACCTGTGATGTGGCAGGTGGCTTTGAGGCTGGCGTGTTGGGCTTAGTTCTGGGCCTGCTTTGGGCTTAGTCTCTTGGCTTGGTATATAACTCCTCCTTTTTGCTATATCATCCCTTTGCTTCATTTCTTTTGCTTTTTAATCCGATTTTTTCTCGGTTTTACTTCTTTGCTCAATTTATCTTTATCTAATACAAATACCTGAAACAAAAGAAATACCAACATAATACAGAAATAAAACATAATAATTGAATAAAAAATAGAAACATTATCTATGAAAATTAAGTCAAATATGTTATATAAATTCGTGTTATCAGTCGTTATCGAAGGGATCCACTAAGAGTGTGGGATTATATTTGCATGATTAGTTTTAATGCTTATTTTTGTTTTTTTTAGATGATAAAAAGAAAAATAAAGCATTGCCATTTTGCGATTTAAAATTGTGATGTAAAATAGAAGGAAAGGGAACAAAAAATTTGAATGATCAAATGTTCTTTTATTTCATGGAAAAAAGTTGCAAATGCAAACATGGTGGCCCTACATATGATTCACTGTGCCTTGGGCATAGCACATGAATTATTTGCATTATAACAGAAACAAAAGAAAATTACTCTTGGAACATCGTGGCTGGACGCAGTCTTTTGAAGTCCAGTTATTCAGCTCCACGCCAGGGACACTGTGGCGAATCTATTTGTCAATATCAAATTCATTGTCTAAATCATCAACCGCATTTGCTTGCCCGGGACTGATGCCGGCGCTTGAGAACTTCACGGGAGTATCCAAGTTGGGTGCTTTAAGAATTTGACATTGCAAAATAGGTTCAAAGCTTAACCCGAACTTGTTAAACTAGGGTGCTACCTCCGCCACACGGCCCTAGCCTTCAGGGCGTCCAAACTCAACCACAACTTTAGCATCTCTCAAGGATGCCATGGAAGATTCCGGCTTATCTTTCTTGACCTCTTTCTGAGGGGTATTCAGCATATGAACTGTTTCAAAACCTTGAAACGGAGTTTCATGAATCTCACCATCAATTTCAACATACTAGAAAGAAGCAAGGTGGCTCACAATGTATTCCTCTTCAGCACAGACTGTGATAGTTTCCCGTCAACAGGGTATTTCAGCTTCTGGTGAAAGGTGGATGTAACCGCTCCAGCTTTGTGAATCTATGGACGACCCAAAAGGCAGCAGTAGGCAGGCTAATTATCCATGACAAAGAACGTTGTAGAGAACAACTGAGTGCCGATTTTGATGGGGAGGTCCAACTCTCCAAAGACAGAACGCCTGGAACCATCAAATGCTTTAACAATCAGATCACTAGGCCGGAGTTCAAGACCACCATAGTCGATCTTCATTAATGCTGACTTGGGAATTACATTCATAGAGGAACCAGTATCCACCAACACACGGGACAAAGTAGTGCCCCGACACTCCATGGAGATATGCAGTGCTCTATGATGGTTTTGACTCTCTGGCGGAAGATCGCAATCAGTAAACCCAATCCATTGTTAGCCGATATGCTTGCACACACATTCTCAATCCGCCCCACGGATATCTCTTGGGGCACGAAGGCAGTGCTCAACAGCTTCATTAAAGCATTCTTATGTGCTTCTAAGTCTCGCAGCAAAGAGAGGATAGAAATTTTAGCGGACGTCTGGGCAAGCTGATCAATCACCCAAAACCACTTTTACAAATGAACTTCATAATCTCCTCAAAGTCCTTCCATGTTAGGATTGGCACTTTGTAATTCAGGATGCTTCATGGGCTGCTTGCCCTTAGCCTTAGCCAAAGCGTCTGCATTGGATTGTGTCATAGGAGTAGAGAATATTCGACCACTTCTCGTCATACTGCCACTTCCAGCAAAGTTATCGCCATTAGGAACATCCAATACGTCGTCGTCCTTCTTAATAGTGGAGGAGACATCTTCCTATTTCACACCATGATAATAAACATTCGACCCATAATGCCATGGCATGGCTTTGTCACTTTCATATGGAAAGGGACCGGGTTTAGTAATTGCCAACGAAACAGGTTTTGTTGGTGCAGATATAACAATCGGAGAATAAGGGATAGTAATCACAAATACATCATGTATTCTAACCTTTTTATCCTTCTTAATCTGATTAAATTTCAATTGGTCACTAGTAATCAAATATTGAATACCATCCTTCAGTCTTGTACAACCGTTTGAACAATGTTCACATCTCTCACAACCGGCTTCAGAACCAGCGAAAACACCTCTCTTGATCACGTATTCTTTAACAAAAGGTAGTGGCGTCTTTACCAGGTCAACATCCATTATCAGATTCAGGACCTCCCCATCTTCCATTACGGCTTGAACAACAACCCTACCGGCATAACGCGACATCGGGTTCTGGGTGACATTAGGTCCGACATTTTGCGGTCGAGCTTCCAGTTCAATAGTTTTTGAATCAATCAAGTCTTGCACTTTGCACTTGAATGCATAACAGTTCTCAATGTTATGCCCCAATATTCCAGAATGGAACTCACAGTTGGCATTGGCATCATAATTTCTAGGATGCTTGTCCGAAAGAGGAGGCGCAAATGCAGCCTTCGGCACTACCAACTTGAGATCATTCAAATGGGAAAACAAATCAGCATAAGTCATCGGAACATCATCAAACCTCCCAGGAGTGCGATTCTCTTGCTGCCTCTGATTCTGTTGACGAGGAGCTTTCTGAGCTTGGGATTGAGAAGTGGAGATAGTCACTGCATTGACCTGTGCTTTACTTCTGCCACCATATACAACACTGGTTTCTCCCTTTTCTTTCTTGGGATGACAACTGTAAGTTTTCTTCACACTAGAGGAACTTCCTCCCTCTGAATATTGGATTTTCCCAGATTTCAGCCCACTCTCGATTATCTCACCATAACGAACCATCTCAGCAAAACTTGCAGAAGTACTACATGCAACATAATAATGTCTAGACAGAGTGCTGGTAAACATATCAATCATCTCTCGCTTGACCATGGGTGGTTGAACTCTTGCAGCAAGTTCTCTCCACTTTTGAGCATATTCCTTGAATGTTTGACCCGATTTTTGAGACAAACCCAACAACTGCGTACAGTCCGGAGCCATGTCAATGTTGAATTGGTATTGTTGGATAAAAGCATTCACCAGATTACGCCACGCCCTGATGTGATTTCTCTCAAGATGCATATACCATTATAGAGATGCTCCGGTCAAACTCTCTTGAAAAAGTGCATGAGAAGCCTTTCATCTTCAGTATACACCGCCATCTTGTGGAAATAGGTAGTGATATGAGTTTTTGGACAAGTCGCCCTATTATACTTGTCAAACACAGGGACCTTAAACTTTCGAGGGAGTCTCACTCTAGGTTCCAACCCCAAATCAGATAAATCCAAACCTGACATTTTCCGTCCCTCAACAACTTTCAACCTCTCTTCAAAAAAACGGTACCTCTGATCATCAGTTGGGAAATCAAGTTCACTACCATTCACATAATAAGCTTCATCATTTTGATCAATGTCTAGACCTTGGGAACGAGGACGACCCCTTGTACGATTCCCCTGTATCCTGTTATCAAAGAAATAAGGCCCATGTGGGGGAGTGTGTGGTGGAGGCGGAAACCGACCATTGAGATGTAGACTTTGACCACGAAGGTGTTTGTTAGCACCCAAATCAACATCATGTGCCTCATGCTCAGCACGTGGCTATCCCACAGAAGTGTCATCAAACGGATTGCATCGGTCATCTTCTAGACGAGATCTTTCAACCAAAGCCCTTAACTCTTGTTGTCCTCGATTCATGTTAGTGATAAGCTCCATGAACTGAGTCATCTGCGCCTCCATCTGCGCTTTCATCGCTGCTACTTCTGCTTCATCTTTCATGAACTCATCAATTGTTTCGTCGACATCAACATAGTTTGATCTTCTTCCACTAGGGAAGCAAACCTCAGAGTGTTGTCATAGCAATTGATATGTACATAATTAGCTTTTAACCAATCCATGCCCAGAACCACGTCCAACCCAACAAGAGGTAAACAAACAAGATCCACCACAAAGTCTCTATCAAAGATTGATAAAGGGAAACTTGCACACACAAAAGAAGTAGTAACTGTTCCCTTAGCCGGAACTTCCACCACCATATCTCTATCTAGAGATGACAAAGTGAGACCCAATCTCTTTACACAATCAGCATCAATAAAACAGTGAGTAGCACCAGTATCAATAATAGTAATAAGAGGAATGCTATTAATGAAACTAGTACCTCTCGAACAAGACCATCTTCGTTTGCCGTCGGAGCACTCGACAAAGCAAACACCTTCCCCGATCCTTGAGTTCTCTTAGGCTTCTTACATTGAGAACTAATATGACCTCCCTCGCCACAATTAAAATAGACCACATTCTTATTCTTGCAATCACGAGTCACATGACCCACTTCTCCACATCAGAAACATCTCACCTCATTCTCCTTAGCCCTCACATTACTTCGACAAACATTACTTTTGTGGCCAGGTTTCCCACACTTGTAACAAACAATACTAGCAGGAGCATCTCCCCCACTAGTCCTTCGCCCTTGAAACGCTTTCTATTTCCCTTTACCAGCCGGAGTATCATATGGTTTCCCACGGCTCTGTTGACCCTTGCTCCTCTTATCAGACATAATCTTATAGTGTGCATTATTATCTTCCTCGAAGATTCTACAACTATCAATCAAATCCGCAAAGACACGGATTTTCTGATATCCAATCGCTTTCTTAATCTCAGGACGCAAGCCATTCTCAAATTTAATGCACTTAGAAAACTCGACATTCTCTCCATCATAGTGAGGATAGAACTTAGCCAGCTCGGTAAACTTTGCAGCATAATCAGTGATAGCCATATTCCCTTGTTTCAGCTCAAGGAACTCTATCTCCTTCTTTCCCCAAACATCCTCCGGGTAATACTTTCTCATGAATTCCCTACAGAAAACTCCCCACGTCACTTCCTCACCAACAACTTCAAGCCTCTGACGGGTGTCAACCCACCAGTCATCAGCCTCATCACTTAACTTATGAGTACCATAACGGATCTTCTGCACGGGAGTGCAATCCATCACACGGAAGATTCTTTCAATCTCCTTCAACCAAGTTAAAGCACCTTCAGGATCATACTTTCCTTGGAAAGTAGGGGGATTCTCTCTTTGGAAGGTTGCCAAACTACGAGACACAATGTTCTTGTCAGCATTCGGCGGGTGTTGGAAAGCCTGAGCTATTGCCTGCATAGCAGCAACAAGAGCCTCATCATTCCTACTAGCGTTCCTTCCAGCCATAACAACTTTTGCTCACAACAAAACAAGGATTAGAATAAACAAATAATAATACTTGATTGTTAGACAACAACAAACTCAACAACTTGGCCAGACAGACTGACCTGCTCTGATACCACTAATGTAACACCCCAATTCTACCCCTCGGAATAAATAATAAAATCAGAGTTTCAAAATTTCATCCAACATAAATTGAGGCATCACATATTCGTGTTTTCATCACTTTGCATTATAATGCACATCACAAACATCAAAAGTCGGATATACCGATTCATATCATAATTCATCATATAAACATATGACTATTCACAGCTAAGCGGATGTGTTCACAAAATATACATATCATCGTGTTATCATCAATACATAAATTTATAACATCATAAGATAGTATACATAAACTATCCTATCAAAATAATAACGTCGCCCAAATCTTGAGTGTTACTACGATTAGAGCAGAGTGACTCAAAATAAAGAGACTCGAGCTAATCCTCATCATCCTCGTGGATCACCTGCACATTACCAATATAAAGGCAACGGCGAAACAAGTAAAGGGTGAGATACTCCAAAACATATAATTAAAGGCATGATAAAATATATAAATAGTTTTGGAATTATAAATGATATAAATTAATAAGCGTATGTCAACATGTATCACAATCTTACATGCTTTAACTTAGCGTTTAGTGTATAGGATTAACACTTTAATTTCGTCATATAATCATTATAATCGTATCAACACAAAGTATCATATATCATCGCAATTCAACATAATCCATCAATTAAAACCCAACGCCAAATAGTTCAAACATAAACATAACCGACTCCATGAGACACAACTATGTTATGCATGTGGTACCTATCGCTTTGTCCATAATTAGGAACAATTGGCATAAAGCCCATTGTCGCTTGGCATAAAAGCCCTCGTCGCCAATGCAATGTATGTGACTCGACAAGAAGCACAACACAACAAAAACATCATCATCTCTCATCAAAATTGACATAAAGTCCACGTCTACATATTTATCCATATTAAGATAAACATATCATCGAATCGCATATCATCAAGTATTTGTTATAAATACACCGTCGCAAACATCATGTTTAATCACACCACATCATTATCAATTTATTCACCAAATTCCATAAACGGAAAAAATAGTCAAACACCAATAATCGTCGCGAAAGTCATTCCTAATAACCGACATTAATCATAATCATTAACATCACAATCGGATTGTCCATACGTGACTTAAATCGACTAAAACGTAATTCGATTCAATTAAACCGTAATTTGGCCTATTTCGGGCCGTTTCATAAAAACATGTAATTTCAAAAAACTAAACTCACCACCAGGTTCTACACGTCGAAATTAGCTAGTACGTCAATTTTTATTGAATTCGGAGCAACTTGATCTGTCGCTGAATTTACCGAAATCGGAAAATCGGAACATAATCGGGTTCCAAATTTAATCGGCTAACTTATGTCCTAATTATATTTTATTAATAATAACTAGTAGTATAAGGATTTAGGAAAGTTGATGTAAATGTATAAAATATACATTCTGCAGGTTAAGAAAATTATGCGTAACGCAAATACGTAAACACCGAAAACAAAGAAATGGCACGAACCCCCCATGGCTACACGGGACGAACATCCCAAGGGTCCTAGTAAGAAGAGACAGGCGCCATGGTGAGTGGGACGGTCACCCCTCGAGGTGAGGTGGGCACCTCCCACCACCTTCCTCGTTCCACTTCTTTCTCCCTGTAAATCCATTGCAGAAAATCCAATACAGGCAGTGTTTTCTGGTTTTCTCTTACAGTTTCTTATATTTTTCCATTCTAGAAATTATCCTTACTATCTTAGCAATCAAACACCAACCATTCATACTTATAACCCAACCTTTCATCCTTACTATCCGCATGATGATCGAAGTTGTATCAACTATTTTAACCATGGTATTCCTAGCTGAAGAGTTATCCTTAGAATTTCTTATACATGCATTGTACACGTGAGTACGCGCGTGGCATAGCAATTCGGATCGAATTCTTATCCATTCTGATCTAGCTTGTCATCTTCAAGTGGGTGAACCCTAAACGCGTGAAACTCTTAGATTTTGCATCCTAAGGAGTGTGATTGATATAATCTAGAAGAACGATAACCTTAGTGGAGACTTATTCAGACATTGTAGATCGTGACTGTAACGCCCCGTTTTATTTAATATTATATTATATTAATATTTTTGAGTTACCGTTTAACGATTGTTTTGGCGACGAGAATAATTATATTAATCGATATATCTATTAATATATTTGGTGACGTTTCGTTCGGTCCGATTTTTATTCCGTTCGGTTCGGTAAAATATTATTCGGACCGATATTTAATTCCGGAGTTATTTTAATTAATTGGGTTAATAATATTATTAGATATTATTAGTGTGTTAATTAATAAGAATAGATAGGGGTGTGAGGATTAATTGATGAGAATTGGGTGTACACCCTTGGTTGCGAGTATGAAAGCATCATAAAACCATTTTTTCCTTATTTCTCTCCATTCCAACACAAAAGCCAAACTTAGAAACATAGAGAGAAATAGAAGGTTTTGGAGGAAGAATAAGATAAAGAGCAAGCTAGGAGTTTGGATTTGTTGGAACATATTGCAATCATTCAAGCACTTGAGGTAAGGGGTTTGATCTTCCATTTCATTATAGTTAGGGTTTGGTGATATATTTTGGATTTCGGGAAAAATTGATAGGTTGATTCATGAGTTTTGGTTGAATGATTGATCAAATAACTTAGAAAGGTTGGGTTATAAGTATGAATGGTTGGTGCAAAATCTAAGAGTTTCACGCGTTTAGGGTTCACCCACTTGAAGATGACAAGCTAGATCAGAATGGATAAGAATTCGATCCGAATTGCTATGCCATGCGCGTACTCACGTGTACAATGCATGTATAAGAAATTCTAAGGATAACTCTTCAGCTAGGAATACCATGGTTAAAATAGTTGATACAACTTCGATCATCATGCAGATGCTTCAAAAAGACACTAGTTTCCATTCATTTAATTACCCAACGCCAAGCGTAGTTCTATGGCATCACTTGGGGTTAAACGAATCATAACTAGCAAGAACTTAGACTATTACATTTCCCGATTTTACTTGCTTCGTTGTCGTCTACTGTAGTTCTAGGACTCATTCACAGACCAGCGAGAACGAAAATGTAGCAGTCCTTCCCCTAATCGGGTGTCCAATATTCTCCCAATTTGAGATTTCCCATATCCACTCTTCCAATCAATCCTTTACTGAGTAATCCACGCACATCTTCCGACATACCAAGATTATTTGAAGGGGTACACTTTGCTCATCCAAGCACTGCCCATACTAGGGTAACTGGAGGATTTCGACTCCTTCGCCAAAACTCCCAAAAGTCTTTCGTCCGACAGATTTTCAAGTTGCAACCACCACTGGCACCAAGGTTGAATAGTGAATTTTGAATTGTCTTAGACTCTGTTCCATCTCGAAATCCCTCAGTATAGTCCTACTCAAATTCCTCACAAAATTTATTCCACTACTACCGGGATCCACATAAGGTCTCACTTTGCCCAATTGAATCTTGGAACTTCGTTGTTTCAAACCTTACTACGACAATTCGGTCGTCAACCATTCCACGTCAACGCTCAATACATGCTCAATAATCCCAACACTACAGACTTTTACCACTTCAGCTCGAGTCACTTTGAATCTTGCGCGTCCTCGTGGTGGCTCCACCATATCCTTATCCATCGCATATACAATCACTGAGGTGATCAGGCTGAATAACTAAATACTATGATAGTAGAAATCAGGCTAGAAACACACACAAATGAGGAAAATTGTGTTGGCTTATGATGTTTCAAGGCGAAGTTGAGAATCAACCTGCTCTAATACCAACTGTAACACCACATACATACATTGCCTAGGATATATGCATATGGCATTAAAACGGTATATAAACGATCATACATAAGCAACGGAATAGATATCAGTATTATTACTGATTACAAATTCTTGCCGAAATTATTATGGCCAAAAGATACAAGTTCCAAAAAGAGTACTAATACCTAATCCAAAGATGTACATAAATGGAAAGATACAAAAGAGATGAGGATCATCGCCAATGAAACATCGTCACAAGCTAAACCATCTTACCTTGCCATGATCCCGCCTCGAAGAACCTGAAAAATAATAATTGGAATGGGGTGAGATTACAAAATCTCGGTGAGCCTCCCTATCTTAGGAGTTCGCTCGGTTCTACAGGGTACATGCATCAAAAGACTAACCTAGAATCCGGGTTTATAACTCACGGTCAGATACAAGTACAAACATAGGATTACACCACCACTGGAAGTCCTATAACTAACCAATGAGGTACCACCACATAGATAACAAAATAAACAATATGCACACCCACATCCATATGTGAGGAATCAAGGAGTCATACCCATCTAACTAGGCTACCTTCGTCGCGTACCCTCGATGATTACTCATGTGCATATATGTCAAGAGACTTGCAAAAGCACACCACTCGATAGAATCGGATCATTCCTAGATGGAATTTCATCCAAGATGAGTTTGCATAGGGACATTGCCTAAGCGGCATCACAACCCCATCACCAAGCACGCCAACATGTTACGACAAGTGAGGAAACGCCATGAAAGACCCTCACGAGCATATTGCAATGGTATCCATCTTTATATGCTGGTGTTTACGAGAAATGCAATACGCCTTCTTGACGCACACGCTCATCGGGCGAAAGCCTAGTAACATTGTCTACTTGACGTTACTAGATGGCAAGTAATTCTTCTGACTTTACCTACATGGTGTCAGACACTTACCAATACCAAGCACGCAGGTGAGTTACCAAGTGGGAATGCCATAAAGACCCCAATCTTGTTTCCACCGCAATGGTAGCTCAGGTAACACAAATATACGGATAACACACGTATATAAAATAGGTATCAAAGCCAAACATCCATGGTATGAATATGTATCATAAACTTCCACACGGGCTACCAATGGGAATCTACCTAGTCGGTAAACATGATTTACTATCCTAGTAGTATAGTTCTACTCTGATTCACACATATTCAATCAATTTAGGTTTATACAAACCAATCATCCAAATGTCCTATCGGAACAATGGGAAACAAGTTTCACAAGCATCACACATGCCAAGAATTCATTGAATTACATTCAAAACACAAAGAGACACAATGGTCATTAGTTCATATTTGTTACTTATGATTTAATCATAATTCCATCATAGCATATGTTAGACATAATCGACCCGTGCAATTATTTAAGGTATGATTAACCATACATTAATCACCTAATGATGTATAGTATCGATTCAAAGGTGTTTAAGGAAAATGGTTCCGAATAGGAACCATTCTACACTTTCTGAGAAAATACATGGTTCTGCACAGGGGACCTCTTTGAGCGAGGTCACGCCGCTGAGCGGCCCCTGCGAAATCTTAATTTTCAAAATATAGTAGGTGCGCTAAGCGGCCCCGACTGCTGAGCACGGTCAGTAAAACACAGATAACTAGAACGAAGAACAGTTCGGTTTTGGGGACAAAACCAACACTTTCCACTTCTTATTTATCACCCACATCAAAAGAAATATGAAATTCAACAAGATAACATGCTAACTAACATTACAACATGCATGCATCAACAATTTCCACTCAAACCCCAAAACACCAATTGTTTGAATTAAAACACAATTTTTTCCCAAAGTCTCTAACTATGAGACTAACCTTGATCAAATAGAGGTTAGGATGACATTATTGTTGCAACTGAACTCTCATCATGCCAAAACTTCTACCTCCATCATCAAGAAATCCGTAGCTCATTCTTCTCCAAATTCCAAGCAAGAATTTACAATCTTCAAACGCGTTTTTCTCCTTCAATACATAATCTATGAAGACAAATTAATATACCAAATCAAAGATAAGTTCGTAATCTTTCCAAAAGTTCGAATTACATGAATCAGAGCTACGAGCAGAAAGTTATGGCCTGATTAGTGGAAGTTGCTCTTGAGTACGAAAATGAAGATGATGAACATAATTTCCTCTTTCTCTCACTTGCTTTCGAGTTCTTCACTTCTCTTTCTCACCTTTTTCTTCATCATAAAAATCTGATTTGTTCACTTACTACCAACAACTTATAAGATTCCAAGCAACAAAGTTCAAGGTCCAAGATGCCCTCAAACTATTCTTTAATTACTAGTTTTCCCTTTAGTCATATTCTAACTAGATACTTGAATTATAACAATCACTAATTAGGTACCTTAGTCTTTCATTCTCATGTGTAAAAATAGGGATGTCACAGAAAGACCATAGCCAAGGAGGGAAAATCATCCGAGTCAACTAGGAGCTTTCACCTGTGGGAATGAGGTTCACGCCTTGGTATTGAATTACCAAGTATGAAGAGTATCTGAGTGTGAGTATCAACGCATGATGAAGCGAAATCCAGACAAAGCATGGAGGGTCAGAACCCTTGCCACTATATGACTCGATAAAGGAAGCTTTCATGATTCGCGCGAGCTAGGATGACACCGACTGGATTATGTGGGGGTCGATTTCTAACCCTTTCCACGTGCCTTTCTCATGAGGACTTAATGATGGTGCCATAATAGACTTACCACCATGAATCCCTGCCTCAAGCTCAAAAATAAACACACCTGTAATACCTACTACATTGGTAAGATTTTAAACAAACCAAACATAAATAGCACACCATATGCGGAATTTCCCTAAACGGATCTTTAAATAAACTAGAGGGGTTCCTGATATGATCACCAACGGAGACCCCATCACGCATCTCTATTCCTACTTCTCATGGAAAGGAAAGCGGTAAAAACCCTACTTCTCATGCTCTCTAGAAAAGTGGTAAAAATGCGGTAAAAGGATAAGAAAATACCGAACGGATAACAATCAGGAAAGCTATAGCAAATAGCAAAGAATTCGGAAAACTTCGTAAACTGCTGACAAGCAATAAAGAAAATTCGGTAAGTAATGCGTAGAAGCATCAATAAGCATTGTCGAAATATGTGGCGTACACATCCAAATATCAACGGGAATTCGCAAAGGATAAACACCCAAGCAATGCAGACAAAAGGTGTACACAAGATCGAGATATGTAACGGACATATCCAAATCAATCAAACACATGCACAAAGTACATTAAACAATGTACTACAACAAACGGAATATGTATCGACACATCCGTACAACAAAACCTGCACAAAAATATATTAACTAATGTATAATGGCAAACAGAACGTGTATCGACACATCCGTATAACAAAACATACACGAAAATACATTAACCAATGTATAATGACAAATGGAACGTGTGTCGACACATCCGTAACAAAGCACCTGAACCAAATTAATTATGCAAAAAGAATTTGGAGCAATAGAATGTAATCTCGCGTATCAAACGCAAAAGAATCGAGATAAAAAATAATAATCCGAATTAGCTTTCCGATCACACAATCAAGCGATAATTATGTAATCGGAAACCGCCTCAAAGCGCCTTGCATAACTAACAAACATGCTAAAAGTAACACGGAAAATATGTGCAAGAAAGAGTAGAAGAAAGCTTGGAGAAAACAATTAAGCAAAAAAAAGAATTTCATGTTTCAGTGAAGTAGCCGGTTACCTTAGGGTGGTAACCGGTTACTTCGCCCAAAAATCCCAAATATTGGCCTCTGACTCAGTGAGGTAGTTGATTACCTGGGAGTGGTAACAAGTTACTTCAGTGAAAATGCAAAAAAACAGTAGAGTCTGACTTGGTAAGGTAACCAGTTACCATGGTGAAGTAATCGGTTACTTCAGCGAAAATTTGAATTTTTAATGTGGAAATTGATTAGGTAACCGGTTACTCCACTGAACCAGAGGCTTATTTTGCATTTTTTTTGGCTTGGTAACTTGGTTTTAGCATTTGAACAAACACCTAGCCTACATCTATCAACACATGGTTTTCTACATGATTCAAGGTTCAAACCTAGGGCTAATCACATGCAAACTCAAGGTTTCATATCAACAAGTCAAAAGTATCAACAATTAACTACTTGAATAAGCACTTTTATCATGAAAATCAATTAATCAATAAGTGTTTTTATCAATCAATTCCAGATTTCACCATTACGATCATATCAAATCACAACTTCTCAACCTAATCCATAATATCCATGTAATTCCTCAACTAAAACCTTGATTAATTTTCAATTCTAGAAAAGTGCTTATTCAAGAATCCATTATGCAAAAGTGCTTAAATCAAGAATTCTTACTGTCGAAACGAAGAGGAGAGCGAGGAGAAGAGATCGCCGATGTCGAATAGAAGAAAACTGGAGGGGATATTATAGAAGAGCAATCCAAAAATTGAGAAAGGGATAGGGGAATAATCTTCTTCAACCTTGATTCAATTCTTCATGTTGTTGTTGATTATTGAGAAAACTTGATGAAAAAGTTGAATTTGATTCTTGAGAATTGAGAAAGAATGGAGTAGAGTGTTTGTGTTAAATTTTGACAAATGATGAATCCCCCCAAAATTATGAGAGCAAAATTTGATTTATACTTGATAAAAATAGCCTTGAGTGAATTGGACTCAAAATTGGGCCCAAATTGACTTTTATCCAATTTAATTTTGTGAACAGTGTCAAACATCGTGATCCGTGCGGAATTTGAAATTCGGCCCAACACGAAAAATATTCGGAATGAAAAATTGTGAAGTGAATGCAAAATTTCAGCTCAACTCGAAAAACGGTTAAGGAGATATGAATTTTTGAAGTTTCAGCTCACATTAAAGGCATCTGACACATGCAGAATTCTTGTTGTGCACCCTGAGAAAACGTTCCGAACGGGAATCTTCTAATCAAAATCTTAACTCGAGATATGAACGAAACTTGAAGCGGACGTAATTTGTGAATTTTTGACATCAGTACCGTCGTGATCCAATAAAAATCAAGAGAGATATGATTTTTTGAACCTTACGCGTCAGATGAATTAATGCTCGGTTCGACTCAAATACACCTCCAAAGATCAAAATTCTGATATTGATCCGTGAGGAATTAGCTCTTGGCCCGAGAACAAAAGTTGAAGAGGACTTCAAGATGAAATTTTAGGCATCGAAATCACTCAATTTTGACATTCGAATGAGAAGGAATGAATTGTTTAGTGTCCCATAAACACGGTTCAGCCATCAAACTTAATTTATTGCACTTGAAGAACCCTCAATCTCGTAACCATGATACCAATGATATGAATGCGTGCTCATGATGACAAAACTTATAAACCAAAAAGGTCAAAATAAAGAGGGTAAAATTTGGGGTACAACATTGTGCAGTGGCTGTTTTAGCCCAAATTTTCCAAAAGAAAGATTGTTAGTACCATGGTTTTAGATTTGTAGTAATTTGGCTAAAACATGGTTCACAACAAGATTTTATGAATGATGTCCTAACATGGTGGCCAGGTTCATTGAATATAGATGTTATGACAAATGCAGTGACATGATATACCAGAACGTCAATACATACTATTTTATCCTTGACACATTTGATTTGATTATGTGATATTCCTTTTGGATATATCTCATATATTTTTTTGCATAATTAATGCAGTCCTCAGCTTGTGGATCAAGAAATATTTAGGTGAATATTTTGAAGCCCATGGACTACTTAGAAGTATTTAAGGAGCAACCTATACCTAATGTAATTTAAGTCTTTCACAATTGTAAATTTAGGGGAAGGTTAAAGTCTTAGGTTTTGAGAGTCTCTTGTGTTCTTGTATGTCACCCATGTATCTTTTGATACAATGAGGTAGACTGATTGTTACTTGATTATTTATCAAGTTATTTCTATCACTCTTGAAGCTTTTAAGCAAAGAGTTGAGTATTGTTCATCTTTCCTAGTAAAAAGCTTTTAAGCAAAACTGAGTATTGTATTTGAAGTATAATATTCTAGTTTTGGTTTTAGTCACTGGGTTTGACTATATTTTATCATCGAGCTGATTGGTATGAAGTGAGAGGGGGATCTCATATCTAGACTGTTTTTAGGTAGAATTTGCTCAAGGTAGTAATTAGGCGAGAAGTTGTAAACATGGATTGTTTAGGCTTTAAACTAATGTTGCCACAGTGAATTTCCTTCATGGCTTGGTAGCCTCTAGAGTAGGTGACGTTGCACCGAACTGGTTCAATAATTAATTGTGTAATTTATCATTCCGCAATTTATTTCTACATAAGTTATAATTTTGATATATTTAGGTATGTTTGTCAATAGATGTCACAAAATTTGTCTTGACATTGTGTTCTGATGTTGGGACATCAGTATTAACATGTTTTAAAGTGTCAAAATTTCAGTTTCGTCTCGCTAAGTCTTTGTTCTTCTTTGTTAAGTGTTTTTGTGCTTTTTTTGTTTGGATTAAGATCATTAATTCCTCTCATTCAACCTCAAAAATATGGTGTATTTTGAGAAAATAAGAAAGACAATCACCAAAATGTTATAAGTGGGCTTAACAAATATAACCCAATAACAAATATAACTCAATAACAAATATTACTCAACAAATTTAATTCCGCATCAACAAATTTTATTCTACCTAAGTGACAATTGGGCTTTAGATCTAAGTTTGACTAACGCCTTTGACGTCGAGGACAAATGTAAGTCTCCTTCAATAATTGAGGGGCCAAAATATACAATTTTTTAGTTAAAGAACCAAAATTCACCCTGACTGAAAGATTAAAAAAAAAGAAGATATTAAGTCATATTTATAATTATATATTAATGTTTTTTATGATATAATAAATTGTTATTATTTTTAGGTGTGTTTACATTTTATTCAACTTATAGGTGTTTAATGAGCACACAACCTTCACATTTTCTCGAGTTTTGAGTGACGGATATGTTGGTTTGGTCTGTCGGTTACTTCCTAGTTTGTTAACCATTTGATGTGTTTTAGTTTTTTTTATAAAAAATAATGCAAAAAGGTATCTTTACATCATTTTCTAATAAGTACGCCCTAATAATATATAAAAATTATATTGCTTTTATTTTTAATAATTCATTCTACTTTGGGTTCCATGCACTCAAAGTAAGTATGTTATAAGAGAGAAGACTGTTGTACCCTAAAATTTATCCTCTTCTTTTTCGTATTTTTGGTTTATAATTCGATTGTATGAATATACATGTAGTTGCATATAAGGAATTCATCATGAGGTTACCAGGTTCAAGGTATCCCAAGTGGCAAAAAAAAAAGGAGTTTACTCGCTTATTTCTCAATAAGGTAGATTTCGGGTTTTCGGCGCATTTTGGGCACTCCAAAAGGCGTATCTCTCCTCTCGTTGGGTATTTTCTAACAATTTTCGACTGGCATTTCCCTCTCATTATCATATACAACCTTCATTTGAAAGCCGAAAGCGATCTTGTGAGGAAGGCCTCCAAAGAGATTATTTTCTCCAGTGGATTAAGCTAAATTTTAGTGTTGAACCGTGCGTTCTACCCACTAAATAGTCTTTATCTTCCAGTTGGAAACTCGGATTCGAAAGGGTCGATTTCTAATATTCTGTATCGGATCCCTCTACAACTTTCATTTGCAGCTCGGGAGCTTGTTCCTCACCGATCAATACCATAATTTTGTTCTTTGAAGTTGATTTTGAGCTGAACCGAGCAATTTTTATATGATGTGCGAAGTTCGAAAAATCATATCTCGCTCAATTTTCATCGAAACGGGATGGGACCAGTTCCAAAAGCTCACAAATTTCGTTAGTGCGAATTCTGACCAGAAGACCCCTGTTCGAGGCATTATCTCGGAAGAGCGTAAATAAAATTCTGCATGTGTCAGTGGTCTAAACATTATGCTGAAACTTCAAAAATTCTTATTTCCTTGAACGTTCATCCGATCAAGTCAAAATTTTGGTTTGCGCAAGCAAAACCACATTCCAAACTTTTTTCGTTTACATTCCAACTTCAAATTCTGCACGGATTTGGCCGTTTTGGATTAATTACGAAATTTATTCAAATAATCATGATTTAGGCTTGATTATTGATCTTATGCCCAACTCCTAAAACTATAAATAGATTTTCCTCTTCACAAATCACAACGACACAATCATTTGCTTAATTTTCACTACCAATCACACTCTAATTCTCTCTCATATCCAAAGCAAAAACTCAAGAACAAAGTTCAAACTGCAATTTTCCCTCCAAGCAACCACCACAGGCCGCCACCGGACCTCCGTCTGACACCTGTCTCAGCTACAGACCGCGCTAAGCGCGTCTTGCAATTTCTGGTTTTCTGTCATCACAACTTCTCTTATTGAATCACAATCCTCTTCTCCTTCTCCTATTCGAATTTGACATGGAAGGAACTGTTTCATCTTGATTTCCCTTCAATTACAAGATTCACAGATTTCTCCTCCATCTTCTTCAATCCTCCATTGAAGATTTCAAGTTTTCCTCAAGAATTCAAGGTTAATTCAAAATATTATCATCAATTCACTGTTGATTTGGTATTTTCTTTGAAGAACACAATGAATTTCTCTTCAATTTGATTCAAACTTCAAGTCAAAGTAAGTGTTTAGTTCAATTAAGCACGTATTGTAAGCTGTTATTGATTTTCAGCTTTTCTAGAATTTGAATATTGAAATTGCATGCAAATTCAATGTAGATTCAGATTCTTGAACTTTTACTCTTGAATCCTTCGATTTGAATTATATTTTGCAACCTTATTTGTGTCGGAGTGAGGTCTTTTGTACATAGTATGCATATACTCATGTGCATTTGTATCTCCCTTGCATATAAGTCACAAATTCATGCATCTTGCATCACCTATTACATGCTCATGCATTAGAGGACATATAGTTTGATCGAATTTCATTGGTTCATGATGACTTGAGGCATAAGTTGCAGTCAAAATGCATCGACATGTAGATATTAAAGCGTTTTGATCATTAGGCACACAATATATTGTACATAAATCCATTCCATATGCATCCCAAGTGTTTGTGTTAATGCATAGCCTAGATTTGAATGGAAGCTTCTGATACCTCTAGGTAATATGATTTGTTTGCATCGATTATCTCCATGAGAATTAGGATTGTTATCGTAACTTGCATCCTTAGCATGTTCATTCATCGATTATCTCCATGTGCATTAGGATTGTTATCGTAACTTGTATCCTTAGCATGTTCATACATCGATTATCTCCATGAGCATTAAGGTTGTTATCGTAACTTGTATCCTTAGGATGTTCATGCATCGATTATCTCCATGAGAATTAGGATTGTTATCGTAACTTGCATCCTTAGCATGTTCATGCATCGATTATCTCCATGAGCATTAGGATTGTTATCGTAACTTGCATCCTTAGCATGTTCATGCATCGATTATCTCCATGTGAACATTTAGGATTGTTATCGTAACTCACATCCTTAGCATGTTCATGCATCGATTATCTCCATGTGAACATTTAGGATTGTTATCGTAACTCGCATCCTTGGCATGTTCATGCATCAATTGTCATCATATGAGCGTTAGGATAGTTATCTTAGCTTGCGTCCTTGGCATGCTCATGCATTCGACTTCGCACATGAACATTGGATTTATCGTTTCAATTTGCATTCCTCGCATGTTCATGCATGTTCTTTTCATACATGAACATTGGATTTATCGTTTCGATTTGTATCCCCGCATGTTCATGCATGTGCTCTTCATACATGAACATTGGATTTATCGTTTCGATTTGCATTTCTCGCATGTTCATGCATGTGCTCTTCATACATGAACATTGGATTTATCGTTTCGATTTGCATTCCTTGCATGTAAATGCATGTGCTCTTCATACATGAACATTGGATTTATTGTTTCGATTTGCATTTCTCACATGTCCATCTGACTTTTATTTGCTGTGGGACGGTGGCCTAACTGTGTGGATCAACTTTCGGCATGAGAACATCATGAACAGGTGATCCGGTCCAAAAACGACATTTTTGCAGGTTGCAGGTCGCGCTTAGCGCCACCAGGAGCGTGCTAAGCGCCAAACTTACTGACTTCTATTTTACAGGTCGCGCTTAGCGCGGTCCAGAGCAGGATAAGCACGGTAGCTTTTGTTTGGGTCGCGCTTAGCGCAGTATAGCAGGCTTAGCGCGACCTATACTGGTGTTTTTTTCTACTTTTTCTTGATTCTGACAACAAACAGCAAGCGCTCTAGTCATTCCTAACTACTGTTTGAGCTCTGTTTGATGCAGGGACTTGTGTTGCATGTACATACGACACATTTCTCCGATATTTGTATACCCATATATACATTCTTTTTGCTTGCCTTTTGGGTGTAACTCCCTTCTTGCAGGTGTTTTGTGTTTGTACACCCACGTGTGCATCCCTCCTATCTTGTTTTGTTCGGTCTAATCTCGTTCTTGCAGGCGTTATCACTTTGGATATGTATCGACGCGTATTCCGCTTGTTTTGATGCTTTGAACCATTCTCACCGGTTTACTCTTATTGCATGGCTGCAGTACTTGAAGTTTTCCGGAGTATTTCTTTAGTTTGCAGTGCTCTTCGGATTCTATATCCGTGTGGTAGTTTCTACACCATTTATCGCATTCTCTTACAACTTTCCTAAATATCATGAGAAGTAGGGCTTTACAGCTTTCTTTTGCCATGAGAAGTAGGAATGGAGATGTATGATGGGGCTTCCGTAGTTGGAGCATGTTCAGGAACCCCTCTGGTTTATTTAAAGACCCGTTTAGAGCAATTCTACTTGTGGATTGTGCTTGTTTGTTTGGTTTCCCCTAGGTTTGCTCGGTTAGGATAGGTTCTTGAGCCTAGACATTAGGATTCACATCCTTTACGTGTTAACATAGGTAGAGATTTCCTTACATCCTCAACCATAGGTCCAATATTTGCATGTCAATATTAGGGTTAGTACTTGGCTAGTCACCCTTTTGTTTTGCTAGTTTCTTTCGCATTCATGCATATAATAAAACTAAAACTTGCTTTCTTTTTTTTTTTTGAAAACAAAACACTTAATAATGGTTTGAACTCCTTTTTCAAGGTAAAAGCAGCCAACCAACACAAACCTTTCGCCTTCGTGCACACCTTTTCTTTCGTGTTTAAAACCTTTTTCACAAGTAAAAAACACAAAAATCCTCCAAAACAAGTGAGCCGAACTACGACGCTCTGACTTTCCCATTGCACGCGGGAATACGTAGGCATCTTGTCACGGGCTTGATCGAGCAAACTTTATAAATACTTCCTTCTTTTCCCCGTGGTTTCTTTATTTTCCTTTTCTTTTGCATGCATTGTAGCGACTAAGCGTAGATAGATATAACACACCCTTTAGCTAGAAGTAGAAAGTGGATACCGTAGAGTACTACGGGCGCAGGTGCTAATCCCTTCTCAGAACTAACTCCTTACCTAGATTCTCTTGATCTCTCGGCCATAGGACCGCGATTTCTCCCCTTCAGGTTTACTCGATGTTTTCCTTTCTCCGTTGTGAGATGAAAGACGTTCGATGGTGACTCCATTGATACACCCCTATTAGTCGGAAGTTCAGTCGGGTGGTTTCAAAGACCCATTTACCTAACACCTTAAGCTTTTGGGTTGAGATATGTCGTCTCACTCTCTTGTGGTTCTGGAGCATTAGTCCTATTGACGATCCCAAATCTCCCATACTCCCAATAGTGGTATCAGAGTCGTGGTTTGACTTGGCGGGGGAGTGAGGTGAATCTGGTGTTGGATCCTGTTATAGGATGTTGGAATTTAGACTTGTGGTATAGAATGTTGCGTGCATGTGTGAGTGGCTAAATTCCCATATTGTCTTTGAATGAGTGGATGTTGTATTTATAAGAGAGATGACCCATTTACCTAACACCTTAAGGTTTTGGGTTGAGATGTGGTGTCTCACTCTCTTGTGGTCCTGGAGCATTAGTCCCACTAACGGTTTCGAATCTCACGAACTCCCCAACAATAGTATCAGAGTCGTGGTTCAACTTGGTGGGGGAGCGGGAATTGGATCCGATGTTGGATCTTGTTATAGGATATGGGAACTCACACTTGTGGTGTAGAATGTTGGGTACAAGTGTGAGTGGTTAAATTCCCATATTTCCTATGAATGGATGGGATTTTGGATTTATAAGAGGGATGATCCATTTACCTAAGACCTTAAGGTTTTGGATTAAGATATGGTGTCTCACTCTCTTGTGGTCCTTAAGCATTAGTCTCATTGACGCTCCCGACTCCCCCGAACTCCCCAATAGTATGTATAATTTTTATAAATACAAATATACTTTTGTAACTATACTAGTATGATTTTGTTTTGATGCAAGATGTCTGTCATTTTAGTTTTGATGAAAAAGTAGAAGAATTTTCTTTACACTATACGATATCTCGGTCACCCAACTTAGATAAAAATCATTTTCCATCTAAAATAAAAGGAAATTTTATTATATAGGAATATAATATATAACTATAAATTGCAGTTGTTCATAAAGACCTACAATATAACTTCGGTTTGGGGAAAGGCATTTTTATAGGTTTTGGATCGATTCTTCGCACAAGGGTTAAAGTTTAAAATAAACGAGTCAGAATTTATTTGAGTTAAGTTTAGTGAAGGAAGGAAAGGTTGCTGCCATGAGAGGTTGGGTAGGAAACACATGGCAATGGGTCATTTTCGGGTTTGATAACAATCTGAGATTTTATGAGCTTTCTTGTGTGTATAATTTCGAGGACTGTTTGGCTTCTGCTCAGTCGAACAGTGTCATTGAGGATTTGTTCATATGGAGGCCAAACCTGTTGTCAGGTTACTCAACCAAATCCGGTTACATCGCTTTAACGAAGCATATGAAAATTAAGAATATGGAAGGTGATTTGGGATCTGCTTTCGGTTTACTGTGGAAAGTGTCTATCTCATATAAGATCAGAGCTTTTGGTTGGAGAAGTTTGTTGAATAGGTTATCATCGAAGGATCAACTGTCCCATAGAGGTATTTCCCTTACTCCCGACGAATCTCTATGTGTTTCCTATTCTGGTTTGGAAGAATCTGTGAACCATTTGTTTATCGGCTGTACTGTTGCGAAACTTGTTTAGAGGGATTTGGCAGTCTGGATTGGTATTGATATGTAGGTTCATGAGGATCATTGGTCTTTTTGTCTGGTGTGGCATAATGTCTGTGGATAGAAAAGAGTGAAGGCGAGTTATGACAGTATCATCTGGATGTAAGCATTACGGGGTATTTGGTATTCGATCGAGGAATGATATTATTTTTAGCAGAGAAGTGTGGTTTGTTTCGGATATTGTTTGATCAATCAAGTTGAAGGCATGGAAATGGTTGTTGTCAGGGGAAATTACTAGGATCATGTGTAACTTGTACGAGTTCTGTAATGAACCGTTATTTTATATGATTTAAGTTTTAGTTGGTCAATAATTTTTCTATTACTGATTTTCTGCTCGGTCTTTTGTAAGCGGGTTCGAGTACTCTTCGACTCGATTTCAATAGTTATTCTTGCTTATTAAAAATATCAATTGTAGTGATTTAAGGGAATAATATATGTAATAATGTAGATAAATCAACATATATTTATTAAAATGAAGCCTTGAAAGCTTTTAAAAAATATATATTCAAAAAGAAAGTCATGAGATAAAAAGGCAGTATAAAAATTCAAAAACGATTGACCAGCCAACAGGATTTGAGGGTTGAAAGAATAAAAAAACAAGAAATATATGCCTCAAATATTTTTTTCATTGCAAATAAATAAAAGAGACCCCACTTTTTCAAAGAACCTCTCCTAACCTCTTTGTTGTATACTATGAACCTTCATTGTGTAACTAGTCCATACATCAAATTTTGCACTGTCATACCATTCTTTTCCACACAAAATATCATTTTATCATGCTTTTTAGCAATAATACCAAAATACCATCTTTTAAAAATATATTTTTTAAAGTTTTTGCCACCTAAATGGACAAAAGAAGGTAAAATTATAAGAGTTCGTCAATTGAATGAGCAAAAATATTATAAAAAAATAGACTTTATCCATTGAATAAGCGGAATAATGTAATATAAATCTCCTTTATTTAAAAAAAAAAGAAAAAAACACTACTCCATCTTTTCTATACACAAAAATTTCAAAGATACGCCCATTCAATGAACATAGGTTCTTACCCTATAATTTTTTTTGTGTTGTTTTGTTTTAAAAACATTGCATTTTGGTATTTAGTGTATATCTGGATGATGGATTGAAATTTCTTTTCTAATAAAGTGGTACAAAATTAAAAAAATTCCCATACATTCCCATACACATTTTCATTTCTGACAACTCATGTATGTCACTCTCACAAGTCACCACCACTATAAATAACCATCAAATGTGTTCCATTTTCATTTCATCTCTTTCCTTTAACCTTCTTCATTGATTAGCTTTTCCAAAATGGCTGAACATAACATGCAAATTTCACTCTCAAGCTCCTCAAACGACTCCTCAGACCAAGAAACACCATTCACCACCGCCATGAACCCAACAACTCAAACAGGTGGTTCATTTCACCAACAAACACCAACTGATTCACCACAACCCTACAGAAAGCCACGTGGCAGACCACCAGGTTCCAAAAACAAACCTAAACCACCTATTGTAATAACTCAAGACAATGAACAAGCCATGAAACCTGCAGTCATTGAAGTAGCTGCTGGTACTGATGTTCTTCAAGCTGTCATCCAGTTTGCTGCTCGTCTTGGTTCATGTATCACCATTCACAGCGGTTCTGGTACTGTTGCTGTTGCTACACTCCATTACCCAGTTTGTCAAGCTCCTGCTTTCACTCTTCATGGACCTTTTTCTTTGTTGTCTTTGAGCGGTTCTTTTTTCTTCCCACCATCTCCACCACCTCCTCCTATTCCCATTTCTCTCCCTATCGCTTCATCTTCTTCATCAAACCCTAACCCTATTCAGTTAGAAGCAACACCAGAATCTTCTAATTTTGGTATCACTCTTGCTGGTATGCAGGGACAAATCTTTGGTGGGATAATTGGTGGTAAAGTTATAGCTGGTGGTGATGGTGTTAAGATTGTGGCTTCTTTGTTTAAAAACCCTGAACTTCATAGGGCTACTGGTATTCTCTTGGAAGCTGATGATGATGATGTTGGCAATGATGATGATAACGGCGGCGGTGGTGATCCTGGTGCTGGTAGTAGTGCTGCTGCTGAGAATGTGTCTGGTTTCAATGTTCCTAATCCAATGACTATGAATCCAGCACCACATTCTGATCCAAACTTCATGCCATGGAATCACCCTTCTCACCCTCGTCCTCCTAATTTCTGAAAATTTTGCAGTTATAGCCATGGTACATTGCAAACATTGCTGGTGCAATTATAATAAAAGCTTTTATTTATGGTGTGGTTGCAATTATTATTATAGACTGCAGTTTAGTATTATGATGGAGATTGATCCATAATTGTGTCATCGTTTACCATAATTGTGGAAATCGAACTTTTAAGAATAATTAGTGAGTTATTATTATTACATTGTATCGCAGCAATATTATAATATTGCTCTTAGTAAAATTAAGCATGTTTGTTTTAGTCTTTTCTTTATTATTTATGTATAATGTATCTGTCTTTGACAGAAGAGATATTAATCAATTTCCTGCTTTATTTTGTTATATTATATGTTAAATTAGATTTTTATTGAATTTAGCTTTTATCAAGGTTTCTACAAAACTGACATTGATATATATTTATCTTTATAAATGCTTTACATGGAATAAATTATGATTAATTTATATCGTGATCGCCTTAATCAGTATCGCAATATCTATGTCAATCGAAAGCCCCTTAAATAATGTCGTAATATCTATGTCGATCGAAATCGCTTTAATCAGTGTCGAGATATCTATGTCAATCAAAATCGCCTTAATCAGTGTCGCAATATCTATATCGATTGAAATTGCACTCATCAATGTCGCAATATGATCAATGTCGTGATACCTATATTAATTGAAATCGCAAAACTCTCAACACAACAGCTTTTTAGACCCTGGCTTTTATATTACAAATAATTACAGTCAAATGTATAATTGATATGTTGAACATCATAAATCTTGATGTGTGTGTGATGGATGGTGGCAATGGCAATCTGAGTTTGTGTCAGGAAAATCTAATGGCTAGGGTCTGGTGGTAGTACTTTAATTTCTTGGGAAGAGGGCCTATATAATTTTACTATCTCCAATGCTGCTGAACAAGTGAGACAAATTTATGAAAATGAAAAAGAAGAATTAAGCTAGTAACAAAGTACATGATGCTTTGAATGAACAGAAAGGATGAGTGGACTACACAACTTTGTCCAATTGAAACTGCTTTTATCTTTCAGTTTTGTTGTGACATATTGGATCTGGATGGAAATCAAACTATCCTTTTCTTTTTCAGTTTCTCTTTACCTTTTCTTTGTAGTTATACATCCTTTCATCATTTTGGTTACAAAGTTATATCATGGATTGCACAAAAAAGTTTAAACCTCCTCTTACAGCGTTTGGACCAAGTTGAAAACCATGAATATCAACGCGAAGATTGAGTTTGAACTAAGAAAAGAAAATTTAATAGAAAGCTCATGATATCATGTCATACCATAATTAGCGAGATACCAAATTGCCTATTGAGAAAAGAGTATGGCCGAAGTTGTCTCTCTTAAAAATTGATTGTTTTTGGTTCAAATATAAAACCAAATGGAAGTAATGATAATTGATAAAGTTTGATTCTATTATTCATTTTAGTTTTTAAAAATTGTCAAATTGATGAACCGAATCAATAGATATAATTATTTTCTAAACATTTATTTCATATCTCATTAAGTCTAAATTTTGTATCGGTCTAGACAATCTTCATTTTTGTTTGCACTTCCTTCTTTTCAGCAAAACGCGTATTTAGAATCAAACTCTAAAACACAGAAAGTAGAAATTCTAAGTCACAAATACTTGCTTTCGCTTAACTATTGCTCTTGCTTGTTGGAATTACACCAAATATGCGGAGAATTCTAAATCAATCTTGATGAACATGATTCAATCACACCGATAGAATTCCCCTCTTGTTCTTTACTGTTCACTAGAGTGAATTAACCAACCTTAATTGCAAGATAATTTCGCACAACAGTGTTTATGAAAGAAGAGACTTGAATTGGGGAAGAAATAAAATTACGGTTTCAGTGAAAATAGGTCAAGAATAAGAGAATATCTGCAAAGTTTATCGCTATTCTCAAAAATTAAAACTTATCAATTATGCAATTGCATGTTATACAATGATATGACTTACTCAGTGTTTATAGGTGGAGTTTGTTTGCTTACTAATAAAACTCCAACTAACCTAATTAAGCTAAAATCACAAAATAAAACTGAGTCAAAATACTTGTTGAGGCTAACCCCTTCGACATTTCGACAACTACATAACTTCGACACACTAAGCTATTTCGACATCACCTTGCTTCTATTGAGCAACATGCTTCGACACAAGGAATTACATTCTCAACACACCACCTAATTCATTGTATCTAAACTTTTAACATTCATCATTGATCTTAATTTCTTGAACACTTAGACTTTCACTCCTTTAGTCATGATATCTACAATCCGATTCTCAATTATATAGTGTTCCAAGTTCAACTTTCCTTTTGCTACTTGCTCTTGATGATAATCGAATCTCCTTTTGATGTGCTTAATTATTTCATATGCTATTGGATTCTTTTCCAGATTGATAGGTAACATGTTATGAATCTTCATGGTAATTGCTCCATGATTCTTCCATGTAATTTTTTTCAACCAGATTCACCATCCATGTTGCTTGACATGCACAAAGAGGAGTAGTTATGCAATCTATTCCACACGATGATAGTGCCACTACTGATTCTTTTTCCGATCTCCAACTAACCGGGGCACCACCTAACATAAACATATAACCAGGTGTGGATATTCTATCATCGTCATCACTACACCAACTTAGTCGGTGTAACCCATTAGCTTGCATTCTTTTCCTTCTCCAGTTTCAAGAAACCAAGTCCCACAATCGAGAGTTCCATTGAGATACCTTATTTCATCTTTATCACTACTAGATGTGATACATTTGGCTTTTGCATGAATCTACTTGTTATACCCCAATTTTTAACCTAAGATTCCACATCTTTTTGCATAATTCCATGACATCAAGAGATCCTCATGCATAATTTAATATCATTAATCTCACAAAAATACAAAAATATGCTTTGTCCTATTTGCTCCTTTCACATGGTATGTGTGTTGGATCAAGGAGCTCAAGAGGTTGATTGATCAAAGTCATATTGTTAATTCTCTATTTTTAGGATTGACATTAAATTTAGTCAAATAAATATAGGAACAAAATGTTAGATAAGATGTGTTAAATTTCTAATAGGAATAGGTTGAGCAAGAAGTCCTATCTTATGTTGAGACATGTTGAGATGAGAAGTTCTTATCATCTGGAGCAACATATCAAATCCAGGGTCATACGACATCGCGCATGAGCTGAGCTAGATTAGTGAATTCTGGCTTGGTATGCCCCTAGAGTATGAGACTTGCTCTGAATTAACAATTGTTGTGTGTTGTTTATTGCTTTTCAGAACTATTTTGATTATGTTTATACCTTTCGTATTTGTTTATGTCGGATTCGGATATCTCAACATGTCATAGGACATCTGAAGTCTGGTTTACCAAAATTTCAATTGTATCAGAGCATGAATCATGTTCTGTTTTTGGGTGAGATCTTGGGATAATACTTTTTGGTCATGGGGAAGGAAAAAGGTAGCTACTGAAAATCTATTTGAGCTTGGAGATTTCACATTGTTGTTTGAATGATCCCTTGAAGAGGAGGATAGACTACTCGTGACAGGGTGCGTATTGGACCTGTCTGTGTTCTTTTCAGGCTTGTAGCGTTGGTGGAAAGTTACTATTTTGGTTTGATTTATTTTCAAACCTAAGGTTGTTTTGCTTGCACTTGGACTGTGGTGATTGTGAGCAAGTTGTTTATGTTGTTCCTGAAGGTTGGTGAGGAGTTTTTATGGTTTGTGTTCCGTTGTAAATATATATATATATATATATATATATATATATATATATATATATATATATATATATATATATATATATATATATATATATATATCAGATGGAAGATGTAGCGGCAAAAATCTTCGAGACTAAGCCATTGATTGACTCAACACATAAAAATAACAAAGAATTCGCCACCGCGCTTTTATTTTATCCAAAGGACTAGGAGAAAGAGCGAATAAAATCCTAAAAAATAGAGATCAAGGTACGAGAGTTAGTTATGCAAAGAAAAGGTATTAGGCACCCTAAACATCTACGGTACTCCGCATAAACCTCTTTGAAAATTTGTGTATTTGGCTATAAAAATATGTACAAAATAGATGGTGGAGATGAGAAAAGAAGTATTTTTTGTACAAATTTTTTATTTGATAGAACTTCTAATGAGTTCTAGGCATACATACCTACAATGCTCAATGTTGAAATCAATACCCATGTAGTTCGGGTAAAAAATACTAAAATTGGTTTATTGGTTAATTTTAAGAAGAATAAACATCTTGTCATATCCGAATGGTAAGCAGGATGGCAAACCAAGATTATTAACATAGATCCTACTCTTACAAGAATTTGATTTGGAAATCAAAGACAAACCAGGTTCTGAAAACCTGTTAGCTGACCATCTATCTAGAATGGAAAATCTTAAACCTGAAAAGATACTTATTGTTATACCCCAAAATTTTCCTCCTATTTTCTCAAGATAATCCACCTCTTTATACTCAAGAACTCCTCAAGGGTTGACCAGATGAACCCTCTCCTAAGCAGTTAACCCATAACTAGGGTTTTGCTTCTCTCAAGACAAAATCAAGTTCTAATGCCTCAAGTGGTCATCATACCTCCTCATATGTCTCAAGGTATCCCTATGTAAAGTTTCAAGCCTCACAGCTCAAGTTTGCTAAGTCAATTGCTTAGATTGTTGAAAATTAATTGTATTGGACAAAAAGTCAACTGTGGCCAACATACAGTCAAACTTCATCGTTTTTGGTCAACATCAATATTTTGAAGTCATATTCATCATTTGATCATGATTCATCAAGAAAACTCAAAGATTTGATCAAAAGTCAAAGTTTCCAAATTAGGGTTTTTGGACTAAAAGTCAACAGAACTTTGACCAGGCATAACTTTCACATACTTTATCAGAAATGTTTCCACCAAAGCTCATTTTAAAGGGAATTCAATTCTCTAAAAATTCATGTCTCACAAGCTTTGGCCAAAAATGCTTCATTTGAGAGTAATGGATCAAGACATTATAGGTCCTTCTAAAAGTAAAAAAAAAAGAGTCATCTTTTTGTAAAGAAGTGTACATTAACATGGAAACTTCAATAAAGATGAAACCAAAATGAGTGTTTATAGGACATCTTGAGCTTTCTAAAAAGTCCAATAACACTTAAAAATGTGGAAAATTGAGCAAGATACGAGTTGTGCAAGTTTTACATTTTTGAAGAAGTGCATGAAGAAAAATACTGGACAAATTCAATTTTTTCCAAATGGGCCTATGTTTCTTTGATTCACACTTGCTTCTAACATTGTCACAAGCAGCTCAAGGCCAATAGCACGCCATATTTTATTTTATTTTATTTATTTTTGAATTAATCAAATTTAATTCAATTTTAATTAAAATAAAATGCAAAAAATCAAATCATTAAGTGCAAGGTTGATTTTTATCATTCTTGAGGTCCAAGAAAGCCATACAAGCTGTCAATTTCGAAAATCATTGATCGGCAAAGGAATTGAATGATATTTGATCTAAAAAAGGAAACATTTGATGTAATTCCAAATCAAATATTTTCCCATTGAATGACATATATTCTTGACACAATTCTTAACCTAATTAACTCTTCTATATATACACAATGTTTTCATACCCTCAAGGAAGATTTCATGCAGCCAAGAACCCTAAGCAAACTTCAAAAAATCTGTGACTCACAAGCAAGTAGTAGTCAAGATTTTGCATCGATCCAGACCAAACAAAGTGTTCCAACACGTTACTGGGTATTCACTGATCCATTCCAGACGTTCACAGATCGACCATACATCCAGAAACTCAAGAACACAACTCACGGTTTGCTTCAAAAAAATTGAAATCGATTTCATACATACACTCATATTTAACATGTTTTCATTGCATATTTGTGTTTATAATGAAGTTTCGAAGCTTTCTGTATAGCTTGATTTGAGTTTGACTGCAGGATAAAGAATCCACCATGGCTAGGGTTTTATGCTTCGAATTGAGGCTTTACGGTTCAGCCAAAATTAGATGAAACCAAGGGCATAGTTATGTTCAGTGGATCAAATCCAATAGATCTATGGTCTTACAACTCATTTATATTTCGTATTTTGAGTTTTATGAAATCACAAGTGCTATAGCTACAGACGGACTGTTGGTAAATGCTTTTGCTACAGACACGAACCGTGGGTAAAAGTCAGGGTCAAAACGATGATGAACAGGCACCCCCTCACTAGCCGTGCGTGCATTTTTTGAATTTGAAATGTTTTAAGTTTTGTTTTCATATTTAATTAATTCGCTTCATTATTCAAACAGCTAAACACTATAGCTCAGTTGGCAGGAGGCGCGTGCATGGCTTGGAGGACCTGGGTTCGAGCCCCAAGTCTGCATATATATTTTTACAACTTTATAAACTAAAACATTTCCATTTTTTTCTATTTTCTATTTATTTTCAATTTCTTTTCTTATTTAATTTCTTTTAAATATTTTTCTAAAATACATAAAAAACCACAAAATATTTTTCCTTCTAGATTTAGGTTTTATAATACTTATTTTATTTGACACCAAAAAAAATTCTTTTTCCCTTTATTTTAATTAATTATTTAATTAACCATTTAAATTAACTTTTAATTTTTTTCCTAATTAAAATCAATCCACCAAATTCCAAAAAAATGTTTTCTTTCTTGTAATTAGGTTTATCAACCTTAAAAACATTTTTGCTAATTTCCAAAACATTTCCACTAACATTTTTCTTATTATTCTGATTATTTGTTTACTATTTCACATTTACAATTCTAGAAACAATGTATAGGTCACAAGGTTTATTCTGTAATAACGTATATTTATATTTTCTGCCTTTACTTTTCGCATCTATATTATGTATCTGCCCCAAAGCCATGTAATAGCATATGACATTTACTTTTCGCACTTTACATTCCACACTTTATTTTTCTGTACATATTAATTGTATAATAACTAGGGTTTGCATGACAAGATAAAATCAACCCTTAGATCACCCTAATTCAAGATAACATATATGAACTCATCACACTCTTTCACACTTGCACCCCCTTAAGGTATCCTCTCTTTTTGCCTTTCAAATACAATGGTAATATCCGTCGAACATAGGGATACCATTAGCAAAGAAGCTTATGGATAACATCACCATAGTCCATTCGATACAAAGATCATAGTCCCTCGATGACCCTCGATGTTGTCTACAAATATATGATCTCGTCCCTCGATTGTCGCCTACAAAATGTGATGATCGTCCCTACGAAATTCTAAGGGTATCCTTACATGTTGCCCAATGACCATATGGTGAACCTTCGATTGTCCTTTCACATCCAACGAATAAAATTACCTATCAACTAATGGTATGGATAACCTTATTCTAAAGGAGAAGGAAAAATAACATGGAAACAACCATTCTGAGTAGGTAATAAGACTCTGTTGCTTGCTTCAATCAAAATTCTTTTCAAACCCCACACTTTTCAAAAACTCTTTTCAAACACTTTGTATACATTCTAGCGAGAATCATTACAAAGTTAAACATTTTCCAAACAAACATTTCCGAACACTTCGTATACATTCCAACAAGAATCATTACAAAGTCAAAGCGAAGTGTCTTTCAAAATACTTTCCCAATCACAAACACAGAAAGAAATTTTTCAAAAGTGAGCTAAGAAACTAAGAGCCCGTATATAACTACGGATAGAAAGGGTGCTAATACCTTCCCTTTTCATAATTGTCTTCCGTACTCAGAATCTAACGAAGGTCTTTTCCTGTTTTTTTCACCTTCCCTTTATTAGATAAAATAAAAGTCGGTGGCGACTCTTTCTATCCGCAAGATTTGCGATAAAAATCAAAACAATCAAGTCAGTTCTCCCACCGTGTTACAGAACTAGCAACTCTGCCGGGGATACTACCTAAAGAGAGGCTACCTTAGGATTTTACTGTCACTTTATTGCTTTCTATTTGTTTTGTCTACTTTATTTTTAAGGGTTTCTTGGGTATTATATTTGTGGGGGATCCTACACCCGGATTCAGGTTTCCTTAGGTAAGTAACAATAAATCATCACAACTGTCCGACGTAGACTAAAAAAATTAAAATGATGGCTACGGTTAGTGCGACACTTTGGATGTCCTGATGCTCCTCATGTTCAGTTGAGGAAGTATTTGGCGTCTGCGTGGTGTCACATCTTGGCCATTAGAAGTTAGTGAGATGGACGACTTCGGTGCAAAATGAGGTTGGTTGATACTCGATGCTACGCTCATTGAGATTTGACTTTCAGGATGTTTCGGTCGACCACTTGGTATTCGTATTAAAATAAAGCCTGCGAGAAAGATCCGTGATATGAGATTCCTAGAACTCAGTTACTATTGTAGAACAGGTTGAACCAACTCAAACTTCGGTAGGGTATACACCTATACCTCATACAAGCCTAAACCTAGGGCTATTGTGTGAATTGCTTGTGCTTGCTATTTAAATATGACATCATGACATCATAACTGTCGACGCTATCGAAAAATTACGATTAAAAATACAATGATAATGAAGTCCCCACTTAACTTTATTTATTCCTAAAGAGGAAAAGGGAAATATAGATAAAACCCAAGAAATGAAAATGAAAAATGAAATGAAGGAAATGGTCTTCGAGACCAAGAGATGCGGGTTCGGGAGTCAGTTATGCAAGGGGAAGGTATTAGCACCCCTCACATCCATCTTACTCGATGGAACCCAAGTAGTTCTAAGCATGTTTGTGTGTTTAAAAGTAAATTTGCAATCTTCTTATTATTATGTGAAAAAAGAAAAGAAAGGAAACGTGTTTTAATTTTTTGAAAGTGTGTTCGCCAAGATGTTAGAATCTCGTGCCGACGTATTCCCCAATTGCGATGGGAAAGTCAGAGCTTACGTAGTTCTAATTTGCGAGAACATTGGTTGGTTGATTTTATTTATGAAAATAGGAGCTTAATCGTATGTGGACGATAAGACATCACTAGTGCAATTCGCGTGTGAGTGAAAGAAGATTGCGTGTGAATGATGTGTGTTTGAAAATAGACTTGCACGTGGGCAAGGTTTGATGAGTTTGAATTTATTTTAAGTGGGGATGACAAGTACCGAAACATTAGGCTATCATCTAATGATTCAAGTACTCGAAACTGGTGAGTGAGCTCGACCAATCATCTCTCATCCAAAAAGTTTATTATGAAAAGGGTGAGGTGAAACGAGGTTCACATTTATTAAGTGTGCGAATAAAAGTACTTAACTCATTGGGCTATCATCGAACGACCTAAATACTTTAAATTCAATTAAACCGTCGGGCTATCGTCCAACAATTTAACCGAATATCGTTACACTAAGTATTTTTTCCAATATGGATAGAAGTTTTTTTAGTTTATTAAGCTATCATCTAACAATCTAAAAACTTCAAGTTTGTTTAAATCATTAGGCTACCATCTAACAATTTAAACAAACCCCATCCAAATGTTCTTTTTTTATTTATGAAAATTAATTTCGAAAACGAATTCAATTAATTAATTTGATTTTGAAAGTGTTTTAAAGAAGTTTGGTATATGGACCAAGAGAAGTTGAATCGGGTCATGATTAATCAAGTATATGGACTTAATTAATCTCGTGAGGATATGTGCTCCTATCCCCAACTATGAAACCCTTGTGCATGGATGATTGGTGTATGAACCAAATCATTCGGGTTATGGTTAATCAAAGCAACAAGGGCTTTAATTAACCTTGTGAGGATGGACATGCCCCATTCCCAACTATGAGACCCTTTCTTGACGTATGAGCCAAGATATGAAGTTGAGTTATTTATATCAGGTGTGTGCGAAGTGTACATGTGTGGATAATTTCATACGAACACGAGAGACAAATAAATAATTAGCATAATACACGTCTAAACCTTTAAATAATTGTTAAAAAAGATCTTTTTTGTTTGATAAAAATCGACTAATAATTTAATCATAAATTATCAAATAAAAATTATCCTAAGACTAATAATTATTTAATACAAACAAATATAATTTATTTGCAAAATAAAATAAAAGATCAAAATAAATAAATTAGAATAAAGTTTAGAAATGGGCCTGCAATTTGAAGCAAACTGGGGGTGTTGGAAGTAGAAGAGGATTCCAAGCCTAAATAAAAGAGAAAGGCTTCTGATCTTGTGCGTGAGGCTTCCAGGGAGGTCCACCATGAACACGCCTAGCTGAAATGTTAGATGAAGATCCAACGGCTGGGAGTGTGTAAGTGCATGGTAGGAACTCGCGTCTGGGGCGTTAGATATCATCTTGACGAGGATCAAACGGCCTGAGAGGACAAGGGTGCATGATAGGCCGGAGGGACACCTACATGGGATCAAAAGAATAATCAACGGACAGTGGCACTTGTCACCGTCGGGGTTAGCCACTAATCTAATACTTAATTAAAAAAATAACTTAATCAGAATCATTTTAACTTATTTGTCTCTCCATGCTCTCATTCTCTCTCGTCTCTCTTGATATTTTTTCAAAACACCACTAATAAAAAAAATAGAAACATAAATCTCAGCGGTCTTCTTGATGAACATAGGTGGAGGCGATGATGAACCCACACAATGGAGGCGATGAACACATGGAGAAGGTGATGAAGATCGACGACGGTTGGTGGTGGCGCTGTCGTGAAACTTCCAGAACTTAATTTTTTTAACGTTTTCTAATTCGTCTCTTTATCCTCTTTACGTTTCTAATACTTGATTTTGCAGATGAGGTCCGATTCGGCGTAGATCTAAAAGGGAAAAACGAAACCCTAGTTGTTCTCGATGATGAAATCAATGGTGATGGTGGTGATCTTGGCTCTGAGGCGCTGAAATTAGACTTTCTGAGGCAAGGTTGAGAAGTTTGACGGCGGTGGACGGAGGTCTATAGCCGCAACCCCGGTGAGATCATTCCTTTTCTTTATTCTTCTTTGACTCTAAATCTTTGGTTGTCTGTGTAATAACTTTTTCCTCTTCGTCTTTTTTGTATTTCTGAAGGGTTTAGTGTTTACTGGAAAATGATGAAAAAAGTATTTAGGGTTTGTGGTTGTTATGATGGCTCTGTTGTTCTTGCTGTTCTAGGGTTTTTTGTGAACAATAGTTCCTTTCGATTTATTTGCCATTGAGTGCTTATATACTGATAGAACTAGTGTATATGATGCTGGACTTTGATTTTTTTTCCGAAAAAGGGGCCTTACAAGGTTGCTTGCTGGATTCTGAAAAATAATGTTGCTTTGGGCTTTTTGGGCAACTCTTGACCTTTTTTTGTTATGCTGTACTGATATGTGACTTCTGTACTTGTTGTTGCTGAACAATGATGCTATGCTGAGTTATTTTCGCACCTCCCTTTGTGAACCAACAACAAAGTTGTTGTGATTTGCAATCAAAGGTTCTTAGCCAATGATCGATATTGATTTGTATGAGGCTTTTGTTTCTTAAACATGATTGAAAAAACAAGTTCCTTAAGAATCTGATTCCAAACACATAACCCTAATGATGATCTTGAAAACTCTTTGAAATATTCTTGTTTATGTTCAATGGTTATGATTACTAATCATGCTTTTCTTTCTTGTTTTATGTAATATGGATTGGTGGAAAAGAAAAAGATGCATATGAATTGGAAGCTTTGCAAGAAGTGTTGAAGAACTCACTAGAAATCTTTGTAAATTGTTTGAACTTTGTAACCTAACCATTCCATGCTTGTAATAACTTGGAAGTCCTTTTGAAATTGGTTTGAATGTCATTTGAAATATTGATGTAATTAGAAGTCAAGTATTAGGACTTAGGACTTTCTTGTATCAACAAAAAAATGATGGTATAATATTGAGGTCTTGAATCCGAAAATTGAATGTTTCTTGTTAATTGTGTAAGAATTTTGATTCTTGAATGAATTTGTAATGAGTTTAGAAATATTTGGATGGTTGAGATAAATATGCATGAATTTTGGTTGAACCATGAATCTTTGAAGTTGAAATAAAGTTCTGACATTCGCAATTGAAAATGATGACATGAATCTTGAGTTAAAAAAAAGTTTTGAACTTCCAGATAAACTAATGGACATGTTGAGATATCATTAAACATTGAGAAACCTTGATAACTTGAATGACAAAAATAGAGAGAATATGAGAAACCCTTGGACCGATTGTCAATACAACCAAATTCCATATTTTGAAAAGCTTGACAACCGAAATACTTTGATTTAGTCACAATGTATGAAATGCATATGATGAAACATGAGCCACATAAAGTTATCAAAATATCCGGAGGGTAAATTTTGGGGTGCGACAATAACATCATAACATCATATCATTTCTAACCATTTTAAGTACCTAGGTATTCATCTTTGCTCTTTGTTGTATGGTTATGGCTTCCAGGAACACTATCCAAATCAACTCTGTGGGTATACCTTCTCAACTCAAGGAGTTAGTATCAAAAATTCCCGATCACTCTCGGTTCATCAAAATACAAGACTATCAGTTGGTACCTACAACGGAAGAGTTCTCTAAGCTACTTGGGATGCCCATTCTTGATCAAATACCATTCATCGGTTCAGAAAAAGTTCTGAGGTTTGAAGACATCGCATCAGCGTGACATCTAAAGCGATCAGACATTGAAGACAATTAGGAGACAAGAAGTGGAGTTAAGGGTTTGATTGCTAAGTTTCTGATAAAGAAAGCTCGAGAATTCCTAAAGGCTATGAGTTTCCATGCTTTCGAAGACGTTTTGGCTTTCCTAATCCAGATCAATTCATAGGCGTGAACGACATCAAGATTTTCCTCACTCATAATCTTATGCCTACCTTGCTCGGAGACATTCTGCATTCTCTCCACAATCGTACTACGAAAAGACAAGGAACTCTCATGTGCTACATACCTTTAATATCCATGTGGTTTATTTCGCAGCTTCGTCAATTAGTAATAAAGAACGAATAAAGGTTGAAATGGTCTCAAAGGTTGATGTCCCTCTCACTCAGATATTCGTTGGTGTTTCTACTTTAAAAATGACTTCACTTTCATTGAACATTATGGAGAATTCCCTAATGTACCACTCCTTGTCATAAGGGGAGATATCACTTACATCCTTCTCTAGCATTACGACAGTTTGGTTATGCTCTAAGACATTGTATTTGACTACGACAATGATCTCCATTGTTATCGCCAAAGATTTGTCACGCTTGGGGCATGGTGAAGAAAACTGATACCAAAACCTTGGGGCATAAAAATTCCATCCCTTGGGAGCCTTACCTCAAATGGGTGCGAACTCGCGCTCAAAACCTCATGATGTGGTATACTGCTATCCTTCCAGTAATTATGGAACCTGTTGTTGTAGGTGACGAACCCTATACCATTCTTCATCCAAACATGCCTACTGATTTTGAAGAATTAAAGAGATCCTGGATTCAACTAAAAGAAGAAAGGGATACATTCGAAGCTCAATGCTATGTAAGAGAAGAAAGAGTATTGGATTTGACAAAGCTGCTTCACAAGCAGCAAGACATCAACACTTACTTCAACACAAAGAGGAAGCGTTCATGGGAGGCCTAAGCGTTAGGAATTTTTTTTTTTTTACTTGAACTCTCTTTTGTATTACGGATCAGACTAATAAAAAGTTTGTTCATGCTTTGTTTACCAAATTTAAATTCCTAAGGTACTTGAAAACATTGCATTGCATAACATTGCATATCATAGCATAACATTTCATAAAGTACTCTGAAGACCAGTTCTCTTATTCTCTCGCTCTTTATTTCAGCAGAAATGGCTCTCGAACAAACTGTTAAAGATCTTCAGGCTCAAAATGCTCAATTCCAGGAGATGTTCACCAATTTGGCCCAAGGACAGAACGATCTGAAGAAGTCCATCATCAAAAAGAAGAAGACCATTGACATTCTCAACATGGGGAAAAGGTACATAGGTCCAGTCAAGGTAGTCAGAAAACTTGAGTTCACAGACAAGAGTGGCGAAATTGAAGGAAGCGTTAAAAACAATGAAGGAAGCCATCATGAGTCTGAAAACAAAGAGGAAGACTATATGAGCGAGCAGTATCCTAACAACGAAAAGTACAAGCAACTTGAAGACCGCCTCAATGCTGTGGAAAACCTGAAAATGTTAGGATTGAACTTTGATGATCTGAGTCTGATGCTCGTAGTGGTAATTTCCTACAGGTTCAAAGTCCCTACCTTTGCTAAGTATGATGGAATTTCTTGCCCGAAGCTTCATCTGAAGTCCTATGTTCAGAAGATCCATCCTCACACTGAAGACAGGAAGCTATGGATACATTTCTTTCAAGAGAGTCTGTCCGGAGCATAGTTAGAGTGATATTATCACCTAGAGAATACCCACATTCATACCTGGAATGATTTGGCAGATGCTTTCTACAAACAGTACCAGTACGATGCTGAATTGGCACCAACCCGTATGCAACTATAAAGTATGGCTATGGACCGTGACTAGAAGTTTAAAGAGTACGCCCAAAAATAGAGAGATCTAGTAGGAAGAGTCTAACCACCCTTGTCTAATAGGGAATTGGTTGATATGTTCATGGGACCGCTGACATGACTATTCTTCTATCATCTGATTGGAAAATCTTCCGCCGAATTCACCGAGCTAATATTGACAGGAGAACATATTAAAGCTTGAATCAAGAGTGGAAAGATTCAAGTTGAAACATCCTCAAATACTGCGAAGAGATCTTTTGGCGGGGAGAAAAAATCCAATGTTGTGTATGGTCAGAAGAGTCGTGACAAAATTGATCGCAGTCAATCTGTGGGGGCAGCCCTGATCACCAATCCCACGCCAGTGCAACCTCAACAAGATAACGCGCGTAGGTAGAACGTACCCAGAGGATAGTTTACGAAGACCAATATGCCATTATCTCAAGCACTACAACACATGCCGAAAGAAGAGCTGATTACTTTGAGGGATCCTCCTCAACACGTCAACACCTCCTCTCCAAAGTACAATCCTAATGCAAGGTGTGCATACCACTCCAACAGCCCAGGGCAAGACACCAACAACTGTTGGACCCTGAAGAATAAGATTTAAGACATGATTGAAGCTCGGAAATTGAATTCGACCCTTCTGTCGAAACTCTGAATGTGATTAACGCACCAATGCCTGACCATGGTAAAAGTGCCAATGCCATTGACAATGACTCCTATATTTTTGATGTGAATGAGATGACCATTCCCCTAATGACTGTCAAGAATGATTTATTGCTAGCCGGTTTATTTCCAAGATGTCCTGACAACTGCAGTTGGTGCGCATCTAAATCCAATGGATGTGCTTGGTTGAAGAGGCGTGTTCAACGCATGATGGACAACCGAGAAGTGTTGTTCCTGAAAACTCTATCTTTAAAGAGTTTGTGCGAAGATGTTTCCAAGAACTTGAAAATCAAAGACGTAAGCATAGAAGAAGCCATACCAGAAGTCTGGGATATCTTGGGGAAGCCAAGTGGAAAGTATGATTTCATGGTGAAGTATACTACCCCTGAAAGCTACAAGATTATAATTGAAGACATCAAGGCAACCAGATGGGGAGATGATTATCCCGAAGAATATGTTGATGTGAACACCCTAAGGATCACCTCTTCCGATCCTGCACCCAGAGTGGTACCTCTCATTATTACCTCACCTAGATCAATTCCATATTCCTCTAACAAAGATATACCTTGGAATTATGGAGCCAAAGTCTACTATCATGGCGTCAAGCAAGAGCCATTAACCATTGAAGACAATATAGTTGAAGCTACAAATCCTGATATTGACAGTATCACTAGATCAAGCAAAGTAACCTGAACCGGAAGAGTGTTTTCTCCAGATATCTCTCCTTCGAAGGATACTACTACACCAGTTCACATTCCTACTATCAAATCAATTCCAAAGGCTCGAGGAAAAGAGAAAGTGACTCAAACTGCTCAGACAGAAGTACCAAAGGAAGTTGCTGAAGACACCTCCAAGCTAGAAATGGAGGAAATTTGAAGATCATTAAAAAGAGCGACTACAATGTTGTCGATCAGTTGGGACAAATTCCATTCCGCGTCAATAAAGACGGAGTTCGTGCTATAGAAGACGATAACGATGACTTCGACATCAACAATTGGATCTTCCCAACTCCTGGATTTGGACTCAATAATTGGACGACTAAGGATGTTATGCCAATCTCCTTAAGACAGAATAATTATTTTCTTGGTTTACGCGTTTTGCTTTTACGCTTTGAACAATAAACTCTAAGCCTAGTGCCTTGCCTGGGGCACCACGGCTCGTTTGTGAGGGTTATTATTTGTCATTCGCATATTTCCATTCAATAAATCATTGAACTTTTGCATTCAAATATTGTGATCCCTGTCTTTCTTTTTACTTTATCACCCTTTCAAAAGCTATATGTTCTTACACACACCGACATAATACATTACAGATCCATATTCACTCCAAATCCCATCGATAACGACTCTGCTATTGCTAAATATGACTTTGATAATCCGATCTACCAAGCTGAAAAGAAGGTGAGAAAGATTGTGAAGTTCTTGGAGAACTTTCCAGACTACTACAGCAAGAGGAAAGGCTTATACAGCCACACGAAGAACCAGTAGAGGTTGTGAATCTAGGTACCGACAAAGACAAAAAGGAAATCAAGATAGGAGCGGGTCTTGAGAACAGTATCAAAGAAAGATTGATCCAGATGCTGCGAGATTACATCAAGATTTTTGCTGGGTCCTACGATGATATGCCAGGTCTAGATATTGACATTGTGGTACACATACTACCAACGAAAGAAGGTTTTGTCCATGTGAAGTAGAAGGTCCGTCGTATGCGTCCTGAAATGTCTGAGAAAATTAAAGTCAAAGTTATGAAACAGTTCAATGTCAGTTTCTTAGCTGTTACCTCTTATCCACAGTGGGTTGCAAACGTGGTACCCATACCTAAGAAGGATGGAAAGGTGAGCATGTGTGTAGACTACCGAGATCTGAATAAGGCAAGCCCGAAAGACGATTTTCCGCTTCCACATATTGATGTTCTGGTTGACAACACCACTCAGCATAAAGTTTTCTCTTTCATGGATAGTTTCTCTTGCTATAATCAGATCAAGATGGCTCTCGGAGACATGGAAAAGACTACTTTCGTTACACAGTGGGGCACTTTCTGTTACAAAATCATGCCGTTTATGTTGAAAAATGGTGGCGCCACATATCAGTGTGCTATGGTGGCTTTAATCCGTGACATGTTCCATCACGAGATAGAGGTCTACGTCGACGACATGATAGCTCGATCACAAACTAAAGAAGAACATCTTGATCATTTGCGAAAGCTATTTGATAGACTGAAGAAATACAAGTTGAGACTTAATCCGAGCAAATGATCTTTAGAGTCAGATCCAGAAAACTCCTGGGTTTCGTCATTAGTGGAAAAGGTATTGAAGTTGATCCCGCCAAGGTCAAACCTAATCAAGAAATGCCAGCTCCCCGTACTGAGAAGGAAGTTAGAGGTTTCTTAGGACGACTGAACTACATTGCCAGATTCATTGCACATCTAACTGCTACTTGTGAGCCAATAATGTTCAAGTTACTGAAGAAAGATTAAGTAGTAAAATGGAACGACGATTGCCAGACAACTTTTGAAAAATCAAGAAGTACGTGCAAGCACCTCCTATCATGATGCCACCAGTCAAAGGAAGACCTCTTATCATGTACTTAATAGTGTTAGAGAGTTCAATGGGTGTGTGTTTTGGGACAACATGACGAGTCTGGTCAAAAAAAGTATGTAATTGACTACCTTATAAAAAAGTTTACCGACTATGAAACAACATACTCACAGCTCGAGAAAACTTGCAGTGCTTTGGCTTGGGATGCTCGTTGACTAAGACAATATATGTTGACTCACACTACCTTGTTGATCTCTAAAATGGATCCGATAAAATACATATTCGAGAATTTTTCTCTCTTTGGAAGAATAACAAGATGGGAAATAATCTTGACCAATACGACATCCAGTATACTACTCAGAAGGCAATCAAGGGAAGTGTAGTAGCTGATCATTTGGATCATCAAGCTATAGATGACTACCATTCTATGCATTTCGAGTTCCCGGACGAGGATATTATGTTAGTCATTGATTATGAAGAGCCTGCACTATACGAAGGACCTGAGCTAGGATCCCGATGGATTGTGGTCTTCGATGGAGCTTCTAACGCACTTGTCAAAGGTATTGGCATTGTAATCACATCTCCTAAAGGCAGAAATACACCTTCCACCACCAAACTATATTTCGACTGCACCAACAGTATGGATGAATACGAAGCGTGTATCATGGGTATCAAAGCTGCTATTGACTTGAGGATTAAATTCTTGCAAGTATATGGAGACTCAGCTTTGGTGATTAGTCAAATTAAGGGAAAATGGGATACGAAGCATCCGAACCTCATTCCATATCGAGAGCATGTGTTGAATCTGATCCCCTACTTCGAAAAATCACTTTCGAGCAAATCCCACGAGAAGAGAATCAGTTGGCAGACGCGTTAGCTACCATGTCATCTATGTTTAAATTTAGATGGGAAAATGAAGCTCCTCAAATCACTATCGAAAGACTAGACAAACTAGCATACTGTTGTGAACTTGACACTGAAGGAGAAACCTTGGTTCTACGAAGTGAAGAGGTATCTCGAGGCTCAAGAATACCCTGAAGGGGCATCTGTCAATGATAGGAGAAACCTTGGTTCTACGAAGTGAAGAGGTATCTCGAGGCTCAAGAATACCCTGAAGGGGCATCTGTCAATGATAAGAAGTTCCTAAGAAGATTTTCTGCCAAGTTCTTTCTCAGTAACGATATTTTATACAAACACAACCATGACTTGGCCTTACTCCGGTGTGTAGATCAGGAAACAACTGACTGAATTATGGAAGAGCTACATGAAGGCGCATTTGGTACTCATTCCAGTGGACATACAATGGCTAAGAAGATTCTGAGAGCAAGTTACTATTGGTCCACTATGGAAGATGATTGTTACCACTATGTTCGATCTTGTCACAAATGCTAGATATACGTAGACAAAGTACACATCCCTCCAGTTCCATTGAATGTTCTGACCGCCCCGTGGCCTTTCACAATGTGGGTCATTAACATAATTGGAGAAATCAAACCTACCGCTTCTAATGGACACCGCTTCATTCTCGTAGCTATTGATTACTTTTACCAAATGGGTAGAAGCATCCTCCGCATCTGTTACCAAGAACGTCGTGGCTCGATTCATCAAACACAATCTTATCTGCCGATACGGTGTCCTTGAAAGGATTATCATAGACAATGGCACTAATCTTAACAACAAGATGATCACCGAACTTTGCACGTAGTTCAAGATTAAGCATCATAATTCTTCTCCATACCGGCCAAAGATGAATGGCGCAATGGAAGTCGCCAACAAGAATCTTAAGAAGATTATATAGAAGATGACAGTGACTTATAAGGATTGGCCAAAGATGTTGCCATTTGCTCTCCATGGTTATCGCACTTCAGTATGAACATCTACAGGGGCAACCCCTTTCTCTCTCGTATATGGTATGGAAGCAGTTCTACCCATCGGGGTTCGTATACCCTCACTCAGAGTACTCAAGGACACAAAGCTAGACGAATACGAATGGGTCCAAACTCGACTTGACCAAATTAACCTGATCGATGAGAAACAACTCACAACCATCTACCATGGACAGATATATCAGAAGTGAATGATCGAAGCCTTCAATAAGAAAGTCAAACACCGAGCGTACCAAGTTGGAGATCAAGTAGTCAAGCGCATCATCCTACCACAAGGTAATCCCAGGGGAAAATGGACTCCCACCTATGAGGAACCATTTGTAGTCAAGACGATATTTTCCGACGGAGCCATGATACTAAGAACTATGGACGGAGAAGATTTCCCGCATCCTATGAATGCAGGCATAGTCAAAAAATACTACGCATAAACGAGACCCGCTAGGTCGACTGGCCTGGGAAAAAATAAGGGCGTCCTGGCGAACTAAAAGGGTTCGGGAAAAAGTTAAGGATATATATACAAAAATGTACACCCGACAAGTCGAAAACCTGCAAAGGCGGCTTGGGCAAAAAAGGGTATCCCGGAAGACTGAAAACCTGAAAGAGAAGTCTAGGCTAAAGTTAGGGATTAAAGCGTACAACTATGTCTCTTCAAGATCCTCTCTTTACAAACTACACTACTATCAATTTCAAATGGCGCAGATCAATCCAATCACCTTCTTATGGTAGCAAGGAGATGAGATAGTCGAAAATATATGAGCAATAGTAGATTTGAAACTCGACGAGATGGTTTCCACATAGCTTTTACTATTTTTAAATTTTTTCGACAATTTCCTCTTACTAGGATATTTGTCTATGTGTATACGAACTGCCTATCTATAGGCTCAATTTTCAAAATCAATACAATTTCCCTTTTCCAGTTTAAACTTTTGCTTTTATCTGTTTTTTTCTTCATAAAGTCCAATGATTGCTTTGAATGGTTATATACATCTGACAATAAATATCTATTCACAAACATACGAAAAGCGACAAAAAAACAATTACTACAAACTCTAGGAATTGAGATGGCATCCAATGTCACCAATACATCCTCACAGAGTCATTTTCACAAAGGTACATCCCCACAGGATAATCCCTACAGTCCCCACAGAGCCATCGCTCCCAACAGAAACGGATCTCTCCAAGAAAATTACTACTCTATCGTCTCCTTACAAGATCTACATTTCTTCTTGTTACATTAGTCCCCGAGCGATAGCAAGACAACTTTCACATCATCACATTAGTCCCTAAGCAGTGATCCTACCTATATCATCACATTAGTCCCTGAGCAGTGATCATATCTACATCATCGCATTAGTCCTCGAGCAGATTTTATCTACATCATCACGTTAATCCCCGAGCAGTGATCCTACATATATCATCACATTAGTCCCCAAGCTGTGATCCTATCTACAGCATCACGTCAGTCTCTGCGCAGTGAATGTCAACTTTGTTACATTGGTCCCCGAGCAGTAACCAATCACCAACCAACTTATTATGTTAGTCTCTGAGCAGTAATAGGTTATAACATGTGCATATATCATTCACTAGCATTATCATATACTCACATGCATCATAACCTGCATAAAACTAATCATATCCTTTCAAGTTAAATTTCCCCAACAGGTGAAAGTTATCTTCCAGACAGAAGGTCAAAGATTAATACTCGAAGCAAGACAGGAAAACTATCTGAACGACCAAACATGTTTATCAACAGACAACAAGACACATATTAATACCTGGAACAAGACGGGAAAGATATCTACACCCTGATTAATACTCATTTCAGACACAGCCAAGACAAAGGCTCATTCTTACTCTCTTATCATCAACTACTCCAGATGGCATCTTTAAGCCCATATTCGACCATATATGGTCATCTCTCCACCTACAGAATGTTGCATATCTAATTAAAAATCAATGCATACCGGTAATCTCATTCAAAGAGGAGTATATAGTCTAACGTACGAATCTCTCCCCAACATCATCTTTTCAAAATGGCATCTATAAGTCCATTCCAGTGCATCTTCAACTGACGATCTCATTCCATACACTGGCGAGTGCAAATTTTCAGGTGTACTCGAGTGTTCAGTCATCTTCTACCTTCAGGTAACGAAAGGAAAGCATACCAATATAACCCTTCAGGCACAATAAGATTAAACAGGGGAAACTGTTATACCCCAAAATTTTCCATCCTATTTTATCAAGATAATCCACCTCTCTATACTCAAGAACCCCTCAAGGACTGACTAGATGAACCCTGTCTTAAGCAGTCAACCCACAACTAGGGTTTTACTTATCTCAAGACAAAATCAAGTTCTAATGCGTCAAGTGGTCATAATACCTCCTTATATGTCTCAAGGTATCACCATGTCAAGTTTCAAGCCTCACAACTCAAGTTTGCTCAGTCAATTGCTCAGATGGTTGAAAATCCGTTGTATTGGACAAAAAGTCATCTATGGTCAACATACACTCAAACTTCATCATTTTTGGTCAACATCAATATTTTGAAGTCATATTCATCATTTTATCAAGGGTTCGTCATGATTCAACAAGAAAACTCAAGATTTGATCAATAGTCAAAGATTCCAAATTAGGCTTTTTGGACAAAAAGTTAATAAAACTTTGACCAGGCATAACTTTCACATACTTTATCAAAAAAAATTCCACCAAAGCTCATTTTGAAGGAAATTCAATTCTCTACAAATTCATGTCTCACAAGCTTTGGAAAAAATGCTTCATTTGAGAGTTATGGATCAACACATTATAGGTCCTTCTAAAAGTCAACAAAAAGTCATCCTTTTGCAAAAAAGTGTACATGAACATAGAAACTTCAATGAAGATTAAACCAAAAGGAGTGTTTAGAGGGCATCTTGATATTTCTAAAAAGTCCAAGAACACTTAAAAATGTTGAAAATTGAGCAAGATACAAGTTCTGCAAGTTTAACATTTTTGAAGAAGTGCATGAAGAAAAATACTTGGGAGATTCAATTTTCCCAAATGGGCCAATGCTTCTTTGATTTACACTTGCTTCTAACATTGTTAAGAGCATCTCAAGCCCAATATCACGCCATATTTTCTTTTATTTTATTTATTTTTGAATTAATCCAATTTAATTCAATTTTAATTAAAATAAATTGCAAAAAATCAAATCATTAAGTGCAAGGTTGATTTTTATCATTCTTGAGGTCCAAGCAAGCCATACAAGCTTTCAATTTTGAAAATAGTTGATTGGCAAAGGAGTTGAATGAGATTTGATCTAAAAAAGGCAAAATTTGGTTTAATTCCCAATTAAATATTTTCTTATTGAATGGTATATATTCTTGACATAATTCTTAACCTAATTCACTCTTCCATATATACACAATGTTTCCAGACCCTCAAGGAAGATTTCATGCAGCCAAGAACCCTAAGCAAACTTCAAAAAATCCGTGAGTCACAAGCAAGTAGCATTCAATATTTTGCATCGATCCAGCCCAAACAAAGTGTTCCAACACGTTCCTGGGTGTTCACTGATTCGTTCCAAACGTTCACAGATCGACCATACATCTAGAAACTCAAGAACACAACTCATAGTTTGCTTCAAAAAAATTGAAATTGATTTCATACATACACTCATATTTAATATGTTTTGATTGCATATTTGTGTTTATAATGGAGTTTCGAAGCTTTCTGTATAGCTTGATTTGAGTTTGAGTGCAGGATGAAGAATCCACCATGGCTAGGGTTCTAAGCTTCAAACTGGGGCTTTACGTTTTAGCCAAAATTATATGGTCTTACAACTGATTTATATGGTCTTACAACTAAATCACATGTTCTATAGCTACAAACGGACTATTGGTAAAGGCTTTTGCTACAGACACGAACCGTGGGTAAGAGTCAAGATGAAAACGATGATGAATAGTCACCCCAACCTAGTCGCGTGCGCGTTTTTTGAATTTGAAATGTTTTAAGTTCTTTTTTCATGTTAATTAATTAGCTTCATTATTCAAACAGTTAAACACTATAACTCAGCTGGCAGGAGGCGCACGTGCATGGCTTGGAGGACCTGGGTTCGAGCCGCAGTTCTGCATATATATATTTTTACAACTTTTACAAACTAACACATTTCCATTTTTTTCTATTTTTATTTTATTTTCAATTTCTTTTCTTATTTAATTTTTTAAAATACATAAAAAAGCACAAAAATATTTTTAGTTTTAAAAATACTTATTTTATTTTTGACACCAAAAAAATATTCTTTTTCCCTTTATTTTAATTAATTGTTTAATTAAATTAACTTTTAATTGTTTTCCTAATTAAAATCAATCCACAAAATTCCAAAAATGTTTTCTTTCTTTTAATTACGTTCACTAACCCTAAAATCATTTTTTCTAATTTCCAAAATATTTCCACTAACATTTTTCTTATTATTCTAATTATTTGTTTACTATTTCGCATTTACAATTCTAGAAACGATGTATAGATCGCGAGGTTTATTCTGTAATAGCGTAGATTTACATTTTCTGCCTTTACTTTCCGCACCTATATTATGCAGAAAGTAAATCCTAATTAAGCTATTACATCCCAGGAGTAGTTACATAATATTGAAAAAATGCGAGAAATTAAAGTCCTAACTATTACAACCTGTAAACAGTTACAATATTAAAAATAATTTCGCGAGAAGGATCGAATTGTAAATAATAGAAAATAATGTTAGTATAAAGAAAATTTTTGAGTTAGAAAATGTTTTAGGGTTAGTAAACCTAATTAAATGACAAAAATATAGTTTGGGAATTTTCTAGATTAATTTGATATGAAAAAAGTGACTAAAAGTTAATTTTCGATTAATTAACAATTAAAATAAAACATGATTGAAAAATAATATTTTTTGATGGAAAAATTAAATTAGAGTTTTTCTAACCTAATTATGAAAAGAAATATTTTTTGTGGTTTTTTATGGTGTTAAAAATAATGTTTGAAAAGAAATTAAATTGAAAAATGAAAATATGAAGAAAAATAAGAAAATAGGTTAGTTTTGCAAAGGAGTAAAAATAAATGGGGTAGCAGGGATCGAACCCCTGGCCCAAGGATCACACGTGCGCTGCTTTGATCATCTGAGCTAGTCTGCAATTGTGTTAGCATAATGAACAAAATAAGTTATAAAGGAAATCGTTTCCTGAATATGAAACATACGCGCGCCAAGACATCATCGTCTTCCTAATTTGAATTTCTCAAGCTTTTAGCTATGGTTTTCGTCCGTTGCTATAACCTTTACCAACAAATCATTCCTGTAGCTAAATCCCTGCAAAAATCAAACTAGAAAAATACAAACGATAAATGAGATACAGGACCATGGATCGATTGGAATTGATCCTCTAAACACAGTGGTGCCCATGGTTTGGTCCAATTTTTCCTTAAACGAAAAGCCCTAATTCTGAGGTATGAACCCTAGCCATGGGAGATCCTCGTACCTGCATCTAAACTTGAATCAAACTATCCAGAAAGCATCGAAACATCAATAAAAACACAAATATATGATCAAATTCAGTTAAACAAGCATGTCTGTATGAAATCGAAAACTGAAAATATGTATGGAAACCGAGATCGTGATTTTACGTTTCAGGAGCTTTTGTGTGCTTGTAAGGGTCTGGAACAGTTCAGAGGATCACCAAGAAAATTTGCATTGGCTGTTGTACGGAATGGGATCGTCAGTTGACGATGCGCTGTAATGGGCTTATAGATGCCATTTGGAGAAGCTGATGCTGGAGAGTGAGTCGTACGCTAGAATCTGTATTTGTATTTTGGATGAGAGAAATTTCGGAGACGGGCTTAAAGATGCCATCTAGAGAGATGAAGATGTGCAGTAGGAGATGGGCTTAAGATACCATCCGGGGCGGTTGATAATAAGAGAGTCAGAATAAGCCTTTTGTCTTTACTATTTCTGAGATGGATAGTTGTCAGCATGTAGATAGTTTTCCTGTCTTGTTTCGGGTATTAATCTTGACCTTCCGTTTGGAAAATAACTTTCACCTGCTGGGGAAATAAATCTTGACAGGATATGGTTAGTCCTATGTAGATTATGATACATGCGGTTGTATGACCATGCTATGATTTTTTTTATGAATAATGCATGAATTTAGATGTTGTGGTATTTCAAAACATATCCATATTTAAGTAGATAAGAACATTCTACTGGAGATCTTTGATCTCTACTTAGGGATGAAGTTATTGAAAACCTTAACTGGGGATAAAGGAGATTCAGATTCCTCCGATGCACTATTTGACCAAGTTTCGAGTCTGGATATTGCTGCTGTTGGGGGAATGATAATCATTGAAAGATACTCAGCTGAGGATGAATATCTTGTATATAGACCTTGCTGGGAGACGATGTGATATGGAATAACCTGTTACTGCTTGGAGACTGATGTAATTGGTTGATGTGTTACTTCTCGGGGACCAATGTATCGTGATGGCTTGAGAATGTAGATAGGTCTGATAGGATCACTGCTTGGGGACCGAAGTGATAAATATAGAGGATTACCGCTCAGGGACTAACGTGATGAAGTTGAGGCTGATGGGATCATTTAACGTGATGAAGTTGAAGCTGATAGGATCACTGCTCAGGGACTAATGTGATGAAGTTGAAGCTGATGAATGTAGATAGGATCACTACTTGGGGACTAACGTGATGAATGTAGAGGATCACTTCTCAGGGACTAACGTGATGAAGTTGAAACTAATAGGATCACTGCTCGGGGACTAATATGATGAATGTAGATAGGATCACTGCTCGGGGATTAACATGATGAAGTTAATACGATCACTGCTCGGGGACTAACGTGATGAAGTTGATAGGATCACTGCTCGGGGACTAACATGATGAAGTTGAAGTGTTTGAACACTGTTGGGAGGAGATGATAATGTAATACTTCGTTGGAGAAGATTTTTCTTTGTAGGGAGAGCGACGACTCTGTGGGGATTGTAGAGATGATCCTGTGGAGGTATTTCTTGTGAAAGTGACTCTGTGGGGATGTATTGGTGACTTTAGTCGTCATCTCAATTCCTAGAACCTGTAGTAATTACTGTTTCTGTTCGCTTTTTATATGTTTGTGAATAGATGTTTATTGTCAGATGCATATAATCATTCAAAGTAATCATTGGACATTATGCAAACAAAACAATAAAAATTGGAACTGGAAAAGAGGAATTTGCATTAAATTTGAAAAGTGGCCTATAGTCAGGCAGTTTGTATACAAGAGACAAATATCCTAGTAAGAGGAAATTGTCAGAATAGTAAAAAGCTATGTGGAAACAATCTGGTCGAGTTTCAACTATGCTATTGCTCATATATTTTCGACTATCTCATCTCCTTGCTGTTAGAAAAAGTGATTGAACTGATTTGTGCCATTCGAATCTTGAAATTGGTAGTAGTGTAGTCTGTAAGTAGGTGATCTAGATGAGAATAATCGTACGCTTAAATCCCTAACTTTGCCTAGACCGCCGTTTCGGGTTTTTAGTTTACCGGGATACCCTTTTTTGCCCAAGCTGCCTTTGCAGGTTTTCGACTTGCCGGGTGTACATTTTTGTGTATATATCCTTAACTTTTTCCCGAACCTTTTTGGTTCGCCAGGATGCCCTTATTTTTTCCTAGGCCAATCAACCTAGCGGGTCTCGTTTATGCGTAGTATTTTTGACTATGTTTGCGTTCATAGGGTGCAAGAAGTCTTCTCTATCCATAGTGCTTAGTATCATAACTTCGTCGGAATATACTGTCTTGATTACAAATGGTCCCTCATAGGTGGGAGTCCATTTTCCCATGGGGTCACCTTGTGGAAGAATGATGCGCTTGACTACTAGATCACCGACTTGGTAAACTCGGTGCTTGACTTTTTTTATTGAATGCTCTGATCATTCGATTCTGGTATATTTGTCCATGGCAGATGGATGCGAGCCGTTTTTCATCGATCAAGTTGATCTGGTCAAGGAGAGTCTGGACCCATTCGTCTTCGTCTAACTCTGCATCCTGGAGTACTCTAATTGAGGGTATCTGAACCTCGATAGGTAGGACTTCTTCCATACCATATACGAGAGAGAAGGGGGTTGCCCATGTAGATGTTCTTATTGTAGTGCGATAACCATGGAGAGAAAATGACAACATCTCATGCCAATCCTTATAGGTCACAGTCATCTTCTGTATGATCTTCTTGAGATTCTTGTTGGCGGCTTCCACTGCGCCGTTCATTTTTGGCTGATATAGAGAAGAGTTATAATGCTTAATCTTGAACTACGTGCAGAGTTCGGTGATCATTTTGTTATTGAGATTTGTACCATTGTTCGTGATAATCCTTTCGGGACGCCATACCGACAAATAAGATTATGCTTGATGAATCGAGCCACAACATTCTTGGTAACAGATGAGAACGAGACTGCTTCTACCCATTTGGTAAAGTAATCAATAGCAACAAAGATGAAATGATGTCTATTGGAAGCGGTGGGTTTGATCTCTCCAATCATGTCAATGACCCACATTGCGAAGGGCCATGGAGCGGTCAAAACATTCAATGGGACTGGAGGTATGTGCATTTTATCTGCGTATATCTAGCATTTGTGACAAGATCGAGCATAGCGGTAACAATCAGCTTCCATGGTGGACCAATAGTAACCTGCTCTTAGAATCTTCTTAGCTATTATATGTCCACTGGAGTGGGTACCGAATGCGCCTTCATGTAACTCTTCCATGATTCATTCCATTGTTTTCTGATCTACACAACAGAGTAAGCATAAGTCGTGATTGCGCTTGTATAAGATGTCGTTGCTGAGAAAGAATTTGGAGGAGAATCTTCTTAAGAACTTCTTATCATTGACAGATTCCCTTGCAGGATATTCCTGAGCCTCGAGATGCCTCTTCACTTTGTAGAACCAAGGTTTCTCTTCTGTTCCTTCGGTAACAAGTTCACAACAGTATGATGGTTCTTCTATTCTTTCAATAGTAATTTGGGGAGCTTCGTTGTCCCATCTGACCTTGAACATGGATGACATGGTGGCTAATGCGTCTGCCAACTGATTCTTCTCTCGTGGGATGTGATCAAAAGTGATTTCTTCAAAGTAAGGGATCAAATTCAACACATGCTCTCGATATTGAATGAGATTCAGATGCTTCATATCCTAATCACCTTTAATCTGACTGATCATTAAAGCTGAGTCTCCATCCAATTGCAAGAAGTTGATTCTTAAGTTAATAGCAGCTTTGATACCCATGATACATGCTTCGTATTCAGCCATGTTGTTGGTGCAGTCGAAACATAGCATAGCGGTGAAAGGCGTGTTTCCGCTTGTAGGAGATGTAATGATGACGCCAATACCATTGCCAAGTGCGTTTGAGGCTCCATCAAAGACCATGGTCCATCAGGATCCTGGTTCAGGTCCTTCGTATGTTCCAGGTTCTTCGTAATCAGTGACTAACATAATATCCTCATCTGGAAACTCGAAATGCATAGACTGATAGTCATCTACGGCTTGATGAGCCAAATGATCAGCTACTATACTTCCTTTGACCGCCTTCTGGGTAGCATACTGGATGTCATATTCGGTTAAGATCATTTTCCATCTTGTTATTCTTCTAGAGAGAGCGGGTTTCTCGAATATGTATTTTATCGGATTCATCATAGAGATCAATAAGGTAGTGTGAGTCAACATATACTGTCTTAGTTGGCGAGCAGCCTAAGCCAAAGCGCTGCAAGTTTTCTCAAGCTGTGAGTATCTTGTTTCACAATCGGTAAACTTTTTGCTAAGGTAGTATATTGCATACTCTTTTCGACCAGACTCATCATGTTTCCCCAACACACACCCCGTTGAATTCTCTAATAATGTTAAGTATATGATAAGAGGTCTTTCTTTGAATGGTGGTATCATGATAGAAGGATTTTGTAGGTACTCCTTGATTTTGTCAAAAGTTGTCTGGCAATCGTTATTCCATTTCACCACTTGATCTTTCTTCAATAACTTGAAGATTGGATCACAAGTAGCAGTTAGATGTGCAATGAATTTGGGAATGTAGTTTAGTCGTCCCAAGAAACCTCTGACTTCCTTCTCGGTACGGGGAGCTGACATTTCTTGAATAGCTTTAACCTTGGCAAGGTCAACTTTTATACCTTTACCACTGACAACATATCCCAGGAGTTTATCGGATCTGACTCCAAAGGTGCACTTGTTAGGATTAAGTCTTAGTCTGTATTTCTTCAGTCTATTAAACAGCTTTCGCAAATGATCGGGATGTTCTTCTTCAGTTTGTGATCGAGCTATCATGTCGTCGACATATACCTCTATCTCGTGATGAATCATGTCATGGAATAAAGCTACCATGGCACATTAATATGTGGCGCCAGTGTTCTTCAGTCCGAGTGACATGACTTTGTAATACAATGTGCCCCACTATGTAATGAAAGTAGTCTTTTCCATGTCTTCGGGAGCCATTTTGATCTGATTGTAACTGGAGAAACCATCCATGAAGGAGAAAACCTTGTGTTGAGCGGTGTTATCTACCAGGACATCAATATGTGGAAGTGGGAAATCGTCTTTCGGACTTGCTTTGTTTAGATCTCGATAGTCCACACACATACGTACTTTATCATCCTCCTTAGGTACAGGCACCATGTTTGCAACCCACTGTGGATAAGAAGTAACGGGTAGGAAACCAGCATTGAACTATTTCATAATTTCGAATTTGATTTTCTCGGACATCTCAGGACGCATACGAGGAACGTTTTGCTTCACAGAGAGAAAACCTTCTTTTGTCGGTAGTTGGTGTACCACAATGTTAATGTCTAAACCTGGCATGTCTTCGTAGGATTAAGCAAACATCTCGATATAGTCTCGCAGCATCTGGACCAATCCCTCTTTGACATTGCTCTCAATATCTGCTCCTATCTTGATTTCCTTTCTGTCTTCGTTAGTACCTAGATTCACAACCTCGACTGGCTCCTCGTGTGGCTGTATAACCTATTCTTCCTGTTGTAATATCCTGGAAAGTTCTCCTGGCACTTCACAATCTTCCTCACCTTCGTCTTCGACTTGGTAGATCAGATTATCGAAGTCATATTTAGCAATAGCAGAGTCATTATCGATGAGATTCGGAGTGAATCTGTAGTGTATCATGTGGGTGTGTGTAAGAACACATAGCTTTTTGAAAGGGTGATAAAGTAAAAAGAAATACAAAGAGCACAATATTTGAATGCAAAAGTCCAATGATTTATTGAATGAAAATATGCAAATGACAAATAATAACCCTCACAAACGAGTCGTGGTGCCCCGGGCAAGGCACTAGGCTTAAAGTTTATGGTTCGAAAGCATAAAAGTAGAAAAAGCAGTTACTCCTGTCTAAAGGAGATTGGTATAACATCTTCAGTCTTCCAATTGTTGAGCCCGTCGTCTGGAGTTGGGAAGATCCAATTGTTGATGTTGAAGTCGCCATCGTCGTCTTTTATATCATGGACTCCACTTTTGTTGATGTGGAAAGGAAGTTTTCCGGCAAGTTCACGGCGTATCATCTTCTGACCTTTGGTAGTGAAGCCTATACCAGTCTTGTTAGATTTGAATGGAAAATCGGGGAGCTGACCCCAAATAGTACAACCTCTTTCTTCAACCACAACTTTGGCGTCTTTCAGGGAGGCCATCTTCGGTGGAACTCTAGTAACTTCAGGAGTGACAGGAGAGTCAACAGGCACGACTCATGGAATTGCTTCAAAAGCTTGATAGGGGGTTTCGATGAATTCACCTTCCATTTCGATGTATCGGAGTGACTGCAAATGGCTTACCATATATTCTTCTTCACCGTATACTGTAACAATCTTCCCCTTCATTGGGTATTTCAGCTTCTGATGTAGGGTAGAGGTGACAGTGCCTGCCCCATGTATCCAAGGGCTTCCAAGTAGGCAAGAATAAGCTGGACAAATGTCCATGACAAAGAAAGTAGAGTCAAAAGTTTGGGAACCGACTTTAACTAACAGGTTGAGCTCTCCAAGTACTATTCTTTTCGAACCATCAAAAGCTCTTACGATTATGTCACTGGGCTTCATGACCACTTCTTCAGCATTAAGACGGTTGAGAGCGCTCTTTGGCAGAACATTCAGAGCAGAACCAGTATCCACCAATACGTGAGACAATTTAGTGCCCTTGCATTCAATGGAGATGTGCAAGGCTTTGTTGTGTTTCCTTCCAGCAGGAGTTAAATCAGCATCAAAGAAACCTAAACCATTGTTGGCGGTCAGGCTAGCGATACAACCTTCGAACTGATCAGCAGTAGTGTCTTGTTGTATGTGAGTATTCTTCATAAACTTTACTAAGGCTTTAGCATGAGCCTCATAGCACAATAGCAGAGCTAGCATGGATATCTTGGACTGAGTTTGTCCCAACTGTTCCACAACATTGTAGTCGCTCTTCTTGATGATCTTCAGAATTTCCTCCATTTCTTGCTTGGAGGTATCCTTAGCATCTTCCTTTGGTACTTCTGTCTGAGAAGGTTGAGTCACTTTTTCTTTCCCTATAGCTTCGGGAATTGGTTCAGTAGCAAGAATGCAAATTGGTGTAGTGGTGTCTTTCGGAAGATAGATCTCTGGAGAAAACACTCTTCCGGTTCTGGTTACTTTGCTTGATCCGGTGATGTTGTCGATGTTAGGATTGGTAGCTTCAACTGCAATGTCTTCAATGGTCAAAGGTTCTTGCTTGACGCCCCGATAGTAAAATTCGGCTCCATAATTCCAAGGTAAAACTTTGTTAGAGAAATATGGTATTGGTCTGGGCGCAGGTTTGGCAGAGGTGATCCTTATCGTGTTCACATCAACATACTCTTCTGAGTAATCGTCTCCCCATCTAGTTGCGTTGATGTCTTCGATTGGAATGTTGTAACTTTCGGGAGTGGTATATTTAACCATGAAATCAAACTTTCCACTTGGCTTCCCTAAGGTATCCCAAACTTCTGGTATAGCTTCGCTTACGTTTTCGATCTTCAGATTTTTAGAAACATCTTCACACAGATTCTCCACAGATGGAGGTTTCAGAAATAACACTTCCCAGTTGTCCATCATGCGTTGAATACACCTTTTCAACCAAGCACATCCGTCAGATTCAGATGCACACCAATGACAGTTATTAGGGGCATCTTGGAAATACACTGGCTTGCAGCAAATCTTTCTTGACAGTCATCAAAGGAATAGTCAGCTCGTTCACATCATAAACATAGGAGTCATTATCAATAGCATTGGCACATTAACCATGGTTGGGCATTGGTGCGTTGATCACATTCGGAGTTTCGATGAGAGGGTCAAATTTAATTTCCCTTGTTTCAATCATGTCTTGAATCTTGTTCTTCAGGGCCCAACAGTTGTTGGTGTCGTGCCCTGAGCTGTTGGAGTGGTATGCACACCTTGCATTAGGATTTTACTTTGGGAGAGGAAGTGTTGGCATTCTAAGGAGGATCCCTCAAAGTAATCAGCTCTGCTTTCAAAATGTGTTGCAATGCTTGAGACAATGGCATGTTGATCTTCGTAAACTGTCTTCGTTGAGCATTCTGCATACGTGCGTTGTCTTGTTGAGGTTGCGCTGACGTGGGATTGGAGATCACGACTTCCCCACAGATTGAGTGCGATCATCTTTGTCACGGCTCTTCTGACCATACACAGTATTGGCTTCTTTCTTACCACTAACAGATCTCTTCACAGCATTTGAAGATGTTTCTACTTGAATCTTTCCGCTCTTGATTCCATCTTCGATATGTTTTCCTGTCAATATCAACTAGGTGAATCCGACTGAAGAGTTTCCAATCAGATGATTGAAGAATGAGCCTGTCAGCGTTCCCATAAACATGTCAACCAACTCCCTATTGGACAAGGGTGGTTGAACTCTGCCTGTTAAATCTCTCTATTTCTGGGCATACTCTTTGAACTTCTCGTCACGACCCATAGACATGCTCTATAGTTGCATGCGGGTAGGTGCCAATTCAGCATTGTACTGGTACTGCTTGTAGAAAGCATCTGCTAAGTCATTCTAGATATGAATGTGGGTACTCTCTAGCTGATAATAACACTCCAACTGAGTTTCGGATAAGCTCTCTTGAAAGAAATGGATCCACAATTTCCTGTCTTCAGTATGAGGATGGATCTTCTAAACATAGGACTTCAAATGCAGCTTCGGGCAAGAGATGCCATCATATTTGGCAAAGGTAGGAACTTTGAACTTCTGGGGAATTACCACACCAGGAACAAGACTCAGATCATCAAAGTTAAGCCCAACATTTTTAGATTTTCCATTGTCAGAAGGATACTGCATTCAGACGGTCTTCAAGTTGCTTGTACTTTCCGTTGTCAGGAGGATACTGCTCACTCATATAGTCTTCTTTTCTATTTTCAGACTCATGATGGCTTCCTTCATTATTTTTGATGCTTCCTTCAGTTTCATCGCTCTTGTCTGAGAATTCAAGTTGTCTGACCACCTTGACTGAACCCTTGTGATTTATTCCCATGTTGAGAATGCCAATGGTCTTCTTCTTTCTGGTGACGAGCTTCTTCAGATCTTTTTGGCATTGGGCCAAATTGGTGAACATCTCCTGGAATTGAGCGTTCTGAGCCTAGAGATCTTTGATAGTCTGTTCAAGAGCCATTTCTGCTGAAATAAACAGCGAGAGAATAAGAAAAATCGGTCTTCGATGTACCTGTTATGAAATGTTATGCCATGATATGTGATGTTATGCAATGCAATGTTTTCAAGGACCTTAGGAATCTAAATTTGTTAACCAAGCACGAACAAAATTTTTATTAGTTTACTTTTAGCAAGTACAAAAGAAAGTTTGAACAAACAAAAGAAATTCCTAGAGCTTATGTCTCCTATAGACGCTTCCTCTTTGTGTTGAAGTAGGAATTGATGCTTCACTCCTCGTGAAGTAGCTTTGTCAACTCTAATACCTTCTTCTCGCTTGCATAGCACTGAGCTTCGAATGTATCCCTTTATTCTTTAAGCTAAATCTAGGATCTTTTCAATTCTTTGAAGTTAGTAGGCATGTCTGGATGGAGAATGGTGTAGGGTTCGTCACCTTCGGCAAAAGGTCCCATAACCACTGGTAGAATAGCTGTAAACGACATCATGAGGTTTTGAGCTCCAGCTCGCACCCATTTGAGGTAAGATCCCCAAGGAATGGAATTTTTGTACCCCAAGGTCTTTATATCAGTCTTCTTCACCATGCCCCAAGCTTCCACAAATCTTCGACGGTAGTTCTGGAGATCGTTTTCATAGTCAAATACAATGTCTTGGAGAAGCATATCATGAGGACCATCTCTTAGAGCATAACCAAACTGACGTTGAGCTAGAGAAGGGTCGTAAGTGATACCTCCCCTTATGCCAAGGAGTGGTACATTAGGGAATTCCCCACAACGCTCAATGAAAGTGAAGTCGTTTTGAGAAAAAAGGCACCAATGAATATTTGAATGAGAGAGTGACATCAGCCTTTGAGACCACTTCAATCTTTGCTCGTTCTTCATTACTGATTAAGGAAGGTGTGAAATAAACCACCTGGAAAGTAACGGTATGCAACACGTGAAAGTTCCTTGTCCTTTGATAGTACGAGTGTGGAGAGAATGCAGAATGTCTCCAAGTAAGATAGGCACAGGATTACGAGTGAGGAATATCTTGATGGTGTTCACGTCTATGAACTGATCTGGATTAGGAAATAGCACCAAACCATATATTAGCAAGGCCAAAATGTCTTCGAATTCATGGAAACTCATAGCCTTTAGGAATTCTGGAGCTTTCTTTATCAGAAACTTCGTAAGCAAACCCTTAACTCCGCTTCTTATTTCCCAATTAGCTTCAATGTCTGATCGCTTTAGATGTAACACTAATGAAATTTCTTCATATTTCGGAGCTTTCTCTGAACTGGTGAATGATATCTGATCAGGGATAGGCATCCCAAGTAGCTTAGAGAACTCTTCCAATGTAGGTACTAACTGATAATCTATATATGTAAAGTAGTGATGTTTCGGATCGAAGAACTTGAATTCGACATGCATCATATCTTCTTCAAAACCGGAGATAACCAAGTCAAGTAGATAACCATGCATTTTGATAAACTGAGCGTGATCGGGAACTTCTAATTCTTTGAGTTGAGAAGGTATACCCGTGAAGTTGATTCGGATAGTCTTCCTAGAAGCCATAACTCCTACAAAATAGAGCAAAGATAAATCCCTAGCTCCTTGAAATAGTTAGAAATGATATGATTTTGTGATGTTATGATGTCATGATGTCATGTTTAAAACAAGTAGCAAGCACAAGCAATTCACACAATTTCCCTATGTTTAAGGCTTGCATGAGGTATAAGTGTCTACCCTACCAGAGTTTAAGTGGGTTCAACCTGTCCTATAATAGTAACCGGGTTCTAGGAATCTCATATCATTGATCTTTCTCGTAGGCTTTATTTCAATACGAATACCAAGTGGTCGATCGAAACATCCCAAAAGTCGAATCTTAATGAGCGTAGCATCGAGTATCAACCAACCTCAGTCTGCACCGAAGCCGACCATCTCACTACCTTCTAATGGCCAAGATGGGTCAATTAGGTTTCTAAAAGTTGAGTTAGTGCTTATGACACCACGCAGACGCCAAATACTTTCCTCAACTAAACATGAGGAGCATCGGGAGATCCATAGTGTCGCACTAACGTAGCCATCATTTTGACTGTTTCGGTATATGCCTAACGGTCGCGACGATTTATTACTACTTACCTAAGGAAACTTGGATCCGGGTGTAGGATCCCCCATAAATATAATACCCAAGAAACCCTTAAGATAAAGCAGACAAATCAAACAAAAAGTAGTAAAGTGATCTAAAAAACCCTAAAGTGGCCTCTCTTTAGGGTGTCTCCCCAACAGAGTCGCCAGTTCTGTAATACGGTGGGAGAACTGACTTGTTTGTTTTGCGTGTAATCGCAAATGTTGCGGATAGAAAGAGTCGTCACCGACTTTTCTTTTATTCAATTAAGGGAAGGCGAAAAGAACAGGAAAAGACCTTCGTTAGATTCTGAGTACGGGAGGCAGTTATGAAAAGGGAAGGTATTAACACCCTTTCCATCCGTAGTTATCTACGGGCTCTTAATTTCTTAGCTCACTTTATAAATTACTTTTTGTGTGTGTGTTTGAAAAAATATTTTGAAAAGGCATTTCACTTTGATTTCGTAATTATTCTCGCTGGAATGTATATGAAGTGTTTGGAAATGTTTTGTTTTGGAAAAGTGTTTAACTTTGTAATGATTCACACTGGAATGTATACAAAGTGTTTTGAAAAAGTTTTTGAAAAGTGTGAGGAGTAAAAGGTATTTGATAGAGCAAGCAAAAGAGTCTTATTACCTACTCAGAATGGTGGTTTCCATGTTATTTTACTTTCCTTTAGAATAAGGCTATCCATACCATTAGTTGGTAGGTAATCTTATTCTTGGATGTAAAGGGACATTCGAAGGGTCATCGTATGGTCATAGAAGGCAACATGTAAGGATATCATAGCATATTCATAGTGACGATCATCACTTTTCGTAGGCAACAATCGAGGGACGAGATCATGTATTCGTAGGCAACATCGAGGGTCATTGAGGGACTATGATCTTTGTATCGAAGGGACTATGATGATTTATTTGTAAGCGTCTTAGCTAAGATATCCCTACGTTCGAGGGACATGACCATGTATTCAAAAGGCAACAATAGAGGATACCCTAAGGTGGGTGCATGTGTGAAGAGTGTGTTGTATTCAGATATGTTATCTTGAAATTAGGAGTGATCTATGTTGTTTTTAATCTTGCCATACACACCTAGTTACTAGCATTTAAATATGTACAGAAAGTAAATTATGGAAAGTAAAATGCGGAAAGTAAACCCTAGACTATTACATGACTTTGGGGAAGATACATAATATAGGTGTGCAGAAAGTAAATCCTAATTAAGCTATTACATCCCAGGAGCAGTTACATAATATTGAAAAAATCGAGAAACTAAAGTCCTAACTATTACAACCTATGAACAGTTACAATATTAAAAATAATTTCGCGAGAAGGATTGAATTGTAAATAATAGAAAATAATGTTAGTAAAAAGAAAATTTTTGAGTTAGGAAAAATGTTTAGGGTTAGTAAACCTAATTAAATGAGAAAAATATTGTTTGAGAATTTTCTGGATTAATTTGATACAAAAAAAGTGATTAAAAGTTAATTTTCGATTAATTAACAATTAAAATAAAACATGAGTTGAAAATAATAATTTTGTAAAACAATTAAAAGTTATGAAAAGAAAATTTTTTGTGGTTTTTTGTGGTATTAAAAAAAATGTTTGAAGAGAAATTAAATTGAAAAAGAAAATATGAAGAAAAATAAGAAACTAGGTTAGTTTTGCAAAGGATTAAAAATAAATGGGGTAGCCAGGGATCGAACCCCTGCCCCAAGGATCACACGCGCGCTACCTTGACCATCTGAGCTAGCCTGCAATTGTGTTAGCATAATGATATAGGTTATAAAGGAAATTGTTTCCTGAATATGAAACAAACGCGCGCCAAGACATCACCGTCTTCCTCATTTGAATTTCTTAGGCTTTTAGCTATGGTTTCCGTCCGTTGCTATAACCTTTACCTACAAATCATTCCTGTAGCTAAATCCCTGCAAAAATAAAACTAGAAAAATACAAACGATAAATAAGATACAGGACCATGGATCGATTGAAATTGATCCTCTGAACACAGTGGTGCCCATGGTTTGGTCCAATTTTGTCTTAAACGAAAAGCCCTAATTCTGAGCATGAACCCTAGCCATGGCAGATCCTCGTACCTGTATCTAAACTTGAATCAAACTATCCAAAAAGCACCGAAACATCAATACAAACACAAATATATGATCAAATTCAGTTAAACAAGCATGTATGTATGAAATCGAAAACTGAAAAATATATATGGAAATTGAGATCGTGATTTTACGTTTCAGGAGCTTTTGCGTGCTTGTAAGGGTCTGGAACAGTTCAGAGGATCACCAAGAAGCAATTGGGATGCTTTGTTTGGCCTGGATCGATGCAAGAACATGTTTTCCACTTGCTTGTAACTCACAGTTTTTTGCAACTTAGGTTAGGGTTCTTGAGCATGAACTTTCGTCCTTGTATCGTCTAGGATCAATGTGTATATATACTAGAGTGAATTAGGTCAAGAATCATGAAGGAATTATATGCTAATCAATGAGAAAATATTTTATTTGTAATGAAACCAAATATTTCATTTTTTGAATCAATTTCAATCAATTCTCTTGGCAATCTCAAAAATTTCTAAATTGATAGCTTGTATGGCTTGCTTGGACCTCAAGAATGATAAAAAATCAACCTTGCACTTAATATTTTGATTTTACATCTTTTATTTTAATTAAATTGGTTTTAAATGAATAAAAATCCAAAATAAAGAAAAATAAAAGATAAAAGGCGTGGCATTGGGCTTGGAGGTTCTAATTCACATAAGAAACAAGTTTGAACCAAGAAAAGTTAGGCCCATTTAGAAAAATGCTCAACTTGTACAATTTGTATCTTGCTCAATTTTCCATATTTTTGGGTGTTCTTGGACTTTTTAGAAAGCTCAAGATGTCCTCTAAAAACTCCTTTTTGTTTAATCTTCATTGAAGTTTCCATGTTCATGAACACTTCTTTGCAAAAAAGATGACTTTTTGTTGATTTTTAAAAGGACTTGTAATATTTTGATCCATAACTTTCAAATGAAGCATTTTTGGCCAAAGCTTGTGAGACATGAAGTTGTAGAGAATTGAATTCCCTTAAAAATGAGCTTTGGTGGAAAGTTTTTTGATAAATTATGTGAAAGTTATGCTTGGTCAAAGTTTTGTTGACTTTTGTCTGAAAAACCCTAATTTAGAAACTTTGACTTTTGATCAAATCTTGATTTTCCTTGAGGAATCATGGTCAACCCTTGATCAAATGATGAATATTACTTCAAAATATTGATGTTGACCAAAAATTATGAAGTTTGACTGTATGTTGACCATAGTTGACTTTATGTCCAATATAGTTGATTTTCAACCATCTGAGCAATTGGATGAACAAATTTGACTTGTAAGGCTTGAAACTTGACATGGTGATCCCTTGAAGTATATGATGAGGTATGATGACCACTTGAAGCATTGGAAATCCATTTTGACCTCAGAGGAGCAAAACCCTAGTTTGGATTGATTGCTTAGGAGAGGGTTTGTCTGGTCAACCTTTGTGAATTGTCTTGAGAAGTGGGAGGGCAAGTTTTGGGGTATGACAAGCTTCAACAAGAATTGATGCAGATGATGCAAGAACTGCAGTGTAATCAATGCAACGACACCTAGTGGAACCATCGTGCATTTCTGATCTGACTGATGAAATACGCTACTTGTCATTCCGTGTTGAAGGCCTGCATGCTCATGTTTACAACACTGGTGTGGAACCTGCTAGACCTAGAAGAGGTGGAGTGAGGACACGCGGCAGAGTAAGAGCACGAGGTGAAGCATCGAGTAGTAGAAATATCAGAGACAACAATGAAGAGTGATATGTTTTCATGCTTCCTTGTATTTTATTTTCTTAAGTTTCTTGTTTGTTTTCTTTTCTCACTTTATTTGTCGCGTTGAGGTCAATGCCCAGTTTAAGTGTAGGGGAGGATGAAGGATGGAAAACACAAGAAAGGGAGGGGGGGTTTGAATTGGGGTTTTGAAATCAAATTAAAATAGACACGATTATTTTTATCCTGGTTCGTTTGAACTCAAACTTCTCCAGTCCACCCGTCAAGGTGATTTCCCTATCTCAACGAGGTCTTAATCCACTAATCAGAACTTGATTATAACCCACTAAGGCCTCTGCCTTAGTCTTCTCAAGAACACCATAACTTGGTTTCTCAAGGAATTACAATTCACTAAAACAACTGTTTTAGTCTTCTGAAGAACACCACAACTTGGTTTCTCAAGGAATTACAATTCACAGACAATTACAAAAAATGTGTTTAATGATGCTTCTAGAAAGCTATATCACAACTGTGATTTTTACGCAAGAATATTTCAGCGCTTATGAGATAATTAACGATTTTGAATTTTCTTTTGTTTCTCCATGTGTTAATCTCTGTCTCGTTCTCTTCATAGATGAATCTTTATATAGATGTTCATGGAAAGTATACGTTGGAGACATCTTAAGATGTATTTGGAATGATGATAATTTGAGTTGATTTTGTTTTCCATAAAAGAGAGATCCTGTTGAAGTTAACCGTTGCTTCAAATCTTCATATAATGAATGGCAACGCTTTAGAGCATTTCAGCTAGAACATGGATATCAGAGTTTGTAGAGCGGTCTGGTGCTATTTAAAAGTTTATCAGAACTTTGTTTAGAGCATGAATCTTTTAACATCTTCTAACATGTCAGAACTTCTGTATGTTCAGTTCAGAGTCTTCTTTTGACATCAGAACTTCTCTTCGATCAGAGTCTTCTAACGCTATTAGAACTTCGCTTAGATCAGAGTCTTCTAACAGACATCAGATCTTCTTCTCTTCTTCTTTCATCAGAACTTCTGTTCTTCTTCTTTCATCAGAACTTCTGTTCTTCTTCTTTTATCAGAACTTCTTGTATTTTATTTTCTTAAGTTTCTTGTTTGTTTTCTTTTCTCACTTTATTTGTCGCGTTGAGGTCAATGCCCAGTTTAAGTGTAGGGGAGGATGAAGGATGGAAAACACAAGAAAGGGAGGGGGGGTTTGAATTGGGGTTTTGAAATCAAATTAAAATAGACACGATTATTTTTATCCTGGTTCGTTTGAACTCAAACTTCTCCAGTCCACCCGTCAAGGTGATTTCCCTATCTCAACGAGGTCTTAATCCACTAATCAGAACTTGATTATAACCCACTAAGGCCTCTGCCTTAGTCTTCTCAAGAACACCATAACTTGGTTTCTCAAGGAATTACAATTCACTAAAACAACTGTTTTAGTCTTCTGAAGAACACCACAACTTGGTTTCTCAAGGAATTACAATTCATAGACAATTACAAAAAATGTGTTTAATGATGCTTCTAGAAAGCTATATCACAACTGTGATTTTTACGCAAGAATATTTCAGCGCTTATGAGATAATTAACGATTTTGAATTTTCTTTTGTTTCTCCATGTGTTAATCTCTGTCTCGTTCTCTTCATAGATGAATCTTTATATAGATGTTCATGGAAAGTATACGTTGGAGACATCTTAAGATGTATTTGGAATGATGATAATTTGAGTTGATTTTGTTTTCCATAAAAGAGAGATCCTGTTGAAGTTAACCGTTGCTTCAAATCTTCATATAATGAATGGCAACGCTTTAGAGCATTTCAGCTAGAACATGGATATCAGAGTTTGTAGAGCGGTCTGGTGCTATTTAAAAGTTTATCAGAACTTTGTTTAGAGCATGAATCTTTTAACATCTTCTAACATGTCAGAACTTCTGTATGTTCAGTTCAGAGTCTTCTTTTGACATCAGAACTTCTCTTCGATCAGAGTCTTCTAACGCTATTAGAACTTCGCCTAGATCAGAGTCTTCTAACGGACATCAGAACTTTTATTCTTCTTCTTTCATCAGAACTTCTGTTCTTCTTCTTTCGTCAGAACTTTTGTTCTTCTTCTTTCATCAGAACTTTTGTTCTTCTTCTTTTATCAGAACTTCTGTTCTTCTTCTTTCATCAGAACTTCTATTCTTCTTCTTTCATCAGAACTTCTGTTCTTTTTCTTTTATTAGAACTTCTTTTCTTTTTCTTTCATCATAACTTCTATTCTTCTCCTTTTATCAGAACTTTTGTTCTTCTTCTTTCATCAGATCTTCTGTTCGATAAGATCAAAACTTTATTTTCTTTTCAAGGTTAGAACTTTATATGCATACTTTTAAACAACCTTAGAAGCCAACAATGTTTCATACAAAATAATTGTTTATTATTGTCAGAATATGATAGTCATCAACAGTACTTGTTATCATCAAAACATCTAAGATTGGTGTAGAACCAACCTATGTTCTAACAATCTCCCCATTTTTTATGATGACAAAACTCAAATATTTTGACAAAGAGAGGTCTCCCCCTGAATATACTATTCATATAAATTTATAAAACATTATACTTCCCTGAAGTTTCGTCCAGAGTATGATGATGGTTCCAGTTTGATTTCCAAAAGTTGATTTCCAAAAGTTGATTTTCAGAAGTTGATTTCCATAAGTTGATTTCCAGTAGTTGATTTTTAGAAGTTGATTTCCAGAAGTTGATTTCCAGAAGTTGATTTTCTGAAGTTGATTTCCAGAAGTTGATTTCCAGAAGTTGATTTTTTGTTATAATCTTCAAACACAAATGAAATCAAGGGTGATATTAAAATGTTCGAGACTTAGTCTATCAGTAACTATGATGTTCAAAATATCTTACTTTCTTCCCCCTTTCTATCATAACTCAAAAAGAAATTTAGCACAGAAGATGACAAATGAATTTAAAGAGATGAGAGATTATAGAGAGGAATAATTTCTTGAAATCATGCAATTTAGATATTTTAATGCCGAAAGTAATAAAACATGATGAATGATTGTAAGGGAGGTAGAAAAAGATATGATGAACAATTACCAAAGTGACCAACGCCTCAAGTTAGCAACTCAAATGTTTCACTCTATCAGAATTTGAATTATGTGTTCATCTTCTGAGAGTGTTTTAACAATAAAGATTGACATGTATTAAATATAAGAGAGATCCAATCATACCTCTGTAGTGTTGGAGTAAGCTCTAATAGCCAATCAATATCGTCTTAATATGCTTTTGTATCATGACTTCGATATAAGTTATTTGTTAATACATATAATCGTTAGGCCTCATATTTATTATGTTATTTGTATATGACATAATAAAGTCCTTAGAGTAATTAGTCTATTAATGATCTATTAAGTGTGACTTGCTTGTGAGAGCTCATTAAACATAAGGACATTATTCTTAAAGTATCCGTAGTCAAGCTTTAATGTCAAATAGGACAATAGTAACGCATAGAGACTATTACGTGAGTAGACTGATGACTGTATCTCATAAGTCATGGATATGAGATATCAAGTCTTCACATAGGTATAAATATTAGGAGTAATATTTATACTGGATTGACCCACCATGAGAATACTACATAGTTTGTTATGTAAGTATCATAAGTTATTCTCATAATGATAGTGGTGTATACCACCCTGCGACCTGAAACCACTATGGACCCTAGATGTGGAGTCGAGTACTTTATTGCCGATCAAACGTGGTCTGTAACAAGATGACCATAAAGATGGTTGATGGGTACTTTATAAATCATGCTGAGGGACATGAGTGACCTAGATGGAATTTGCCCCTCCTACATATACGGGAGTAATATCTGTGGGCCCCTTGAGAGAGAATGATTGTAAAATGCATGGTCGAGCTCAAATAAGTCAATATGAGATATTGGGCTTATCTGTTGTTATCAGGAATACTCGGGGATCAAGGAATAAAATATTGAACTATATGAGGGTGACACATACTATGCCTTGTGTTCAATATAGATATAAGGGGAATGATGTGTTGCTAGATACCGCTCATTGTTTATAATATTAAATAGGTGATTTAATATTATTGCCAACGTTACGAGAACCTACAGGGTCACACGCATAGAGTACTTATAGTGGAATGGATGATTAAATTAAATATGATTTAATTTAATTATGTGTTAATATTATTTAAATTGTTTAATGTATTAACACATATCGTTTATTTGATTAAATATGATTTAATTAAATAAATGGGAATTGATAGTTGATTAAATTAAATATGATTTAATTTAATTTAATATTTTATTTTATTTAATTAAAAGAGTTTAATTAAATATAAATAATAATTATTTAACTAAATAGTTTAATTAATTAAGATTGGGCTTGTTTTGGAAAAAACCCAAATTGTGAGCATTAGGGTTTTAGAAGCTCTCTATAAATAGAGAAGCTCTTTTCCCTTGCTAGGTTAATTGTCAATTCTCAAGAGAACAAGAAACGGATAGCACCGCCTTCCACTTTACACTCGCGTGGACTACGTAGAGACGTCGTTAACTTCAGCAGTTCGTGATCGTATGAGAAAACACGCTTCAAGAGGTAATTCTTGAATCCTTATTTTTGTGAGTTTTATTTGTGATTAATGACTTAATCAAGACCCGTTCATCGGGATTGTTCCGCTAAGAGGTTAAAATTTTGAAAAACCTCTCTAAGATCCCAACAGTGGTATCAGAGCTTCGGTTTTAGTTAAATCATTATATTGAAATTTATTTGATGAATTATATTGCTCGTATGTGATAATTTTGGAATTGTATGCATAATTTGGTTAATCGGTTTTGAAATTCTTTGAGAATATTATTGTGGCCAAAACGTCGCTACCGTTCAATATTTTATGAGTACGTAATGATTTATTTTAACTTTTGGATAGAAAATGCACATGAATAGTTTCATAATTATTATATGAAAATATTTATACCTTCAATATTTTATGCTATTATTAATTCCCACGCAAGAGAGAGATAGCTTCGACTATAATTGTTATACATATATTGGCATGCTGGTATGCCGTAACATATGTTTTAGCTAATTCGGTCGCAAGCACCTGCCATAAGAGAATGGTACGTACACATCTCTTTTAATACATATGGTATGTAATAAGTTTTAATAATAATAATAATAATAATAATAATAATAATAATAATAATAATAATAATAATAATAATAATAATAATAATAATAATAATAATAATAATTTATTATTATAAGAAATGATAATAATAATGGTTGATTATTATAGAATAATAATAAAGTGTTTATTATTTAAATTAAATATTGACAAGTTTTGTATAATTTGGATATCGATGTTGACTATGTTTCGGAATCCGACATTTGAATGGTGAAACAACGATACTTCGATTATCTATAAGAAATATAAAATTATTTTTCAAATTTATATATGATATAAATATTTCTAATGCAAAGTCAGTGTATTTGATACACTATTTTATTTCGCACATTCAAATAGTATAATGATTGTTATACATCTGAATGATCAATGTTCATTTTGCTTCGGAATCCGACATTTGTATGGTGAAGCAATGACATTCGATCAGTCACGTTGAGTAATTAATCATTGTATTTTGATTGTATGAAAATAATTTGCATTAGGGTTTGTGACGGCGCAAGAGTTGTGCCTTTAGGGTTCGCAAACAACATCAAGTGTTGATGCGTCAATATTTATAATTTGATAATCTATTATTATCTATTATTTAATTATTTATTATTAAATAAGTTGGTATACGGTTATGACCTTAGATTTTGGCGTTTTATTTTATTTAAATACGACCTGCGTGTCGTGATTTATTTTATACGGCCTGTGTGTCGTGGTTTATTGTAATTAAATACGACCTGCGTGTCGTGTCAATTAATTATTATTTTATTTATTTAAATATTATAAATGTTCAAGTTCAAGAGTTGAAGAGAAGACAAAGTCAAATGATGACGCCGATGGAGAGGCTTGAGAAGCTTGCTCGTGGGTCAAAGAATTATAATAAAGTAGTTTATTTAATTCTTGCATTTTAGGTGGTCATAATCGTATTACCATATTTTATTTCATGTATGTGATGCATGGAATGTATATTATATGTGAGTGTATGAGATACACAAATACGTGAGTGTATGAGATACACAAATATATGAGTGTATGAGATACACAAGATTAAACTGGGAGTGTATAAGATACACAAATTTGTGAGTGTATGAGATACACAAACATGCGAGTGTATGAGATGCACAAGATTAAACTTAATAAAAATCCCTAAATTAATATTAAGTTAATTGCTTTCCAAAATTTAGCACTCATCAAGACTAGTATCGAATAATGTAGGTTTCGCCTAACGCGAGGTGCATGTTTTATATTAGTAAGGTGCGATGGGATAAATGTAATATCCAACTGTTAAATTTGGGATTTGACTTAACTAAATTAATTATAATATGATTATATATGTTTAGAAGCAAGAGTTGAGAACAATCCATATGATGGATTAGAATAAGGAGTTATTCACTCAACTGGTAACATTCGAGAGTTGTATTAGATACAATTGGAAAGAGTTTCTACCTAAATAACTAAGTTTTGTGTAATCCGCCTACGCGGACTTAGAACAAAGTGAAATATAGATTTCGACCTGCTAGAAAATCTTTCAACGGGATTTTCCGAATCAAATGTTGAGGGTCATTAGATTTGAGTAAAAATAGTGGGAGCATTTTAATAAAAGACCTTATTAAAATGATTTTAATTTGATACAATTTTTACACCTTTTGTAGTTAGAATTTTCTTTTGCATTTTATTTATATTTTACTGTAAAATATCCTTATGAAGGATGTTAGAATCAGAAAGGAGTTTCTGAGTTGGTACATAAATTGAGAATTGTTCTCAAGCACGAAAAGAATTGTATGTTCTCAATAAACCAATTCCTAACAACTGAATATAACTAGATTCGAAGAACGATGCTTATGTGAAGGATCAAGTCGAGTGCCTAGATATAACATATCTCATAGTTGTAGTTGTCAAGTAGAATGATATGATCATTAACCTCGATAATAAGAAATACAAGATGTGAGAAATGTAAAACTTTCCAAGTTCTTTTTAAATACAAGTTAGGAATCCAAGTTAATCTAAAATATTTTTAAGATTTAAAATTTGGATTTCCTTATAGAATAAATAGTTGGTCACAAGTTTTATTTGAGATTGTCTCAGATAGGTAGATTAGATTCATTATGAATGAATTTTTCTATCATATCTTGTTGAAAAAAAAGGAAAGTAGTTTGTGATGCTAAATTGATGAATTATAAAAGAAATGAGATTCATTTTATATTCATTGGAATTTAGGCATACAAACATGGATCTAAAGGAATGCAATTCTTTCATATGTTGAAAGAACAAATTTTTTATGGTTATCGAAAGAGTCAAAGTAGAAGAACAAAGTAAGACTTATTCTTCATACGATTTATTATAGAAAATACATTTGTCTACTTCTACATCTTGAGTATGTGATACTAGATGTTGATATCACATTTATATGAATGTGAAGAGTCTTTTAAGAAGTAGGACATTGATTATAATTTGAGTCCCCTTATGTCTATAATGGAAAAATGTGTTTCATTGACTATAAGAGCTTATGATTTAAATTAGAGCTTGGAATGAAACCAAATAATTGTTATTAAGTTTCATTTAGTAATAGAAAAATTAATTCTAAGTCTTGTATTGACAAGATGAGCAGTGCATGTTGTGATAATGGACAAGTGTTGTTATGATTATCCAAACAATGTTTTCAATACTAAATCAAGTAGTAGATTTGAGTTCTACAATCTTGATAAACTCATCTATAATAAATATGGGATGGATCAAATGAAATTTGAATCTTATATATCTGACACGAGTTAGAATTCTTTTGAGAAGAGTTCAAGAGTGAAGTAGAAGGAAACAACTCGAAAGGGTATTAAGACCATTCGAATTGTTCGCTATGGTAAATACCTATGTAAAGAATATAATGAACATTTAAATCATATCATGTTTGACATTGATCTATTTAAGATAGTTCAATTATATCTTTGTGACTCTTTTATAAATTGTTTTACATACAATTATTCCTACCCATAAGCAATTCCATTTAAAGTAGTCGTAGAGACACCATATTTGATATGGAGGTAAGAGTACCTATTTTGTCTTTATGGTTATCTGGGTTTAAGGTTTATTAAGTAAACTTTATCACAATATAGATGAAGATGCATTTATGTATGTATCCTAATGGAAATAAAGGAAACATATTCTATAACACGTTATAGGACAAAATTGTTTTGTTGCTAGAACTAGAATCTTCCATTAGAGATAATATGTATCTAAAGGAGCCAGTGGGAGTGATATAGAACTAGAAGAAATTCAAGAACCATAAAATACATATCTTTATCAGAATGGAATATGATCCAATTCAACAAGGGAGTTGTTGTTGTACAATTGGTTCACGTGGCACAAGATTCTAGAAATGTATGCAAGTTGTCTATATCCATCTATGGATTAAGGAAAACTTCTTGGAATCAAATTCTTTTATTAATCAAGTCTTGCGAAAACTTGGATTAATAAATGACATCTTTAAATCTTGTGCATTCAAGAAGGTTAGTGGGAGTATTTGCATTAATCTAGTATAGTATGTAAGCAACATACTGACCATCAAAACAAATTCCCTGCAACGCCAATGTAGGACATGGTTAAGGAAATGGTTTTGATAAAATGCTTAGGCGAGATTTCCTAAAAGGTTAGGAATCGGAATCTATAGAGATAGATGGCTGATGAATCTCAATCCTAGCACAAGTACATATATTCGAAAGTATTGAGATACCTAATATGCATAAATCTCACATTAAGATTATTGCATGTATGGTAAAATGTTTTGTCTAATGGACAATGTCTTATCTCATTGGATGAGAAAATGACACCATGATATGTACTTCACTAGATGCAATATGCTATGAGCATAAACAATAAGTACCAAAATGATTAAAGTGTTAATCACTAGATCCCTATCAAGAAGGTCTATGAGTACCTTAAAGGACCTGGTGTTCCTTTTCTCAAAATTAGATGGGAATAATAATTGTATAGGAGTTACAATGATTTTATTCCAAAATTTATGAACATATTCATATCACAGTATAAATAAAATATTATGCTTAGATGACAATTGTATAAGTTGAAAGGAGTTTGAGATAATTGTCGTTTCTAGTACAAAGGTCAAATATATGATTTGGATCTCTTTGATAATTCTTGGAGAGAAAATTGTGTTTCTTGTATTGCAGATCCTATTGATCTCATTCCCGATGATAATGGGTTAATCTTGCAAGTTCAGAATACTAGATCTCACTAGCGATTCATGTATATATATTTTGACATTTCAATTTATTTCGATAGAAGATCGAAAGTTGAAATTGGAAGAGGTGTATATTACCAACAGAGGAAAGAGATCCTTATGCCCTAATAAAGTATCATGTTTAGATGATGCTTGATGCACATGATGAGCAACTAGATATTAAATTAATATCTGATTGGCTTTAGTGCTAGTGCGATATTGTTGGAGTAAGCTCTAATAGCCAATCAATATTGGCTTAATATACTTTTGTATCATGACTTCGATATATGTTATTTGTTAATACATATAATCGTCAGGCCTCATATTTATTATGTTATTTGTATATGACATAATAAAGTCTTTAGAGTAATTAGTCTATTAATGATCTATTAAGTGTGACTTACTTGTGAGAGCTCATTAAACATAAGGACATTATTCTTAAAGTATCCATAGTCAAGCTTTACTGACAAATAGGACAACAATAACGCATAGAGACTATTACGTGAGTAGACTAATGAGTGTATCTCATAAGTCATGGATATGAGATATCAAGTCTTCACATAGGTATAAATATTAGGAGTAATATTTATACTGGATTGACCCACCATGAGAATACTACATAGTTTGTTATGTAAGTATCATAAGTTATTCTCATAATGATAGTGGTGTATACCACCCTGCGACCTGAAACCACTATGGACCCTAGATGTGGAGTCGAGTACTTTATTTCAGCGCTTATGAGCTAATTAACGATTTTGAATTTTCTTTTGTTTCTCCGTGTGTTGATCTCTGTCTCGTTCTCTTCATAGATGAATATTTATATAGATGTTCATGGAAAGTATCCATTGGAGACATCTTAAGCTGTATTTGGAATGATGATAATTTAAGTTGATTTTGTTTTCCATAAAGGCGAGATCTTGTTGAAGTTAACCGTTGCTTCAAATCTTCATATAATGAATGGCAACGCTTCAGAGCATTTCAGCTAGAACATGGATATCAGAGTTTGTAGAGCGGTCTAGTGCTATTTAAAAGTTTATCAGAACTTTGTTTAGAGCATGAATCTTTTAACATCTTCTTACATGTCAGAACTTTTGTATGTTCAGTTCAGAGTCTTCTTCTGACATCAGAACTTCTCTTCGATCAGAGTTCTAATGCTATTAGAACTTTGCTTAGATCAGAGTCTGCTAATGGACATCAGAACTTTAATTCTTCTTCTTTCATCAGAACTTCTGTTCTTCTTCTTTCGTCAGAACTTATGTTCTTCTTCTTTCATTAGAACTTTTGTTCTTCTTCTTTTATCAGAACTTCTGTTCTTCTTCTTTCATCAGAACTTCTGTTCATCTTCTTTCATCAGAACTTCTGTTCTTCTTCTTTTATCAGAACTTCTTTTCTTTTTCTTTCATAATAACTTTTATTCTTCTCCTTTTATCACAACTTTTGTTCTTCTTCTTTCATCAGATCTTCAGTTCGATAAGATCAAAACTTTCATTTCTTTTTAAGGTTAGAAATTTATATGCATACTTTTAAACAACCTGAGAAGCTAACAATGTTTCATACAAAATATTTGTTTATTATTGTCAGAATATGATAGTCATCAACAATACTTGTCATCATCAAAACATCTCAGATTGGTGTAGAACCAAACTATGTTCTAACAATCTCCCCCTTTTTGATGATGACCAAAACTCAAATATTTTGACAAAGAGAGGTCTCCCCCTGAGTTTATTATTCATATAAATTTATAAAACATTATACTTCCCTGAAGTTTCGTCTAGAGTATGATGATGGTTCCAATTTGATTTCCAAAAGTTGATTTTCAGAAGTTGATTTCCATAAGTTGATTTCCAGAAGTTAATTTTTAGAAGTTGATTTCCAGAAGTTGATTTCCAGAAGTTGATTTCCAAAAGTTGATTTCCAGAAGTTGATTTCCAGAAGTTGATTTTTTGTTATAATCTTTAGACACAAATGAAATCAAGGGTGATATTAAAATGTTCGAGACTTAGTCTATCAGTAACTATGATGTTCAAAATATCTTACTTTCTTCCCCCTTTCTATCATAAATCAAAAATAAATTTAGCACCGAAGATGATAAATGAATTTAAAGAGATGAGAGATTATAGAGAGGAATAATTTCTTGAAATCATGCAATTTAGATATTTTAATATGCTTTTGTATCATGACTTCGATATATGTTATTTGTTAATACATGTAATCGTTAGGCCTCATATTTATTATGTTATTTGTATATGACATAATAAAGTCCTTAGAATAATTAGTCTATTAATAATCTATTAAGTGTGACTTACTTGTGAGATCTCATTAAACATAAGGACATTATTCTTAAAATTTTCGTAGTCAAGCTTTACTGTCAAATAGGACAACAGTAACGCATAGAGACTATTACGCGAGTAGACTGATGACTGTATCTCATAAGTCATGGATATGAGATATCAAGTCTTCACATAGGTATAAATATTAGGAGTAATATTTATACTGGATTGACCCACCATGAGAATACTACATAGTTTGTTATGTAAGTATCATAAGTTATTCTCATAATGATAGTGGTGTATACCACCCTGCGACCTGAAACCACTATGGACCCTAGATGTGGAGTCGAGTACTTTATTGCCGATCAAACGTGGTCTGTAACAAGATGACCATAAAGATGGTTGATGGGTACTTTATAAATCATGCTGAGGGACATGAGTGACCTAGATGGAATTTGCCCCTCCTACATATACGGGAGTAATATCTGTGGGCCCCTTGAGAGAGAATGATTGTAAAATGCATGGTCGAGCTCAAATAAGTCAATATGAGATATTGGGCTTATCTGTTGTTATCAGGAATACTCGGGGATCAAGGAATAAAATATTGAACTATATGAGGGTGACACATACTATGCCTTGTGTTCAATATAGATATAAGGGGAATGATGTGTTGCTAGATACCGCTCATTGTTTATAATATTAAATAGGTGATTTAATATTATTGCCAACGTTACGAGAACCTACAGGGTCACACGCATAGAGTACTTATAGTGGAATGGATGATTAAATTAAATATGATTTAATTTAATTATGTGTTAATATTATTTAAATTGTTTAATGTATTAACACATATCGTTTATTTGATTAAATATGATTTAATTAAATAAATGGGAATTGATAGTTGATTAAATTAAATATGATTTAATTTAATTTAATATTTTATTTTATTTAATTAAAAGAGTTTAATTAAATATAAATAATAATTATTTAACTAAATAGTTTAATTAATTAAGATTGGGCTTGTTTTGGAAAAAGCCCAAATTGTGAGCATTAGGGTTTTAGAAGCTCCCTATAAATAGAGAAGCTCTTTTTTCCTTGCTAGGTTAATTGTCAATTCTCAAGAGAACAAGAAACGGCTAGCACCAGCTTCCACTTTACACTCGCGTGGACTACGTAGAGACGCCGGTAACTTCCGCCGTTCGTGATCGTATGAGAAAACATGCTTCAAGAGGTAATTCTTGAATCCTTATTTTTGTGAGTTTTATTTGTGATTAATAATTTAATCAAGATCCGTTCTTCGGGATTGTTCCGCTAACAGGTTAAAATTTTGAAAAACCCCTCTAAGATCCCAACATGTAGATCTTCTGATCTACTTTCTTACTTACCTCTTCCTTCTCCAAAATACACGTGGGATGCATAGGGGTTTTAGAGGGTGTGCTATATGACATGTCAAATTTCTTCAGAAGCTCTTTAACATACTTAATCTGATGTATGTAAGTTGCTTCTGAGGTCTGATAAATTTGAATGGACATAAACTTCTTCATCAATGTAACCATTTAAGAATGCACTTTTTACATCCATCTGATATAGTGTGATATTATGATTAACAACATATGAAATTAAAAGTTTGATAGATTCTAACCTGGCGACTAGAGCAAAGGTTTCTGTATAGTTTATTCCTTCTTGATGACTATAACCTTGTGTTATCAATCGAGCTTTGTTTCTGACTACTTCTCCTTGTTCACTCAGCTTGTTTCTGAAGACCCACTTGGTTCCAATAATGTTGAAACCTTTTGGTTTGGGCACAAGATCCCATACGTGATTTTTGGTGAATTGATTTAGTTCTTCTTGCATTGCAATGATCCAATTATTATCTTGAAGAGCTTCATCTACAGAAGTTGGTTCGATCAAGGATACAAGACCCATAAGAGATTCTTCAGAGATTCTGAATGTAGATCTGGTTCTAATTGGATCATCTTTCTTTCCCACAATCATTTCTTCAGGATGAGTTAAGCTGCTTCTGGATGACTTTCTCTAGATGAGTTCTTCAGAAGTTCTGTCTTTGGTTACTGCTTCAGCACTTCTGCCAGAAGTTCTATCTTTGGTTGCTTCTTCAGAACTTCTGTCTTTGGTTGCTTCTTCAGAACTTCTGGCCGGACCAACTTCTGATCCTGTAAATTGAATTTCTATTCCTGCAAGAGAGTATTTTTGCTTTGACTTTTGAGGGCCAAGCTTATCATCAAATCTGACATTAATGGATTCTTCTACAATACGTGTTTCAGTGTTATATACTCTGTAGCCTTTTGAGCGTTTAGAATACCCTAACATTAAACACTTTTGTTCCTTAGAATCAAATTTATTCAGATAATCTTTGGTATTTAGAATAAAACAAGTACATCCAAAAGGGTGGAAATAAGAAATGTTGGGATTTCTATTCTTCCACAATTCATAAGGAGTCTTTTCTAGAATAGGTCTTATAGAGATACTATTCTGGATGTAACATGCAGTGTTCACTGCTTCTGCCCAAAAATGTTTATCAATATTAGTCTCATTGATCATGGTTCTGGCCATTTCTTGTAAAGTTCTGTTTTACGTTCTACAACTTCATTTTGTTGTGGAGTTCTAGGACACGAAAAATCATGAGAAATACCATTTTTATTAAAGAAATTTTCAAAGTCTCTGTTTTCAAATTCACCACCATGATCACTTCTGACTTTTACTATTCTAAACTCTTTTTCATTTTGGACTACATTATAGAAGTTAGCAAACACAGAATGAGACTCATCCTTGTGTCTTAAGAATTTTACCCATGTCCATCTGCTATAGTCATCTATGATTACCAACCCATACTTCTTGCCACTGATGGGTGCAGTTTTCACTGGTCCAAACAAATCAATATGCAGAAGTTCTAATGGCCTAGAGGTAGAAACAACATTTTTTGATTTAAAAGAAGTTTTTGAAAATTTTCCTTTTTGACAAGCTTCACACAGAGCATCTGAGCTGAACTTCAAATTAGAAAGTCCTATGACTAGATTGAGTTTGTTAATTTGAGATATTCTTCTCATACTAACATGCCCCAATCATTTGTGCCAGGCGTATTGCTCATTGTCCACTGACATAAGACATTTAACATTGTGACTTTTAAGTTCAGAAAGTTTGATTTTACAAATGTTGTTTTTCCTTTTTCCATTAAAGAGGATTGTTCCATCTTTCTAACTAACAGCTTTACAAGACTTTTGATTAAAGATAATATCATAACCGTTATCACTTAATTGACTTATGGATAACAGATTATGCATTAATTCATCTACTAAAAGAACATTTGTAATAGAAGGTAAAGAACCGTTACCAATAGTTCCAGAGCCAATAATTTTACCCTTCTGGTTGCCTCCGAAACCTACGTAACCTCCAGCTTTAAGTTCCAGACTTTGGAACATATGCTTTTTCCGTCATGTGTCGAGAGCATCCGAGTGCCATATTGGTGTTTCAACTTTGTTGTCAAAGACATCGCAACATATACTATTTTATCCTTAGGTACCCATATATTTTGGGTCCTTTTGGTTAGATTTTTCAAAGTTCTATTTGAACTTAGGTTTACCATAAGATTTAGTATAATATGATTCACTAGTATATTTTATGTCATGTGGGTGACCATAGGTGAAGTGTGATTTCAGAGGTGTGTATTTAATGACCATATCATCTACTCCGAATATGGTTTATCATATTTAGAAGGCACATACCTAAGCCTTTTCTTTTGTTTCTACTTACTTTATAAATCATTGAAGCCATTTTGCTTCTATCTAAGCTCTTAGCAAGAAACTCTTGAAAACCAATATCATATTTTTCAAAATATTAGTGTTACTTAGAACTTACAAACAGGTTTTACTTGAGCTTTTTGAATATTTTCTTTAAAAATAGAGTTTTCAATTTTTAGTTATGAAATAAATTTCTTAAGCTCAGAATTTTTCGTTTCAAGTTTCTTAGTATCTTCTGAATTAGATATAGGATTCTGTTTCAGATTCTTGTATTTGATTTTAAGCTTCTGATAGTGTTCAATTATTTCAGATAAGCTTTCTTCTAATTCATCTCTAGAAAAATTAATAGCAAAATTTGGAAATACCTCTTCAGTGTCAGATTCAGAGTCAGAGGAGTCTGAGCTGTCAGCTATGTTGGCCATTAACGCTAAGTTTGCTCATTCATCTTCTGAGTCTGATGAAGCTTTAGAAGAATCTGAGTCATCCCATGTTTCCATAATACTTTTCTTCTTTTCTTTGTCAAACCTCTTGTTTGGCTTTTCTTTCAGAAGTTTTGGACAAAGGTTCCTTACATTCGTAGCAGACAACATCTTTGCTTCTGGACTTTCTGTGTCCAGAGTATGGATTAGAGGAGTTGCTAGATCTTCTGGTATTTTTGAACTTCCTCTTTCTATACTTCCAGAGTTGTTGAACTCTTCTGGAGACCAAAGATAGCTCATCATCTCCTGACGAGGATCCTATAGAATTTTCTTCTTCCGCTTGAAAATCTTTAGAATAATATTTTTTGTTAGATTTAAGAGCAATAGTCTAACCTTTGTTCTAGGGCTCATCTTCTTCTAATTCAATCTCGTGACTTCTTAATGAGGTGATGAGTTCTTCCAGAGAGATATTGTTGAGATCTTTTTCAAACTTGAGCTCAGTCACCATAGGTTTCCATTTCTTGGGAAGACTTCTGATGACTTTATTTACATGGTCAGCAACAGAGTATCCTTTATCCAGAACCTTTAAGCCAGCTACCATAATTTGAAACCTTGAGAACATTGCTTCAACCGTTTCATCTTTTTCCATTTTGAATGCTTCGTACTTCTGAATGAGGGCAAGAGCTTTTGTTTCTTTGTCCTGCGTGTTGCCTTCAAGCGTCATTCTGAAGGAATCAAATATGTTATTAGCTGAGTCTCTGTTTGTGATCTTATCATACTCTGCGTATGAGATAGCACTTAGAAGGATGGTTCTGGCCTTGTGGTGATTTTTGGATTCCTTCTTCTGTTGATCTGACATTTTTTTCCTTTCAATCTTCTGACCACTTGCGTCAGCAGGATGAGTATAGCCATCTGTTACCATGTCCTAGAGGTCACTGTCATGAGCCAGAAAGAAACTTTCAATTCTGTCCTTCTAGTAATCAAAGTTTTCTCCATCAAACATTGGAGGTCTGCGACGACTGTCTTTGTCATCATAGTTGTCATAGTTGTTACGAACCTTTTACGCCATAGTGTTTTCAAGCTAGATCTTTTTCGACATGGTTAAGCACCCGAACCATACACTCGATACCAATTGAAGGATGAAAACACAAGAAAGGGGGTTTGAATTGGGGTTTTGAAATCAAATTAAAATATACGATTATTTTTATCATGGTTCGTTTGAACTCAAACTACTCCAGTCCACCCGTCAAGGTGATTTTCCTCTCTCAACGAGGTCTTAATCCACTAATCAGAACTTGATTAAAACCCACTAAAACCACTGCCTTAGTCTTCTCATGAACACCACAGCTTGGTTTCTCAAGGAATTACAATTCACTAAAAAAACTGATTTAGTCTTATCAAGAACACCACAACTTGGTTTCTCAAGGAATTACAATTCATAGACAATTGCAAAAAATGTGTTTAATGATGCTTCTAGAAAGCTATATCACAACTGTGATTTTTACACAAGAATATTTCAGCGCTTATGAGCTAATGAACGATTTTGAATTTTCTTTTGTTTCTGCGTTTTGATCTCTATCTCGTTCTCTTCATATATGAATCCTTATATAGATGTTCATGGAAATTATCCGTTGGATACATCTTAAGTTGTATATGGAATGATGATAATTTGAGTTGATTTTTCTTTCCATAAAAGCGAGATCCTGTTGGAAGTTAACCGTTTCTTGAAATCTTCATTTAATGAATGCCAACGCTTCAGAGCATTTCAGTCAGAACATAGATATCAGAGTATGTAGAGCGGTTAGGTGCTATTTAGAAGTTTATCAGAACTTCTGTATGTTCAGTTCACAATCTTCTTCTGACATCAGAACTTCTCTTTGATCAGAGTCTTCTAACGCTATTAGAACTTCGCTTAGATCAGAGTCTTCTAACAGACATCAGATCTTCTTCTCTTCTTCTTTCATCAGAACTTCTGTTCTTCTTCTTTCATCAGAACTTCTGTTCTTCTTCTTTTATCAGAACTTCTTGTATTTTATTTTCTTAAGTTTCTTGTTTGTTTTCTTTTCTCACTTTATTTGTCGCATTGAGGACAATGCTCAGTTTAAGTGTAGGGGAGGAAACCCTTGTTTTTAATTTCCTAGTAAGTCAGATTTGAATTTCCATTATTTCCCTTATTCCCGTTATAGCCTTTCCATTCAATAAAAATATTTGTCAGATTGATTTCAATCGAGTAATCATTTTTGTTAATCGTACTTCCATAGTTTTCTTGGACCATAACAAAATTTTTATTTTTCATTCAACGCATTAGCTTGCTACATTCGAAAAGTATATAGGTTGCTCAATTAGGCTTCGTTTGAATCTTTGAACAATATTCGACAAAAATAATACCGCCTTGACACCTAAATCTTCCAGATTATGCAAGATCAGTTTGAGTAGTTATGATACCGAAACCTTAAGTTTTAAGTTTTAGATCAACTCCGAGTAGTTTATACTAGAAGTCGGCACCATCTTATCCATAAATTACGTAGGGAGCCGATGAATATAAGTTACTGGTCCTAATCAGAAATTTTTTTAAGCATTAAGATATAATAGGGAATGCGCTAATTAAGTTAGGTGACCCTTATCAGGTCATTTAATCCAACAGTTGCGGAACCTACAAGAATCTAATGTAACAACCAATTATACGCATGTTTAGTGGTATCTAGTGCTGAACTTGGTAAGGCGGACTACGGTTCGATCCCTCGAGACTTGTAATTTGGGAAAGAAAAAGGGTTACCAACTTGTGCACCGGAACCCCGTGCATGAATGACCAGAATCACTAACCGACTACTCTATAATGTGCATGCGAAAGATAAAGGGCTTAATGTGATTGCACTAGAACGAAAGCAGTTGATTTCAAATAAAAGAATTAGGTTGAGCAATGATAGCATGATTCGGACCGGTTTGCATAGGGTTAAGGATTTTGACCGTGATATATGGTTTCATGTCATTTCGGTATCATTAATGTCGGAGCTTAGTTCCATTTTCTCTAATGTAATGCCCCTCAACCACGTATGATTCGAGTCGTGTCGTGCAATTGTGTCAGAGACTTTGCGTTAAAACAATTTTTACTCTATTATTTTCTTGAGGATAAGCAAAGGTTCAAGAGTACGGGAGTTTGATAACCCAAAAATGTATGGAATATTTGGATCAATTTACATGAATTTTATCCGCATTTTAATTAATTAAATTACCTTTTATTATTATTATGAAGGTATATTTTATGTTTTCAAGAATTTAATGTTTACAAGGAACGTGGGAAGAAAGTCGAGAAAAGTCGGGCAAATCGTACTAAAAATCCAAAAAAGAAGAGCAATTATTCAATTGTGGGGTGTATGGCAAAATATAGGTGCATTACAAGTAAAAGGGCTTTATAAAATAAAATAAAAGAAGGTACAAGGCCCATCCTAATGCGCGCAACACCCAGGAGCCCACAAGGGGTAACAATCGTAACCACCTGCCACGCGTGCCCTAACGGTCGCGACGAAGCAGTAAGAAGACTTCCTCAAGAAGCAACGCGTGACGACCATCACACCCTAGCTGAAAAGTCCATAGAGATTGCTACGTAGGAGGATCTGGAGGAGAAAAATCCTCAACGATCATGCGCCTGTAAATCTATAAATAGGACCCTAAATCTTCATTTTTCACACACATTTTTTTCCGCTTCATTTACTGTTACTCTGCCAATTTTTACAGAGATTATTTTCTTTGCCTTTTACTTTTCCGATTCCGGTTTACTTTATAGTTTTAGTATCTGCTTCTATTTTCTTTGGTGATTCTAACCTTACGTTAGAATCGTGCCTTTTTATTTCCTTGATCGCATTTACTTTTCGGAGAAACAAAGGGCAGATCTCACCGACATGTGGGAGACACCTGAAGTTAGCCAAATATTCTGCATTTTTATTTTCTGGTTTAATTTTATTGTTTTATTTATTTATGCCAAACTTGTCTGAAATGCATGGTTTATTTGAATTGTTTGATATTTTTTATTTTTGTTGCGCTATAATTGAATTATATAACATGGTAGCCTAAATTTAGTTATCGGTATGTAAGGTCATATAACCGACGGGGTTTAGCAATGCCATTCGATTCATTCCATTTTAAAAGAATAATTTTCTGGATTCTGTTACTAGTTCTAAATACCAACTGTTTTGTTACGAGAGTAAAATACATATTAGAAGTTAGTGAAGGCTTGGAAAAACACTTAGAAGGAGGGGGGTTGAATAAGTTTTTCTTAATTTTTATATATTTTACCCAAACAAAAAATAAATTAATCAAGTATTTTTATCCTGGTTTGATTGAAACTCAAACTACTCCAGTCCACCCGTCAAGGTGATTTCGCCTCTCTCAACGAGGCCTTAATCCACTATAATCAACGATTACAGAGTGCAATACCCAACTGGTGTGAATAACTTCCTCTAAGACTCACCAGTCCTAGCCCTCTCAAGAATTTTGACCGAACTGGTCTTCTAAAGGAACAAACCGCACAACCAACCGTTGTGACTAACACCTCTAAGAATCAACTATTCCTAGCCCTCTCAACATTTCTGAACCAAACTGGTATTCTCAAGGAACAACTATCAGAATGTTAATTCTGACTGACTGTGTATAATAGTATTCTAGAAAAGCTATTCTTCATAAAGTGAAGTTTATACAAAATTGAAGCTCAAGGAATAGTAAACTAATTTACAAAAAAAAAATCTTTGTACTTGCAGCATGAGTTTACTTTAGAAATGATTTTTGCAAGCTGTTAGAAGTTGATTTGAGTTGTTCGTACAATATTCTTGCGTATGTTCATTTTATCTTCTTTGAATTTGAATTCCTTAAATAGTGCTTCCAGAATCTGTCCGTTGCTAGTAGCGTGTCTTGGATAAAGGAAAAAAGTAATTATGACTTTGCTTAGCTTCACGTGACTTGCTTAGCTTTACGTAATTTGTTGCTAAATATTTCTTGGAAGTTGAACCACTCAAGTATTTCTGTTATTCTCTTAGTGGGTTTACGTTACTGTTGGAAGGTTTTGTATTTTAGAAGATAACGTTCATATTGCTAATGATCTTCTATAAGCCTTGTTAGAATATCTTCTCATCAGAACATTTGTTGATACTTCTATCAGAAGTTTACTCTTGCCTGCTTCTATCAGAAGTTACTTCTATCAAAATTTGTGCCGTGCTTGCTTCTATCAGAAGTTGCGTTGTGCTTGCTTCTATCAGAAGTTACGTTGTGTGTGCTTCTATAAGAAGTTGCGTTGTGCGTACTTCTATCAGAAGTTGCATTGTGCTTGCTTATATCAGAAGTTTTGTCTTCGTTAGAACTTCTAATACTTCATGATCTTCTGTTAGCCTTGTTAACATCTTCTATTCAGAACATATTTTTGTTCTTCTTATCAAAGGTTGCGCTTTGCTAGCTTTCATCAGAAGTTGTATTTTATTCTTTATTTTAGAAGCATTCTTTTCAGCGTGTCTTCCAGAAGTTCTCGCTCAAAACTTCTAAAACGTGTTTCTATCAGAAGTTGCTATGAGTGTGCTTGATCAGAAGTTCTGCCTCATTTGAACTTCTAACTTCAGTTTCTACTCAGCATGTTATATTTTCCATTTTTGCGCTAGAGTTAGAACATCTTCTGAAATGAAACATGTACACGTTAGAGTATCATATTTATTCATACAAAATTTATTATGCTTGTTATCATCAAAACTTTAATATATATTATTAGAAACAAGCTTTGTTCTAACAATCTCCCCCTTTTTGATGATGACAAAACTATCTAGATTTTGATTTAATAAATTTTGTATATGTAAAAAAATATACCCCCCTAAGATTAATAATCTCCCCCTGAAATTAATAGTCTCCCTCTAAACTAAATATTGAAAAGAAAAAATTGCAAGGTATAACTTCCTTGAGTTTTTCTTTTCTTCCAGAGTTTACTTTTCAGAGTTTGCTTTTAGCACTTGGTCTTTTGAGCTTCCAGAGTTTACTTTTTCAGAGTTTGCTTTCAGCAATTGATCTTTTGAGCTTCTGCTTAATTCTTTTCATCCAGAGTTTACTTTTTTGTATTACTTAGAAGCAAAAATTTACACTTGTATATTTTCTTAGAAATGTTTGACATTTTGTTCCAGCAACATGTTATCGTGAATCAGTTCAAAATCTCAGTTTTCTCCCCCTTTTTGTCATAATCAAAAATTTATTTAAAAATGTAAAGTGAAACGAAGTTCTGATGACTTTAAAAATATAGTTACTGAAGGTTTGTCACAAACCAAAATATTAAAAATTTAAGAGCAAAGTAGTCATCACTCATAAGAAGCATCTGATACTGAAGGGATTTCTTGAGATTTGAAAAAATATCAACAGTTACCACGAAATTTCTTGTCAATAGCTAGCACGCATGTTAAGTAACCTATCAGAAGTTTCTGAACCCGTGTTCAACTTCTGGGTTACAGCGTTACAGCTGTTTTACTTTAATGAACTTCTGACCATAATCAGAACTTGAAATGTTTGAAGGTTTCAGAACTTCTAGATATGAATTCTAATTTAACATCTCTTCTCCTTTCTGAAGAGTTAATTAATTAGAGGTTCATTTAACACAGTACTTCTGACTAAATTGATATTGAACAGAATTTCATTCAGGGAAATTTTCCATAATTAAAATTTTCAAAATAAATTTAAACCTATCTTCAAAAAGAGGTTTTGTGAAAATGTCAGCCCATTGATGGTCTGTATCAACAAAGTTTAAATTCAAAATTCCTTTATGAATATAGTCCCTGATGAAATGATGTTTAATTTCAATATGTTTTGCCTTTGAGTGTAAAATAGGATTTTTAGAAAGGCAAATAGTAGAAGTATTGTCACAAAAGATATGGATCTTACTCTCATACAGATGATAATCTTCTAATTGACTCTTCATTCAGAGCTTTGGGTACTACAGCTAGCAGCAACAACGTATTCTGCTTCTGCTGTTGAGAGTGCTATAGTGGCTTGCTTCTTGCTGTACCATGATATCAAGTTGTTGCCCATAAATTGACAACTTCCAGAAGTAATTTTACGCTCCACTCTATCTCCAGCAAAGTCAGCATCACAAAATCCTACTAAATTGAAATATTTGGATTTTCTATAACATTATCCAACATTAGTAGTACCTTTCAGATACCTTAGAATTCTCTTAACAACAGTTAAGTGAGATTCTCTAGGATCTGATTGGAACCTAGCACATAAACATACACTGAACAAAATATTTGGCCTAGATGCAGTTATATATAGAAGAGAGCCAACCATACCTCTGTAGAGCTTCTGACCTACCTTCTTACTTACCTCATATTTTCCCAAGATGCATGTGGGATGCATTGGAGTCTTGGCTTCTTTACTTTCTCACTACTAGAATTTCTTCAGAAGTTCTTTCACATACTTCATTTGATGTATATAGTACCTTCTGAGCATTAATTGATTTGAATTCCTAGAAAGAATTTCAGCTCCCCCATCATGCTCATTTCGAATTCTGCCTGCATAGACTTAGAAAATTCTCTTCCAAAAGAGACATTAGAAGTTCCAAATATAATATCATCAAAATATATCTGATAGATTAAAATTTCATTTTCAAAAGTTTTTTTGAATAAGGTTGTGTCCACTTTCCCTCTGATAAAGTCTTTTTCTAAAAGAAAATTACTAAGGCGCTCATACCAAGCTCTGGGAGCTTGTTTTAAACCATAAAGATATTTTTTCAATTTAAACACATGTTTTGGAAATTTTGAATCTTCAAAACCAGGAGGTTGATGGGCATAAACTACTTCTTCTATATACCCATTTAAAAATTCACTTTTAACATCCATTTGATATAAAGTAATATTGTTTTGTACAACAAAAGAAATTAATAATATAATGGACTCTAACTTGGCAACTGGAGCAAAGGTTTTATTATAATCAATACCTTCCTGCTGACTATGCCCTTGTGCAACCAGTCGCGCTTTGTTCCTGACAACGTCTCCTTGCTCATTTAGCTTGTTTCTGAACACCCACTTTGTTCCAATGATGTTAAATCCTTTCGGTTTTGGAACTAAATCCCATACATCATTTCTGGAGAATTGGTGGAGTTCTTCTTCCATAGCTATAATCCAATCATTATCTTTCAGATATTCATCTACAAAAGTTGGTTCAGTCATGGAGACTAGTCCAAACAACGATTCTTCATTTATTTTAAGGGTGGACCTAGTTCTGATAGGGTCATCATTCTTTCCTATAATGACATCTTTTGGATGAGCTGAGTTAATTCTTGGATATTTTGGGTGGAAAGATTCCTTATAGGTTTTGACGTTGTTTAGATTTTCTTAAGTAGCCAGAAATTGACATGTGAACTTCTGAGATTTCCTTCTGGGTGGCGTTTCTGTTCTGATTCTTCAGAAATTGACATGTGAACTTCTGAGATTTCCTTCTGTGTTGTTCCGTCAGAATTTGGTAATAGAACTTTTGTACCTGCATTATTTTCAACTTTCTTTGGCATTTGCTGGCCAAGCTTATCATCAAATCTTACTTTGATTGATTCCTCCACAATCATAGTTTCTATGTTGTACACTCTATAGCCTTTTGAGTGTTCAGAGTATCCAAGCAGAATACACTTATGTGCTTTTTAATCAAACTTGTTCAGATGATCTTTTGTGTTAAGAATATAACACGTGCATCTAAATGGATGAAAATATGAAATTTTGGGCTTTCTATTCTTCCACAGTTCATAAGGAGTCTTTTCTAGAATAGGTCTAATAGAAACTCTATTTTGAATGTAACATGTGTTCATGACTTTTCCCAAAATGTTTAGCCATATTAGTTTCATTGATCATAGTTCTGGCCATTTCTTGTGAAGTCCTATTCTTTCATTCTACAACTCCAATTATTTGGGGAGTTCTAGGACAAGAGAAATCATATGAAATGCCATTTTCTTTAAAATATTTTTCAAAAAATTGGTTTTCAAATTCACCACCATGATCACTTCTAAATTTTATGATTTTAAATTCTTTTTCATTTTGAATTTGATTGCAGAAGTCAAAGAACACATAATGTGAGTCATCCTTGTGTTTCAAGAATCTTACCTATGTCCATCTGTTGTAGTCATCTACAATGACCAATCCATACTTCTTACCTCTGATGGATGCAGTTTTTACTGGTCCAAATAAATCAATGTGCAGAAGTTCAAATGGCCTAGAGGAAGAAACAACATTTTTTGGTTTAAAATATGGTTTTGAAAATTTTCCCTTCTGACAGGCTTCACACAGAAATTTTGAGTTGAACTTCAAATTAGGAAGTCCTCTGACCAGATTGAGTTTGTTAATTTGAGAAATTTTTCTCATGCTAACATGTCCCAATCTTTTGTGCCAGACCCATTGTTCATCGTGAACGGTCAGAAGGCATTTTACATTTTGGGATTTTAAATCTGAAAGATTAATTTTATAAATGTAGTTCTTTCTCTTTCCAGAAAATAGGATTGATCCATCCTTCTGACTAACAGCCTTACATGACTTTTGATTATAGATTATGTCATAACCATTGTCACTTAATTGACTTATGGATAATAAACTATGAGATAATCCTTCTACTAATAAAACATTAGTTATGGAAGGGAGGTTACCATTACCAATGGTTCCAGAACCAATAATGTTTCCCTTCTGGTTGCCTCCAAACTTCACGTCTCCTCCAAATTTAAGTTCTAGGTTTTGGAACCTAGACCTTCTTCCCGTCATGTGACGTGACCAGGCACAGTCCAGGTACCATGACTGGTGTTTTAGTTTGGCTATTAAGGATAACTGCAACATAAATTAATTTCTCCTTAGGTACCCATATCCTTCTGGGTCCTTTTTTGTTAGAAGTTCTAAGGTTCTGTTTGAACCTTGGTTTAACAAAAAATTTTTTTAGAGTGTGACGTGTTTTTAATGTTGTGTGTGTGTGTGTGACCAAACTCAAATTGTTTGTGTAATGGTTTGTACGTGATTTTAATTTCATCAATAGATTTCGGTTTATATATTTCTTTCCCTCTGGGAGCTTTATATCCTAACCCTTTTCTGTTGTTTCTAGAACTCCATAGATCATGGAAGCCATCTTGCTTCTGTGTATGTGTCATACCCCAAAATTTGCCCTCCTACTTCTCAAGACATTTCATACACCCATGCTCAAGGATTTCTCAAGGGTTGATCAGACAAACCCTCTCCTAGACAATCAAGCCAAACTAGGGTTTGGCAATTCTCAGATCCAGATGGACTTCCAACATCTCCAATGTTCATCATGCCACCTCATATGCTTCAAAGATTCTCCATGTCAAGTTTCAAGCCTCACAAGTCAAGTTTCCTCAAACAATTGCTCAGATGGTTGAAAATCAATTGTATTGGACAAAAAGTTTCCACCACCTCTCATTTTGAAGAAAATTCAATTCTCTACAACTTCATGTCTCACAAGAATGTTCAAAAAATGCTTCATTTGGAAGGTATGGATCAAAACATTACAGGTCCTTTTCAAGGTCAACAAAAAGTCAACTTTTTGTTTTGAAGATTTATTGAGCATGGAAACTCCAATTGAGATGAAACCAAAGAGGTTGGTTAGAGGACACTTAGAGCTTTCTAAAAAGTCCAAGAACACTCAAAAATGTGGAAAATTGAGCAAAATACACCTTGCACAAGTTGGGCATTTTTGAAGAAGTGCACAAAGAGAGATACTTGTTAAAATCCAAAATTTTGCAAATGGGCCTAGTTTTTCTTCATTCAAACTTGTTCCTTAGACAATTTGGAACATCCAAGCCCAATGCCACGAATTTTAGCTTTATTTTTCTATTTAATTTGGATTTTATTCATTTAAATACAAATTAAATTAAAAAATAAGGTATAAAATCAAAATTAAATACAAGATTGATTTTTCTCTCATGCTTGAGGTCCAAGCAACTCACACAAGCTGGCAAATTTTGAAATTTGCATAGATTTGGCAAGAATTTGATTGAAATTTGATCAAAAAAGGAAGATTTGATTTCATACAAAATCAAATATTTTTCACATTGATTGATCAATATTTGCTCTTAAATTCAGACCTAAATCCATCCACTATAAATATACAATGCCTACACAACAAGAAAAAACAGAAAAATTGCCACAAGAACCCTAACCTAAAGTCAAAAAAACCGTGCACTAGAAGCAACTTGCAGCCTTGGTTTTAGCTCGTTTCAATTGATTCTAAGCCTTCCATTGCATTCCTTGTGTCTTTAGAATCGATCCAGACCTTTACATCATTCAAAAACATCAAGAATCAAGCAATCCCGATTTCGGTTTGTCACACTTTTTTCAAAATCGAATTCTGTTTATCATGCATTTTTAACACGTTTTGATGTTTGTTTTGTGTTTAGTTTGAAGTTTGCAAGCTATCTGGACAATCCAATTGCATTTTCATGGCCTGAATCGAAATACACCATTCAATTTATTTTATCTTTAATATTTTTTCTCATGCATTTAAAAAACACCAAAAATATTTATTTTTTTGCATAATCATCAGAAAAATACTTATTTAATTTTTAAAATTAAAATTATTATTTTTGCATGCATATTTAATTTAATTGCTAATTAATCATTTAAATGACTTTTAATTGTTTTTTAATTATCAAATCAATTCCAAAAATTACCAAAAAATTATTTTATCATATTAATGTCATTATTAACACAAAAACTTTTTCTCATTCAAAAATACTTATTTTTACTAACATTTTCCTCTGATGCAATTTTTTGTCCGTTTTCCGATTTTGTATCATTCATGTTATACCGTTTGGACGATTTTATTGCTTTTCTTTTCCAATTATGTAATGCCTATGGGATGTAATAGTTTAATTAGGGCTTTTATTTTCCGCACTTTCAATTATGTATACGCCCAAAGCCATGTAATAGCGTAGGACTTTACTTTCCGCACTTTACATTTCCGCAATTTAATTTCTGCACCCTATAAGCTGCTAGTAATTAGGCGTGTATGAAAAGATAAAAACGAACATAGATCACTTCTAATTCTAAGACAACATATCTTAAATCAACACGCTCTTTCACACATGCACCTTAGGGTAATTCTCTCGTTTCTTTAATACAAATGGTCAAGTCCTCGAACGTAGGTATTCTAGCACCCTTGTCAAAACAAATCATCATAGTCCCTTCGATACAAAGATCATAGACCCACGATGTCGCTACGAATACATGATCTTGACCTCGATTGTCGCCACGAAAATGATGATAGTCCCTTCGAATGTGCTAGGATACTTCCTACAAGTTGCTTTCTATGACCATCCGATGTCCCTTCGAATGTCCCTCTTATATCCAACGAATAAGGTTACCTACCAACTAATGGTATGGATAGAACTATTCTAAAGGAAATTAAAACAACATGAAAACGACCAATTCTGAGTAGGTAATAAGACTTTTAGTTGCTTGCTCTATCAAAATACTTTTCACATCTCACACTTTTGTCAAAGTTAAAACACTTTTCAAAACGAAACATTTCCGAACACTTTGTATACATTCCTACATGAATCATTACAAAGTCAAAACGAAATGCCTTTTCAAAACATTTTTCAAACACACAGAAAGCACAATTTTAAAGTGATCTAAGAGCAACTAAGAGCCCGTAGATAACTACGGATGGAAAGGGGTGCTAATACCTTCCCTATTCATAACCTTTTCCCTTACTCAGAATCTAACGAAGGTCTTTTTCTGTACTTTTTACCTTCCCTTAATTGGATAAAAGAAAAGTCGGTGGCGACTCTTGCTATCCGCACATTTGCGATACAAAAATCTCAAAGTCGGTTCACAGACATGAATCTGACTGGGGAGACACCCAAAGAGAGAATACCTTAGGGATTTTTAGAACACTTATTGCTTGTTTGATTTGCTTGCTTTATCTTTAAGGGTTGCTCGGGTATTATATTTGTGGGGATCCTACACCGATCCGTTTTTTTAGGTAAGTAGCAATAAATCGTCGCGACCGTTAGACGATATCAAAACGGTCAACATGATGGCTACGTTAGTGTGACACTTTGGATGTCCCGATACTCTTCATTTCAAGTTGAGGATAGTATTTGGCTTCGTGGTGTCATCAAGCACTAACTAAACTTTTAGAACCTTAATTGACCCATCTTGGCCATTAGAAGGTAGTGAGATGGCCGACTTTGGTGCATAAGGTTGGATACTCGATGCTACGCCATTAAGATCGACTTTGGGATATTTTCGATCGACCACTTGGTAGTCGTATTGAAATAAACACCTACGAGAAAGATCAATGATATGAGATTTCTAGAACCCGGTTACTATCATAGGACAGGATGAACCAACTCAAACTTTTGGTGGGGTAATCACCTATACCTCATGCAAGCCTTAAACCTAGGGCTATTGTGTGAATTGTGTGTGTTTGCTAAACATGACATCATGACATCATCGCATTACATATCATATCTAACTATTTCAAGGACCAAGGGATTTATCTTTGCTCTGTTTTGTAGGGAATTATGGCTTCTAGAAAGACTATCCGAATCAACTTCATGGGTATACCTTCTCAGCTCAAAGAATTAGTTTCAGAGATTCCCGATCATGCTCAGTTCATCAAAAGACATGGTTATCTTCTTGACTTGGTTATCTCCGGTTTTGAAGAAGATATGATGCACGTCTTATTCTAGTTCTTCGATCCGAAACACCATTGCTTTACATTCCCAGATTATCAGTTGGTTCCTACTTTGGAGGAGTTCTCTAAGCTACTTGGGATACCTATTCTTGATCAAATGTCATTCACCAGTTTAGAAAAGGTTCCTAAGTACGAAGACATCGCATCCGCCTTACATCTTAAGCGCTCAAATATTGAAGCCAATTGGGAAACAAGAAGTGGAGTTAAGGGTTTACTTGCCAAGTTCTTAATTAAGAAAGCCCGAGAATTCCTCAAAGATATGAGTTTCCATGCCTTCGAAGACATTGTGGCCTTGCTAATCTATGGTTTGGTTCTATTTCCTAACTCGGATCAATTCATAGATGTCAGCGCCATCAAGTTGTTTCTTACTCGCAATCTAGTGCCTACTTTACTTGGAGATATTCTACATTCTCTCCACACTCGTACTATCAAAAGACAAGGAACTCTCATGTGTTGTATACCGTTACTTTCTAGGTGGTTTATTTCGCACCTTCCTCCATCAGTTTTGAAGAATGAGCAAAGGTTGAAGTGGTCTCAAAGGCTAATGTCACTCTCTCATTTAGATATCCGTTGGAATCTTTTCTCTCAAAAGGACTTCAGATTCATTGAGCGTTGTGGAGAATTCCCTAATGTACCACTACTTGGTATAAGGGGAGGTATTACTTACAACCCTTCTCTAGCTCTATGTCAGTTTGGTTTTGCTCGAAGAGATGGCCCGCATGATATGCTTCTCCAAGATATTGTGTTCGACTACAACCACGACCTCCAGAATTACCGACAAAGGTTCATACACGCTTGGGGCATGGTAAAGAAGACTGATACCAAGACTTTGGGGCACCAAAACTCCATTCCTTGGGAACCTTACCTCAAATGGGTGCGAGCTCGAGCTCAAAACCTCATGATGCCGTTTACACCTGTGTTACCAGAATTATGGAACTGTTGCTATAGGTGACGAATCCTATATCGTTCTCCATCCCGACATGCCTCCGATTTTGAAGACTTGAAGAGATCTTGGATTCACTAAAGAAGAAAGGGATACGCTCAAGCTATGCAAGCGAGAAGAAAGTGCTAGAGTTGACCAAACTACTTCACGAGGAGTGGAACATCAACGCCTACCTCGGCACCAAGAGGAAGCGCCCATGAGAGACTCAGAGCTTTAGGATTTTTATGCTTTCCTTTTATTGTTTTGAACTATCTCTTGTACTTCAAAAGAAAAAAGAATAAAAGAGGAACTAATAAATGTTTGTTCGTGCTTGTTTAACAAATTTAAATCTCTAAGGTCCTTGAAAACATTGCATTGCATTCGCATAAACATCGCATATCATAGCATAACATTTCATAACAGGTACATCGAAGATTGGTTTTCTCATTTTCTCGCTATTTATTTTAGCAGAAATGGCTCTTGAACAGATGTCAAAGATCTCCGTGCTCGAATGCTCGGGCCAGGAGATGTTCATCGCTTGGTCCAAGGCCAAGAGGATCCAAGAAGCTCATCAACGAAAAGAGGGTCGTTGGTGTTCTCAACATGGGCAGACGTTACAAAGGTGGTCCTAAAGTGGTCAGCCGAATAGAGCTCTCAGAAGGAAGTGTCAAGAATGAGGGGAGTGTCAAGGGCGATGAAGAAGGCAGTCAGCGTGAGCCTGAGAAAGAGAGAGAAGATCAATATGATAATAACCAGTACTCTGATGAAGATGACAAGTACAAGCAACTTGAGGACTGTTTGAATGTTGTGGAAAACTTGAAGATGTCCGGGCTGAATTTTGATGATTTGAGCCTTGTCCCTAGTGTGGTGATTCCTCCCAAGTTCAAAATTCCAACTTTTGCCATGTATGATGGCATGTCTTGTTCGAAACTGCATTTGAAATCCTATGTTCAGAAGATCAACCCCCACACTGATGACAGAAAGTTGTGGATGCATTATTTTCAAGAGAGTTTGTCCGGAACTCAATTGGAGTGATATTATCAGCTAGAAAATGACCGTATTCGTACTTGGAGTGACTTAGCGGATGCTTTCTACGTAGTATAGTACAATGTTGAATTGACACCCACCGCATGCAACTACGAGCATGTCTATGGGTCGATGAGAAGTTTAAAGAGTATGCTTAGAAATGAGAGACCTAGCAAGAGTTCACCACCCTTGTCCAATAGGGAGTTGGTTGATATGTTTATGGGAACAACGATGGGTCCATTCTTTAATCATCCGATTGAAACTCTTCACCGGATTGACCGATCGATATTGATAGAGAGCGATCGTTGGTATCAAGAGTGGAAAGATTCGCATGAGTCATCCTCAAATGTCGAATAGATCTTTTGGTGGAAAGAAAGAAGCCAATGTTGTGTATGGTCGAAAAGCCGAGCCAAGACCGACCGTGCTCAATCTATGGGAGCCAGGATCTCCAATCCTACATCAACACAACCTCGCGAGACAACGCGCAGCGAACACGCCACGAAGAAGCTTTACGAAGATCAACATGCCATTGTCGCAAGCCTTGCAGCACATGTTGAAAGCAGAGCTGGTTACTTTGAAGGATCCTACTCAGAGTGTCAACACTTCCTCTCCGAGATACAATCCTAATGCTAAGTGTGCTTACCACCCAATAGCCTGTACGATAATCGACAACCTGTTGGGCTCAAGAACAAAATTCAAGATATGATTGAAGCTAAGCAGATTGAGTTTGATCCTCTTGTTGAGACTCCAAATGTAATCAACGTGCCTATGCCTAACCATGACAAAAGCTCCAATGTTGTTGGTGAAGATACTTACGTTTTCAACATAGATGACTTGACCATTCCTCTGATGACTGTTAAGAAGAATTTGCTGCAAGCCGGTGTCAACCTGTGATGCCCGTGAGAATTGTCGTTGGTGCCCATCTCGCACTGATGGTTGTGCTTGGTTGAGAAGACGTGTTCAGTGCATGATGGATAACCGTGAGATACTATTCCTGAAACCACCTGTGGAGAGTCTATGTGAAGACATGTCTAAGAAACTGAAGATCGAAGATATGAATGACGCTGTACCGTCTGCATGGGATACCTTGGGGCAGCCAAGTGGAAAGTTTGATTACATGGTGAAGTATACTGTTCCCGAGAGCTACAAGATTCCTATTGAAGAAGTTAAGGCGACCGGATGGGGTGACGATTTCCTAGAAGACTATGCTGATGTTAACACAATAAGGATTTCCTCTGCTGATCCTGTGCCTAGAGTGGCACCTCTCATCATTACTTCTCCTAGACCAGTTCCATATTCCTCCGACAAAGCTATTCCTTGGAATTATGGATCTGAGGTTTACTATCATGGCGTCAAGAAAGACCCTCTGACCATTGAAGATCTTACAGTTGAAGCTACCATTCCTAACATTGACAACATCACCGGATCAAGTAAGGTGACCAGAACCGAAAGAGTATTCTCTCCAGATATCTCTCCTCCAAAAGACGCTGCGACTCCAGCTCACATTCCTACTATCCAACCAGTTCCCGAGACTAGAGGGAAAGAGCCAATAACTCATCCTGCTCAGCCAGAAGTACCAAAGGAAGTTGCTGAAAACACCTCCAAATAAGAAATGGAGGAAATTCTGAAGATTATTAAGAAGAGTGACTACAATGTTGTGGAACAGTTGGGACAGACTCCGTCCAAGATCTCCATGTTCACTCTCTTGTGCTCGAGGCTCATGCTAAAGCCTTGGTGAAGTTTCTGAAGAATGCTCACGTACTGCAAGACACTACTACTGATCAATTTGAAGTTTGTATTGCTAGCCTGGCTGCCAACAACGGCCTAGGCTTCTCCGATGCTGATTTGACTCCTGCCGGAAAGAAACACAACAAAGCCTTGCACATCTCTGTGGAATGCAAGGGCGTTACATTGTCTCATGTTTTGGTGGATATAGGTTCCGCTCTGAATATCCTTCCAAAGACCGCTTTTGATCGACTCGATGTTGAAGGGTTGGTTCTGAAACCCAGTGACATTATTGTGAGAGCTTTTGATGGTTCTAAGCGAACGGTACTTGGAGAGCTCATTCTGCATGTTAAAGTCGGTTCCCAGACTTTCGACTCTACTTTCTTTGTCATGGACATCCGTCCAGCTTACTCTTGCCTACTGGACGCCCTTGGATACATGGGGCGCCATTTCTACCCCACATCAAAAGTCAAATATCCTAAAGGGAAGGTTGTTACAGTATGTGGTGAAGAAGAATATATGGTCAGTCATCTACAATCATTCCGATACCTCGAGGTGGAGGGTGAATTCTTCGAGACTCCCTGCCAAGCCTTTGAAACAATCCCCAGAGTCATGCCTGTTGACTCTCTTGTCACTCCTGAAGCAACCCCAGTCCCGCCTAGGATGGCATCACTGAAGGATGCTCAAGCAGCAGTTGAAGAAGGAGGTAGTACTATTTGGGGACAGCTCCCTGATCTTCCTTTCAAATCTGACAAGACTGGTTTAGGCTTTACCATCAAAGTTCAGAAGATGATATGCTGCGAACGTACCGGCCAGCTTCCTTTCCGCATCAGCCAGAATGGAATCCATGATATAGAAGACGACGACAACGACTTCGACATCAGCAAGTGGATTTTCCAACTCCCGACAACGGACTGAGCAATTGGAAGACTGAAGACGTCATACCGATCTCCTTTAGACAGGAGTAATTGCTTTTGTTTTTGTTTTGCTTTTCATATTTTCCATGTTTTGAACAATGAACTCTAAAGCCTAGTGCCTTGCCCGGGGCATCATGGCTCGTTTGTGAGGGTTATTATCTGTCATTTTCATATTTTCATTCAATAAAATCGTTGGACTTTTGCATTTAAATGTTGTTTTCTTTCTTTTACTTTATCACCCCTTCAAAAGCTATGTTTCTTACACACACCCACGTGATACACGCAGAATCACTCAATCTCGATGATAAATGCTATTGCTAAATATGACTTCGATAATCCGATCTACCAAGCCGAGACGAAGGTGAGGAAGATTGTGAAGTGCCGAGAACTTGTCGATCGCACAAGAAGAAGAACGAGTTATACAAACAAAAGAGCAAGTTGAGGTTGTGAATTTAGGTATCGATGAAGATGTAAAAGAGATCAAGATAGAGCGGTCTTGACAACAAAGTGTTAAAGAAAGATTGGTTCGATGCTACGAGACTATATTGAGGTTTTTGCTTGGTCATACGAAGACATGCCGGTTTAGACATTGATATTGTGGTACACCGATTGTCACAAAAGAAGGTTTTCCTACCAAATGAAGGTCGTCGATGCGGCCCCGAGATGTCGAGAAAATCAAAGTCGAAGTTATGAAGCGCTCAACACCGGTTTCACCATACTTATCCACGGTTGCAAATGGTGCCTGTGCCAAGAAGGATGGCAAGGTACGGATGTGTGGATTACGAGATCCAACAAAGCGAGTCCGAAAGATGATTTCCCACTTCCTCATTGATGTTCGTTGACAACACCGCCAACATAAGGTTTTCTCCTTCATGGATGCTTTCTCCGCTACAATCGATCAAAATGGCTCTCAAGACATGGAGAAGACTACTTTTGTTACACAGTGGGGCACTTTCTATTACAAGGTTATGCCGTTGGGACCGAAGAACGCGGGCGCCACTTATCAGCGTGCTATGGTGACGTTATTTCATGACATGATCCATCACGAGATAGAGGTCTACGTCGACGATATGATAGCTCGGTCACAGACTGAAGAAGAACATCTTGATCATCTACTAAACTGTTTGATAGGTGAAGAAGTGCAGTTGAGACTTAACCCAACAAGTGCACTTTGGAGTCGATCCGAAAACTCTTAGGGTTTATTGTCAGTGGAAAAGGTATTGAAGTTGATCCCGCCAAGGTTAAAGCTATTCAAGAGATGCAGCTCCCCACACCGAGAAGGAAGTCAGAGGTTTCTTGGGCCGATTGAATTACATTGCCAGATTCATTGCACACCTAACTGCTACTTGAGCCAATCTTCGTTACTAAAGAAAGATCAAGTGGTAGAATGGAATGAAGATTGCCGATCGCTTTTGAAAAATCAAGGAGTACCTGTAATCCCCATATCCCGATGCACCGTCAAGGAAGACCTCTTATCATGTACTTGATGTTAGAAAATTCAATGGGGTGTGTTGGGGCAACATGACGAGTCCGGTCGAAAAAGTATGCAATATACTACCTTAGCAAAAAGTTTACCAACCGTGAAACAAGATACTGCACCGAGAAAACTTGCGCGCTTTGGCTCTGCTGTCACGACTAAGACAAGATATGTTGACTCACACTACCTTGTTGATTTCAAGATGGATCCGATAAAATACATATTTGAGAAACCACTCTCCGAAGAATAGCAAGATGGCAAATGATCTTGACCGAATACGACATCCAAGACACTTCTAAAGCGATCAAAGGAAGTGTAGTAGCCGATCATTTGGCTCATCAAGCCGTAGATGACTATCAGTCTATGCAGTTCGAATTTCCAAACGAAGATGTTTTACTAGTTATAGATTGCAAAGAACCAGGACCAGACGAAGGACCTGAACAAGGATCTCGATGGACCATGGTCTTTGATGGAGCCTCAAACGCACTTGGCAATGACATTGGCGCCATCATTACATCCCATACAGGCGGACACACGCCTTTCACCGCCAGATTTTGTTTCAGTTGCACCAACAACATGGCCGAATACGAAGCGTGCAACATGGGTATCAAAGCTGCTATTGACTTAAGAATCAAGTTCTTACAAGTGTATGGAGACTTAGCTTTAGTGATCAGTCAGATTAAGGGCGAGTGGGATACAAGGCATCCGAATCTCATTCCATATCGAGAGCATGTTCTGAGTTTGATCCCTTACTTTGAAGAAATCACTTTCAGTCACATTCCACGAGATGAGAATCAGTTGGCAGACGCATTGGCTACTATGTCATCTATGTTCAAAGTTAGATGGGACAACGAGGCTCCCCAGATTATCATTGAGAAGTTTGACGAACCAGCGTATTGTTATGAGCTTGATACCAAAGAGAAACCTTGGTACTACGACGTGAAAAGATATCTTGAGACTCAGGAATATCCCGCAGGGGCATCTGTCAATGATAAGAAGTTCTTGAGAAGATTTGCATCCAAATTCTTCCTCAGCAACGACATCTTATACAAGCGCAATCACGACTTGTGCTTACTCCGCTGTGTAGACCGGAAAACAGCAGAACGTATCATGGAAGAGTTACACAAAGGCGCATTTGGTACCCACTCCAGTGGTCATACGATGGCTAAGAAGATATTGAGAATAGGTTACTATTGGTCCACCATGGAAGCTGATTGTCACCGCTATGCTCGATCTTGTCACAAATGCCAGATATATGCAGACAAAGTGCACGTATCTCCAAGACGAATGTTCTAACTCCCCGGCCTTTTGCAATGTGGGGCATTGACATGATTGGAGAAATCAAGCCCACAGCTTCCAATAGACATCCTTTCATCCTTGTGGCAATTGACTATTTCACCAAGTGGGTAGAAGTAGCCTCGTTTGCATCTGTTACCAAGAATGTCGTGGCTCGTTTCATTAAGCATAATCTTATCTGTCGGTATGGCACTCCTGAAAGGATTATCACAGATAACGGCTCTAATCTCAACAATAAGATGATCAACGAACTCTGCACGCAGTTCAAGATCAAGCATCACAACTCTTCTCCTTATCGGCCTAAGATGAATGGCGCATGGAAGCCGCCAACAAGAACATTAAGAAGATTATACGAAGATGGTGACTTACAAAGATTGGCATGAGATGTTACCATTTGCTCTTCATGGTTATCGACCACAAGATTAACATCAACAGGGCAACCCCCTCTCTCTTGTATACGGTATGGAAGCGGCCCTACCCATTGAGGTTCGATACCCTCAACCGAGTCCTCCAGACGCAGCTAAGCGAAGATGATTGGATCCGACTCGCCTTGACCGGATCAACTTGATCGATGAGAAACGACTCGCATCCATCCGCCATGGATGATCTATCGAAGCGAATGATCGAGCATTCAACAAAGAGTCAACCGAGTCTACCAAGTCGGTGATCTAGTAGTCAGCGCATCGCCTACCACAAGGTGATCCCAGGGCAAATAGACTCCCACCCATGAGGGACCATTTGTAGTCAAGACAAGTATTTTCCATGAGCTATGATACTTAGCACCATGGATGGTGAAGACTTCCCACACCCTGTGAACGCAGACATAGTCAAAAAATACTACGCATAAAAGAGACCCGCTAGGTCGAATGGCCTAGGCAAAAATAAGGGCATCTTGGCGAACCAAAAGGGTTCGGGCAAAAGTTAAGGATATATACAAAACATGTACACCAAGTCGAAAACCCAAAGGCGGGCAAAAAGGGTATCCCCAGATCGAAACCCGAAAGGCGGTCTAGGCAAAAGTTAGGGATTTAAGCGCGTCTATGTCTCGTCGGATCACCTATCTAGACTACTATCAAGATTCAAGATTTAAATGGCGAAGATCACTACTCACTTTCTAACGATGAAGGAGATGAGATAGTTGAAATATATGAGTACTAGCATAGTTGGAACTTAACGAGATTGTTTCCGCATAGCTTTTTTACTTCTCTTGTATACAAACTACTTGGCCATACGCCACCTTTCAAAATTAATACAAGTTCTTTCTCTTTACAATTTTCACTGTTGTGGTTTGCATAAAGTCCGACGTTTGCTTTGAATGATTATATGTATCTGACAATAAATATCTATTCACGAACATGCGAAAAGTGAACATACAAAAGTAATTACTACAGGCTCCAGGAATTGAGATGACGATGAAAGTCACCAAAACATTTTCCCCGCAGAGCATGATCCCCACAGAGGTGTCGCTCACAACAAACCTTCCCCAGCGGAGTATACGATAGTCCCCGAGCAGTGATTCCACTCAACTAAACCATGTGACAACAGATTTCCAAGTAGTAATGATCCATCACCAGCAGAGGTATCCCCAGCAGAATGTCTCAGCAATCATCATTTCCCCGGCAGCATCAGTATCCAGACCTGAAACTTGGTCAGATAGTGCATCGGAGGAAACCTACATCTTTTATTCCCTAGCTAGAGATTTCGACGGGCTCCAGATCCTTCTAACCCGGTCTCCCAGCAACTATCAAATACTCTCCAGCAAGATTTACGCGTAAGATCCCCAGTAGAGTACCTCCAAATTTCTCCCCAGCAGGGTCTGTGTGCAAGATCCTCAACAGCGTATCTCTCGACCTCTATCATCCTCAACAATATCTAGGCCCAAGACTTGGTCAGATAGCGCATCGGAGGAATCAAAGTTATCTTTCTTCTCAGGGTTTCCATCCGTTTCATCCCCAAACAGAAGTCAGAAGTCCTCAAGCAAAGCATCCACATCTTCTTCAAGATGGATATATTTTGAAATACCACAACATATATCATTCATACATTACTCATAAAAGTCATAATATATGCATATGTCATTCATACACATTGTCATGCATCATACCTTGCATAAGACTAACAATATTCTATCAAAATTTCTTTTGTTTTTTTCCCAAAATAGGTGAAAATCACTTGTGAAACAAACTGGTCCAGGATTAATGCCCGAAGCCAGACGGGAAAACTATCTGAACAACCTCCCTAGTTGTCCTCTGACAACTGGTCCAAGATTAATCCCCGAAGCCAGACGAGAAAACTATCTGAACGACCGCCCTAGTTGTCCTCCAACAACTGGTCTAGGATTAATGCCCGAAGCCAGACGGGAAAACTATTTGAACGACCGCCCACGTTGTCCTCCAACAACAGATCCAGGATTAATACCCGAAGCAAGATGGGAAAACTATCTAAACGATCACAAGTTATCCTCCGATAACAGGCATTGGACCAATACGCGAAGCACAACAGGGAAGTTGTCCATATTTTGCCAACTACTATCCCCTCAGAGTAATCAGCACGAAGATGTATTCTGACTTTCTCTTATTATCAACAGCAACTACAGAGTCTGGCGTACGACTCAGTTGCCTTGGGTGGCATCTTAAGCCCATCTCCGACTACTTGTCAACATTTCTCCACTTTCAGAATGCTGTATATTTGGTTAAAAAACCAATACAAACCAATGACTTCATTCAAAGATGAGCACGAAGTCTAACGTATGACTCCCTCCGGATGGCATTTTAAGCCCATCTCCATGCTCCTTCCACTTTCAGAAACGTCTACAGAGCCTAGCGTACGACTCACTCCCCAGCATCGATCTTTCCAGATGGCATCTTAAGCCCATCTCCACCAGTTCTCTTGTTCAAACAACAATCTCGAGTCTAGCGTACGACTCATTCCCCAGCGAAGTCTCCAACTTCTTCAAATGGCATCTGTAAGCCCATTCCCGCGTCATCAGCTTGCAGCGAGTGCAAATTTTTAGGTGTACTCGAGTGTTCAATCATCTTCTACCTCCAGGTCACGAAAGGCAAACATGCCAATCTAACCCTTCCAGTACAAGAAGATTGAACAGGGGCAGCTGTCATACCCCAAAATTTGCCCTCCTACTTCTCAAGACATTTCATACACCCATGCTCAAGGATTTCTCAAGGGTTGATCAGACAAACCCTCTCCTAGACAATCAAGCCAAACTAGGGTTTGGCAATTCTCAGATCCAGATGGACTTCCAACATCTCCAATGTTCATCATGCCACCTCATATGCTTCAAAGATTCTCCATGTCAAGTTTCAAGCCTCACAAGTCAAGTTTCCTCAAACAATTGCTCAGATGGTTGAAAATCAATTGTATTGGACAAAAAGTTTCCACCACCTCTCATTTTGAAGAAAATTAAATTCTCTACAACTTCATGTCTCACAAGAATGTTCAAAAAATGCTTCATTTGGAAGGTATGGATCAAAACATTACAGGTCCTTTTCAAGGTCAACAAAAAGTCAACTTTTTGTTTTGAAGATTTATTGAGCATGGAAACTCCAATTGAGATGAAACCAAAGAGGTTGGTTAGAGGACACTTAGAGCTTTCTAAAAAGTCCAAGAACACTCAAAAATGTGGAAAATTGAGCAAAATACACCTTGCACAAGTTGGGCATTTTTGAAGAAGTGCACAAAGAGAGATACTTGTTAAAATCCAAAATTTTGCAAATGGGCCTAGTTTTTCTTCATTCAAACATGTTCCTTAGACAATTTGGAACATCCAAGCCCAATGCCACGAATTTTAGCTTTATTTTTCTATTTAATTTGGATTTTATTCATTTAAATACAAATTAAATTAAAAAATAAGGTATAAAATCAAAATTAAATGCAAGATTGATTTTTCTCTCATGCTTGAGGTCCAAGCAACTCACACAAGCTGGCAAATTTCGAAATTTGCATAGATTTGGCAAGAATTTGATTGAAATTTGATCAAAAAAGGAAGATTTGATTTCATACAAAATCAAATATTTTTCACATTGATTGATCAATATTTGCTCTTAAATTCAGACCTAAATCCATCCACTATAAATATACAATGCCTACACAACAAGAAAAAACAGAAAAATTTCCTCAAGAACCCTAACCTAAAGTCAAAAAAACCGTGCACTACAAGCAATTGCAGCCTTGGTTTTAGCTTGTTTCAATTGATTCTAAGCCTTCCATTGCATTCCTTGGTGTCTTTAGAATCAATCCAGACCTTTACATCATTCAAAAACATCAAGAATCAAGCAATCCCGATTTCGGTTTGTCACACTTTTTTCAAAATCGAATTCTGTTTATCATGCATTTTTAATACGTTTTGATGTTTGTTTTGTGTTTAGTTTGAAGTTTGCAAGCTATCTAGACAATCCAATTGCATTTTCATGGCCTGAATCAAAATACACTATGTTTAGGGTTTTTTGGTTCGAATTAGGGACTCTCTAAATAGGAAAAATTGGACGAAACCGATACCACCATCGTACTCAGAATGAAATTTCTAATCAAACCATGGCTTTAGATTTTATTTATATTGCTTGTGTTGGATTTTTGATGTTTGCAGGGGCCTTAGCGTCGAGTTTGGCCGACGCAAAATTCCCAGAAATTCAAACGAAGAAGATGATGTTCTTCGCTGAATTTGAATTGAAGCGTTTCGTTTAAAACAATCGCCCGTTTCCTAAACACGTGGACACTCTAGCTCAGTTGGTCGTGGCAGCGCGTTGTGAAGCAGGGGACCTGAGTTCGAATCCCAGCCATGGCAATTGTTTTTACAAGTTAGAAAAACTAACATATTTTTTTTCTATTTTCTATTTTCTTTTAATATTTTTCCATTCAATTTATTTTATCTTTAATATTTTTTCTCATGCATTTAAAAAACACCAAAAATATTTATTTTTTGCATAATCATCAGAAAAATACTTATTTAATTTTTAAAATTAAAATTGTTATTTTTGCATGCATATTTAATTTAATTGCTAATTAATCATTTAAATGACTTTTAATTGTTTTTTAATTATCAAATCAATTCCAAAAATTACCAAAAAATGATTTTATCATATTAATGTCATTATTAAGACAAAAAAATTTTCTCATTCAAAAATACTTATTTTTACTAACATTTTCCTCTTATGCAATTTTTTATCCGTTTTCCGATTTTTTATCTGTTCACAGGTTGTACCATTTCGGACGATTTTTATTGCTTTTCTTTTCCGATTATGTAACTGCCTATGAGATGTAATAGTTTAATTAGGACTTTTATTTTCCTCACTTTCAATTATGTATCTGCCCCAAAGCCATGTAATAGCGTAGGATTTTACTTTCCACACTTTACATTTTCGCAATTTAATTTATGCACCCTATAAGCTGCTAGTAATTAGGCGTGTATGGCAAGATAAAAACGAACGTAGATCACTTCTAATTCTAAGACAATATATCTGAAATCAACACACTCTTTCACACATGCACCCCTTAGGGTAATTCTCTCTCGTTGCCTTTACGAATACAAATGGTCAAGTCCCTCGAACGTAGAGGTATTCTAGCACCGTTGCCGTCAAAATAAATCTTCATAGTCCCTTCGATACAAAGATCATAGACCCACGATGTCGCCTAGGAATACATGATCTTGACCCTCGATTGTCGCCTACGAAAAATGATGATAGTCCCTTCGAATGTGCTAGGATACTTCCTACAAGTTGCTTTCTATGACCATCCGATGTCCCTTCGAATGTCCCTCTTACATCCAACGAATAAGTGTTCGCGTTAAAAGGTGACGCGCTAGAGGATGCGAACGTTAATTCGGATTCTCTGGCTCGAAACGATTTAAATCTTTTGATTGATTTATAAAGATGCTGCGAGCATCAAGCTTTATTATTTTCAACACAAGAAAGATGATTTAATGATTATGAAAAGGGAAAGTGAAATACCCTCAATTGATATTGGTATGCGAACGACTAGCGCAAACTAGACGCAACGCATCGGGGAGATTCCGAGTAAGGGGGATTGTTATATAAAGGGAATAGATGGAGCACCCTAAATATATATAGTTATCTATAGCTTTATATATGAATATGTTTGATATGTTTGTGTGTTTTAATTGCTATTGCTATGATTGGGAAAGTTTCTCCTTTGGGATTTTTAAGAATGACAGATTATGTGGGATTCTAGTGTTTGTTATTATTGTGGTCGCAAAGATCTGTGGATCTTCTGCATACATATCCCCTAGTGGGAATCAGAGCATTTGTAGCTCGGATCTGCTGTGGTTCTATGGTTTGTTTGGTCCGAGGGAGAAAGAAATTTGCTCGGCAAGGATGAGACCTTGTGCCTCACGTATTCTCAAAAGGATGTTGAGAAAGTCGAGCAATCGTAGTTCTCACTTATGCTAGTGGAAAGCAACGGGATGTTAGTAAGAGATAGACAAATGTCATCTTAATGAAAAATGTATCTAATCTATTTCATCACATACATTTTTGAAAAGTTTGACTGATTAAAATCTTTCATCGTAAGTTATAAGTGTTTTGCTTGAGTGTACAAGCGTTACCACTTACATGTTTAAGAAAGATGTTTGAAAAAAGATGATTGAATCTTTTAACTATAAGCATTAGGCGTTTTGCTTGAGTGTACAAGCGTTACCACTTACAATTAAGAGATGTTTTTGTTTGAAAAGAGTTTGAAAAGAGTTTGAAAAGTTTTTGAAAAGTTTTTGACTGTGTGTGATGTGATAGATGAGATACTTCTTCCATAGAGATGATAAACGTCTAAATCTAGAGAAGAAATTGATTGGATTAAGGGATGCTTTTAAGAAGCCCGTGGGTCCTTGTATTGTTAGCCCAAGAGGAGGCATTCCGAGGGTCATCGAGGGTCCTTGTATGAAGCTCAAGAGGAAGCTATAGGGTATGGCTGGCTTTGTGTTAAAAGGGATTTCACCGAGAAACCATCCTTTTGGAATTAAGAGCAATTTCACCGGGAAATTTTACTCTCTGGGGATTTTGAAAGTGATTTCACCGAGAAACCATCCTTTCAGGGTTCTATCTTAGCGCGGGTGATTCTTTGTATTGGAAGCCCAATAGGAGGTTGTTAAGAGATTTCCTGTCTCTTTCATTGTATGATGCCCAAGAGAAGGCTAAACTCAATGAGGAGTTCTTTTGAACGAAGCCCAAGAGGAGGCTGACTCAATAGGGGAGTGTTGTCTTATATGAAGCCTAAGCGGAGGCTAAACTCTGTGGGGAGAGTTTTCTTATATGAAGCCTAAGAGGAGGCTGACCCATGCTGGGGATGGATTGTCTTGTATAAAGCCCAAGCGGAGGCTAAATTATGGGGAACCTAATGATTAGTCTAATTGTTATGTTATAATCAGACAATGGTATAAACAAGTGTGTGTGTGTGTGATATGTATTCACAGGAGTTTATGAGGGAAATATAAACAATGCAATGATGTTTATTTGCAGGAGTTTATGAAGGAAATATAAACAAGTGTCTGTGAAACGAACGTTTAAAACGAGCGCAACTTGATTGTTTTACAAGTTTGAATGTGTACAAAGAAATGAATATGTACACGAACGAGTTTTTATGTACAGAAAAATGTGGATGTACATAGGAGGGTTGGGACTTACACCATGATGGTGGCCCATTGGTTTAAAAGCAGTTTCACAGGGAATAATGCTCCTTTCAATACCAATGGTATTCAGTGTAAAATGTACAGATGAAACAAAAACGAACGATCGAAGTTTATCTGTGTTTGAGTATTTACAAAAAGGGTATCTGTGTTATGTACAGATAAAAGTTTGTATGAAAAGAAATTGATATGTACAAGGAATGTTTTGTTTGTACATAAAGAATGTTAATTTGAGTATACACAAGTGAAGTGAAAACAAACGATCAAAGTTTGTCTGTACTTGAGTATAAAAAGTATCTGTGTTATGTACAGATGAAAATTGTATGTATTTGAAGAAAGTTTGATATGTACAAAGAAATATTATGTACATAAAAGAATGTTATGGGACTTACACCGTGAGGAGGCCCATTGGTTTGAAAGCAGTTTCACAGGGAATAATGCTCCTTTCAATACCAATGGCATCGGTGTATAAACAAACGAAAGAAATTTGTTTATGTTTGAATATTGACAATGATGATTTTGAGTATGTACAAGTAAAACTAAGTATGTACATAAAGGATTGGGACTTACACCATAAGGGTGGCCCATGATCGATTGAGAAATTCGAGAAAGAACGAATTTGATTTTATCGTTTAAATCGGATCGATCGTGGTAAAAAGATGTAAGTTTTGATGAAAAAAGTTTTGAAAAAATGATTTTGAAAAAGTGTTTACAAATGTGAGGTTTACTTATGAAAAGTTTTGAAAAAAATCGGAAGTCGAAAACTTGAAAAATTCACCTTTTAAGGAGGTTTGAAAAAGTGTTCAGAACGTCGTTTACGGCTCGATTAAAATTTAATCAGATGAAAGTTTTTTTCTGAAAAATTTTGCACTATCATAAAATAGATGTATTTATTGACAAGTGTTTAAAAAATCATCTCAAAATGAGAAGTTTTGATTGGTCAAAAAAATTGTGAAAGTTTTATAAAAAAATATGAAAAATTGGAAAGTTTGAAAAAGAAATGGTCTTGAGAGGGATTGAACCCATGACCAAAGGGTGGGACACGTGGCAGAGGAGACTAAGAGCAAGCAAACTACCACTAAGCCAAACGCGTTTCTGTGTTTAGTGGGCTAGAACACGTGGTATTAAAACATTGGAAATTTTAAAAATTCAAATTTGAAAACCATGAAGAACACGCGCGCATCCCGGGTTCTTCGTTTTGATCTTCGATTGCTCAACTCCGCTACAATCTTCGTTTCTCAACGAAATTCAATGATGTAAAACGAAACTTGATCGATTTTGAACAACGAATATGATAGTAACTATTAATTGCATTTATTTTAAGCCCGAACGATTTAGGTTTCAAGAACACTAAGAACCCTAAACCGAAAAATTCAAATTAAATGATGTATGTTTGATAATTCTTGGATTTTTTTGAGGGTTATTGATCGTGTTAGGTGCAGAAAGAGATTGGCCAAGAGCTTTTTCAAAAAGAATCAAAGAATTATGAGAATGGATTTCGTGTTCTTACCTGTGAAAGTGAGAATCGAATTCGATCTTAGAGTGTTTCCAGAACGGATTTCTTGATCATTTGAGCTTCATCGGCATGTATGGAAGCTGTGTGAATGATTTGCTTGCCTTGAATCCTTTCCAATCAATCTAGCCAAGTCCACCTACAGTCAGTTCAATATGAAACTCGAAATTGGGGTTAATGGTATTACAGTTGCTTGCCAATGATCTGGATCATGTACATGAGGTACTTGGATGATGTTAGAGTGATTAGATCACAAGTTTATCAAGCTTAGAGTGGAATTCGATTGTTAAGGCAGCTTGTATAAGTTTGAAAACATGTAAAATGAAAACTGGTTTTGGCTTGATTTCAGTTTGATTTTAAGTTATACACAAGTTTGATAATGGTATTGAAACATGTTAGACACCAAATTTTAACATGTTTTCAACTGTTTTTCAAAAATGCAATAATTCTCCAATTTGCACTATGTTGCTTAATTTTCAAGAAAGAAGAATAAAAGCATGGATTTGTGATGCTTTGGTGTAGATTGAGCTTGAATTTGTGAGCTATTTATAGGCAAGAGAATTCTGAAATGTTAGGCAACAAGTACAAGCCTTTGGTGATTCAAAGATAGCTTAAGGGGTAAGAAAGACTTTTGCCAAAAAAGGAAACTTCCTTTTTTCACCATGTGCTTATTTTTACACTTTGATCCAATCCTCTCAATTATTGCCTCTAACTGATATTTATCAGTTCAATCATCCATTTGGCAAGGTTAGATTGCTTCTAGATGAAGAAAGCACAAAAATGACCTATAATTGAAGTTTTGGATTTTGAAAATCAAGTTTCATGGAGCCTTATGTTTCAATTTCAAAAGTATGGCTAGACTCCATGGATTTTAGAGTTCTTGGATATTTTGGAAAGATTTTTTCACAAGCTACAACTTTCATGTTTTGAGTTTTTTCCAATTCAAAATGGAACTAGGTGAAAAAATGGCATGAAGTTTGAAAAAAATAAGAAATTTCAACACTTAGAAAATTTTCTAAGTATGAAAACTTTTGACTTTTTGTTGACTTTTCCAAATTCTTTGATTTTTTATGATCATGATGGATCATTTGAAGTATTTTGATGTTGGAAAAAGTTTTGTTTTGAAAAATTTGATCAAAAGTCAAAGTTTGACTTTTCTGCGATGAAAATTCATCGGATGTTTGAAATCGGTGATGAAATCGTGAACTTCGTGATGTTTTGAATCCGAAATTAGGTCAAGATGTTGTATCTAAGATATAATGACCAATCTCTATCCAAAAAAGTCATTTCTTGTTCAAAAAGTCAGAGAATACTCATGCCCGATCAAAACCCTAATTGGTCGATCCTTGATTGATCTGTGAGAGAAAATGGATATCTGATGATCAGAGGTTGATGATTTGATCAAGATAGATCAAATGAGGTGAGAAAAACTCAAACCCTAATTGATTGCCTCTTGAATCAGATGAAAATCTGATGAAACCCTAATTTCGACCTGTGAATGCTATACCCGATTAATGCTATCTGAATTGTTAGTTATGCAATGATGCAAATGTAAGGTGGTATATTAGGTCAAAATTTGGGGTATGACAATAAGGTTACCTACCAACTAATGGTATGGATAGCACTATTCTAAAGGAAAGTAAAACAACATGAAAACGACCAATTCTGAGTAGGTAATAAGACTTTTAGTTGCTTGCTCTATCAAAATACTTTTCACACCTCACACTTTTGTCAAAGTTAAAACACTTTTCAAAACGAAACATTTCCGAAAAATTTGTATACATTCCTACATGAATCATTACAAAGTCAAAACAAAATGCCTTTTCAAAACATTTTTCAAACACAGAAAGCACAATTTTAAAGTGATCTAAGAGCAACTAAGAGCCCGTAGATAACTACGGATGGAAAGGGGTGCTAATACCTTCCCTTTTCATAACCTTCTCCCTTACTCAGAATCTAACGAAGGTCGTTTTCTGTACTTTTTACCTTCCCTTAATTGGATAAAAGAAAAGTCGGTAGCGACTCTTGCTATCCGCACATTTGCGATACAAAAATCTCAAAGTCAGTTCACCGTATTACAGTATGCTTTTAGTTAGAAACTTCTAAAAATTGTAGTCATATTCTTTCAAAATATTTTTAGAACTTGAAGAATCTTCTGAGCTGGAAATTTAGTTAGCATTTTGAAAATCATTTTTGAGTTTATTATTATTTTCTTTAAGCTCAGAATTCTCTGCCTTAAGTTGCTCAATTTTAGATACAAGATTTTTTCTGAGTTTCTTGTATTTGATTTTGAGTTGACTATAGGTTTCCAGAAGTTTTGAAATACTATCTTCTAAATCAGTTCTACTTAGTCCAGAAAACACCTCTTCTAACTCAGAGTCAGAGGCAGAGTCATCTGTTGTAGTCGCCATGAAAGCAAGGTTTGCACGTTCATCTTCTGAGTCAGTTTCAACTTTAGAGGATTTCGAGTCATCCCACGTGGACATCATTCATCTTCTCTTTTCAAACCTTTTCTTTGGTTTTTATTTTTGTATATTGGGGAATTCGCTTCTGACATGTCCCAGTTCTTTGCATTCATAGCATTGGATGCCTTTCTTACTGAACCTCTTATGTCCATAAGATTCTCCTTTATCCTTAGATCTTCTGTGGTTCTTGAATTTCTTTTGCCTATATTTCCACATTGTATTTATCATTTTGGAGATCATGGATAATTCATCTTCTAACTCCGAATCTTCAGAACTTCCATCTTCTACTTGAAAAGTATTAATGTTAGAATTTTTGTGGATTTTAATGCAATTGACTTACCTTTCTTCTGGGGTTCAAATTCATCAAACTCAATCTCATGACTCCTCAGAGCGCTAATGAGTTATTCTAGGGAGATTGCATTTAGATCCTTTGACACTTTGAACGCAGTCACCATAGGCTGCCATCTTCTAGATAAGCTTCTCATGATCTTCTTTACGTGGTCAACATTTGCATAGCCTTTGTCCCGCACTCGTAGACCAGAAGTTAGAGTTAGGAACCTTGAGAACATAGCCTTAATTGATTCGCCTTCTTCCATTTTAATTGCCTCATACTTCTAGATCAGCGCCAGAGCTTTAGTCTCCTTAACTTGAGCATTCCCTTCATGTGACATTCTGAGTGACTCAAAAATGTCATGTGCTGTGTCTTTGTTTGTGATTTTTCATATTCTACTTTTGATATATCACTTAACAGAATGCTTCTGGCCTTGTGATGATTTTTGTAATCAATCTTTTGTTGTTTCTCCATTGATTTTATATCTATCTTGTTTCCTTTTGCATCTACTGGATGTTTGTAACCATCCAACACCACATCCCATAGAGCAGGATCATAACCTGAAATAAAACTTTCTAGTCTGTCCTTCCAATAGGCAAAATCTTCTCCATCGAACATTGGAGCTTTTGCGTTGTTGTTACTTTGATCTGTTGCCATTGTGGTCTTCCCTTCTGGATCTTTTCTTACACGGTTAAGTGTTGTGCACCCTGAACCAAGAGCTCTGATACCAATTGAAGGCTTGGAAAAACACTTAGAAGGGGGTAGAATAATTTTTTCTTACTTTTTAGATCTTTTACACAAACAACAAATAAAATACTCAAGTATTTTTATCCTGGTTCAATTGAAACTCAAACTACTCCAGTCCACCCGTCAAGGTGATTTCGCCTCTCTCAACGAGGACTTAATCCACTATAACCAATGATTACAGAGTGCACTACCCAACTAGTGTGACTAAATTCCTCTAATACTCACTAGTCCTAGCCCTCTCAAGAATTCTGACCCAACTGGTCTTTTCAAGGAACAAACCGCAGAACCAACCGTTGTGACTAACACCTCTAAGACTCAACTAGTCCTAGCCCTCTCAAGAATTCTGACCCAAACTGGTCTTCTCAAGGAACAACTATCAGAATGTTAATTCTGACTGCAATAATGCTTCTAGAAAAGCTATTCTTCACAAAGTGAAGTTCACACAAAATTGAAGCTCAATGAGTAATAAACTAATTTACAAAAAACAATTCTTTGTACTTGCAACATGAGTTTACTTTGGAAATGACTTTTGCAAGTTGTTAGAAGTTGATAGGAGTTGTTCGTACAATTTTCTTGCGTAAGTTCTTTTTTTCTTCTTTGAATTTGAATTCCTTAAATAGTGCTTCTAGAATCCATCCGTTTCTAGTAGCGTGTCTTGGATAAAGGAAAAAAGTAATTATGACTTTCCTTAGCTTGATGTGACTTATTTAGCTTGACGTAATTTGCTTGTTAAATATTTCTTGGAAGTTGAACCACTCAAGTATTTCTGTTATTCCTTCAGTGGGTTTACGTTACTGTTGGAAGGTTTTGTATTTTAGAAGATAACGTTCATATTGATAATGATCTTCTATAAGCCTTGTTAGAATATCTTCTCATCAGAACTTCTGTTGATGCTTCTATCAGAAGTTTACTCTTCCCTGCTTCTATTATAAGTTACTTCTATCAGAAGTTGCGTTGTGCTTGCTTCTATCAGAAGTTACTTCTATCAGAAGTTACTTCTATCAGAAGTTGCACTGTGCTTGCTTCTATCAGAAGTTGCGTTGTGCTTGCTTCTATCAAAAGTTGCGTTGTGCTTGCTTCTATTAGAAGTTGCGTTGTGCTTGCTTCTATCAGAAGTTCTATTTTTGTTAGAACTTCTAATACTTCATGATCTTCTGTTAGCCTTGTTAACATCTTCTATTAAGAACATATTTTTGGTGCTTCTTATCAGAGGTTGCGCTTTGCTAGCTTCCATCTGAAGTTGTATTTTATTATTTACTCCAGAAGTTTTCTTTTCAACGTATCTTCCAGAAGTTCTCGCTCAAAACTTCTAAAGAGTGTTTCTATTAGTAGTTGCTATGAGCGTGCATGATCATAAGTTTTGTCTCATTTGAACTTCTAACTTCAACTTCTGCTCGTCATGTTATATTTTCCTTTTTTGCGCTAGAATTAGAATATCTTCTGAAATGAAACATGTACACATCAGAGTATCATGTTCATTCATACAAAATTTGTTATGCTTGTTATCATCAAAACTTTGATATATATTATTAGAAACAAGCTTTGTTCTAACAGTTAGGATCAATAAAACGAGAGTTTGAGATAATAACTGGACAATAGTAATTGTGCATCAACTTAAATTACAGCGAGAGTGCTTTTAAGTTGATTAGGTTTTATTTGTTTTCAAGAATTATTTTTAAACTCTAATTGAAACAGCGAGAGCACTCACTTAGGTTTGATTATAGGATCTGAATCAATAAATACGAGATTGTGAGAAGAGGGTTTTCAAACAAATATTTCCTACTGAAACATCTTTGCTAATTCGAGTTTAAGTCGATAAGTTGCTAAAACCTCGAAGTCCGACCATTACATACCGATATTGCCCATCTAAATCTAAACTACATTATAATCAGTTAAGGTTCCCTAAACCCAATTATTACATTATTAGCCTTAGATTTACATAGTAACCTTAGATAACGATAGGTCGAGATTTAGTCCCATGGGGTTTTATAATCTATAAAGCTACACGGGATAGGACTATATACTTGCGGTCTAGATTCTTTAAGACAAATAAATTCGCGATCACCTGCTTTCATGGAGAAATAGTAGGAAACATTGAAGACTTGTGAGTAAAGCAACTCTAGTTGCTGTTACTTTATTTAAAGGTTGAAAACCTTATTTTGAAGTTTGTCTGTTCCAGATTTAGAAATCTATATTTTAATTGCTGGTTGTTCATTGTTTTGGTTGTTCATTGTTTATTGTGAGTCTCTCTTGTATTCATACTTGAATAGGACGTTTATTGAGTTGTAATTTTTCAATCACCATAAGCTTTGAAGCGAGTGTGATTACGTGTCTTTGAAGAGTGTCTTCAGTTTTGTTATTATTGATGGTCATCGCGTGTGATATTGGGAGTGAGTAGAGGATCTCATATCTAAGTGAGGTATCTTAGGTAGAAGGGTAATTGAGTAGGGATTAAGTGAGGAGTGTAAACGGGGAGGTTTAGCTCTGAATTAATATTGTTGATACTGAACTTCATTTCTGGCTTAGAAGCCCCCAGATGTAGGTTGGTTGGAACCGAACTGGCTTAACAATTTTGTTGTGTTTTTATTGTTTTCTGTACTTTGCAATTTTGTACTACTAGTTGTGTTTAAAACAAATATCACTGTCGTGACATTACCTTCGACATCACACATCTTGTACCAGAATTTCAAATTGAGATAAAAACAACTAGAACTGACAAGAAAATGGATGCGCTTTGGCGACTTTGCAGTGAAGCTTTCATCACACAAGCCATGCACATGGGGATCACATATTTTGAAACTAATTTTCACATGTATGGATGTGTATTCGCTCAAATATAAATAGAGCCTTCATTTGCACTATAAACCAAGCTTAGAAGGCCCCCGCAAACTCTACACGAGCTCCCACTTTTCTTTGAAAATTTCAAAGTTTTTTTTTTCAAATTATAAGCAATTTCAACTTCATTTCTTATTTCCATTATCACCCTCAACATATTCTGAAGCTAAAGCAACAAAAACCAAGCTCTGATACCTTCTGAAGTTTTCTAACCAAGTTTCCAGTTCACCACCTCCGATCGTCAATTAGACAAGGTAGTTCTGAACTTCTTTTATACTGAAACAATTTACCACAATGTAGCTTAATGCTTCATGATTCTTTCCCCTAACTTAGTTTACATTGGTTGTTTGTTTTCAACATTTATTTTTTATTTTTGTATCTTTATTTTCATTGAGTTTCTAAAAAAATCTTCATGCTTAGTTCTAGAAAATGGAAATGAAGCATGAAGGTGTGATCGCCTCTATGAAATAATCATAATGATGGTGGTTTTGTGCACTTACAAAACTATTTTCCAAACTCTGATAACTGGTTCACCAGAGAAGATAATCCGAGAGGCAAAACGTCATTTGCGTGTGTTTTGGAGTACTCGCCAATCACGTGCTACAATTTGTGTTAATTTTTCATTGGTTGTGTTCAAGTTTGATTTAATGCATTTTTAAAATATGGTGTACCATGTGCCTTGGGACCAGATCTATCCATTGTGTATACTTTGACTTTGGACTCTAATCCTATGGACCAGATCTTTTCTCTTTTATATAATTTTGTTTTTTTTTATTATTATTTTCTAAATTCATTTTAGATTCATTTTTCATCCAAAAATTACCAAAAAAATCACAAAACTATATTATATCATTTTACACCTTGTATAATTTTTTCAAAATTTTATTTTAAGTTTTTATATTTTATTTTAATTTTTTTTTATATTTCATGCATTTTTATTTATTAAAAAATAGTTGCATGCAATAAAAAATTCTTAAAAATACCGAGTCATTTTTTACCTCCCATTTTTTTCTTAGCCATTTATTTGAAGTTTTGATATTTCATTTGAATTTTCCCTTTATTTTCCATTTAACACCTTTTTAAAATTATTTTAATGTCTTTTATTTTTATTATTATTTTCATTTAATATTACTTTGACTTCTGTTGACTTGAGTCATGACTTGTTTGATCAATTATTTCATCAATATCAATGGAATTTGAGTGGTACTTTGTTTGCATGAATCTTCATTAATTTAAGCAAATCATTAAATAATTATTTATTTTATTGTACTTAGAGATGTGATTGATATTAATGATAGTTTTACTTAATATTGTGATTTAATTTGGGTTTCTCTCTCTCTCTCTCTCTCTCTCTCTCTCTCTCTCTCTCTCTCTTAATCTCTCTCCTTTTATTTTGATTAATTGGATGATTTTGCTTGATGAATTTTCATCATTTCAAATCTATCTCAAAATGATCATTTCATCATTTTAGGTACTTTAGGTTGATGATAAGTTTGTCTCAAGGTACTATAAAGAAAGTAATTGAAGTAATTTTCTCATCTCCTTGCCTTTGGTCTTGATTATTTTGCTTTGGTTTTAAATCGTGGTATTGTATTATTTTCAGAAAATGACTTTGTATCATTTCTCTAACATGCAGTATACCTACATTGATATTTCTCGACCTCAGATAGGTGCAACTTTTAAATAAGTTCACTTACGATTGCCTAAGATACTGTTAAATTGTGTGGAATGAGATTACTAACTACTAACATTAATGATATTAAATTGTATTAACTCCTAACGTTTATGTTACGCACTTTAGATTTATGTCATTTATATTTCAAGCATTTATATTATATGTCATTTACATTTCATTTCTTTTATTTTATGTCATTTATTTTATGTATGTTCTCCTTTTTCCCCTTGGGCTTTTGTTTTTCTTTTCATCAAAAGACATTAATAATGGAAAAACCCTAAAAAACTTAAGATAGATCGCTAGCTTGGATTTTTATTTGATAACTTAAGATTCATCTAGACCATGTATGTGAGACCTTGAGAATTCCTCTGAGACCTTTTGTTTTATCTGGAGTTTTATATTTTCATCTAAGGCAGAGATTATTATATGGGACCTTGGTTTTCATATGATGTTTGGGATTTTCATCTGATGTCTTGGGTTTCATCTGATGCTTTTGATTCTAATTGGATATTGCTTGCTTGTTGTGGATTACCTCCAAAGGAAATGAAATGCTCTCTTTTATTAATGTCAAAAGACTTGCTTCATCTTGATAAGTTCGCATGCACACAAATTAAGGCTTCATCTTGGGCTACCTTACAATGAGGCCATTTATTTCTTGCAATTTACTTTTAAGCTTTAGGATAGTCTCTCAATATCCTTTCATTCTTTAATTTGCAAAATCTTCTCCCTATTTTAAAATATTCATGTTTTGAAACTTGAAACCTCATTCTAAATAAACCTTGACTTTGTCAAGTGATTTTCGAAACATTTTTCTTAATAAATTTTAAGACACCTTTAGCATATAAAAAGTCATTTAGGAAGACTAAAAAACACAAAACTCATTAAAATCTTTTGTACCCTTTGTGCATTTTTCCATTTTAAAACATTTTCGCAAAGATTTTACATTAGTTGATTCTTGAAGTCATACAAACTATTATACTTCTACAATATATTGTGAAGTGATTGATGTTTTCCACTTGAATGTTGTTTATTGCGTTGTTGATTGAATCCAAGCAAAATTCTCCATATAAAGATGATGTAAATGCTCATTCCTAAAAATTGTGGATAGTAACTAAGTTTTCCACTCAAATATGACATCACGTCTCTTCATTAAAACCAACCAAAACAAACAAACTTTTGTTATTTTTACCATAAACTATGAGGTTTTGATTCTTCATTGCAATTCGAGGAACATAGGCACGATGCTCTTAAATTATTATCAAATAAAAATCGTAGATATAAGTTTATCCCATCGCATTAATCTTTTAGCAAACAACTCCTTTTTTTATTACATAGATTTTCAAGAGGTTCCTGTGGAGTACCATAGATGTGAAGGATGCTAAGAAAATCCCTTCGCATAACCAATCCATGTATCCAGATCTCTCTTTTTATTAATTTTGTTTTAAAAAAACTTTTTGTGGGTTTTGTTCAACCTTTTCCCTTTTCCTTTGGAAACAATAAAGTTTGGCTGCGACTCTTGCTTTTTTTAGTTAAGTTAATCAATAGCTTAATCTCAATTTTCCCCGCCGCAAAAATTTGAAAACTCTAATGGGGAGTAGTCCTCAAGTGGGTTGATCTTATCTTGTTTATTTGTGTTATATTTTTTCTTGTTGTTTCCCTTTTTGTGTCCTTGGTGATCTTTTTGTAAGGTAAGAAGTCTTATACATGTACTGGAGTACACTTATGATTATGAGGGAGGTATAGTCATGCTTGATATACTTGGAGTTAATCCTCAGTATGTTAACTTGAGATCCCCCGCTCAGTTGAGACCCCTTTGATTGTAATGATGTCTTACAAGTAAAATTCTAAAGATGTTATTTCTTTCGAACTGGGAGTCTACGAAGATGAGAACCTTAGAACCCATTTTACCCCTCTTGGACTTTCTAGGATGTATCATGGTGACTATCTCGGTGCATACCTAATTTAGTTGATACACGATACTACACTTAGAAGAGTTTCTATTGAGAATATTATTGGTTAGCGAGTAATTGGTTCACACCGATAATGTCCTAAAGATTGATCTACGACTCTGGTAACCTTGTCAAAACCCGAATAGTTGTGTAGATGATGAAGCCAATAGAACATACCTTGTGTGTGGGTAGTTACCTTTAGAACCATGCTTATGACATTGAACCTTTGAACCTACCATGTTTGTGATTGTGGCATCGCCATGCATTCATGCATTCATAAACATCTTTTTCATATGGTTTTCAAGTAACATAGAATTTCCCTTTGCAAACATCGTAAGATTTATGTTTTTGGATCTGGGAAGGAGAAACACTCATAAGTACAGTTTCAAAGATCCTTAATTGAAGGAGTTGGTAAAGCTTGGATCTTTAGTGGACAGAGCTTTGGATTTCAAAGACCGTTATAGGAATCTTTTGTCTATCTTATATAGTGATGTTGAAGATAAAATTCTGAACACATTGGTCCAGTTGTATGACCTCTTATATTAGTGTTTTACATTGCATGTTTTTTAGCTTGCCTCTAATTTGGAGGAGTATTCTTATTTTGTGGGTTTACCAGTCTCAAATCAGTTTCGTTTCAGTGGTTAAAAGGAGATTCCTAAGCCACAAGTTGTTTTGGGAGCTATTCATTTGAGGAAGGCAGGGATAGACACTAATATTAATACTAAAGGTCTCCTTGGGTTGACTTTTAAGTTATTTATGGGGAAAGCTTCTCCTCTTGATAGTGTAGAAATCATGGTTGCTCTTGAAGCTATTCTTGCCTTGATCATCTATGGCCCTGTCTTGTTCCTTAACATTAACAATTTTGTTGAAGTTAATTCTATTTGTATCTTCTTAATTGTAAATCCAACTCCAACCTTTCATGGAGATACTTACTTGAAGGTGAAACCATCATTTGTTTTGCATCTTTTCTGTATGAGTGGTTTATTTCGCACTTATCACAATCAAGTTCTTTCAAGGATAACAAAAGATGTTCAAGGTGGACTCAGAAGATCAAGTCCCTCACTAATGCAGATGTTACTTGGTATTCTCTAATGTGCCTCTTCTTGATACATATGGGGGAATTAACTACAATCAAATCTTAGTAAGGCATCAACTTTGATATGCTATGAAAGATAAACCAAACAACATTCTGTTGGAAGGCTTATTTTTCCAAGAAGGATGGATAGTCAATAATTAAAGAAAAGACCAGTCCATTCTTGGAATGATGTCCATAGAAGGGGGAGGAATTAGTTTGGAAGAAATAATTGTGTTGCTTTAGATCCCTACACTTAATGGGGGAAGGATGGACCTCGTGAGCTCAAGATTTCTTATGATTTTGAAAAACTTATGATTTTCAAAGAGATTTAGCCAAAATGGAGCAAGAGAATAAGGATTGGGAGAGAAGATTTTGTGTTTCTAATGCTGAGATGTTAGAGTTGTAAAAACAGTTGAAGGAGAAGGATGATTTGCTTCTTTATAAAGATGAATTGTTTGAGAAGCACCATAAGAGGAAGAGGATGCAAGAGGATTTAGTTTCCTCTATAATTTTTCCATTTCAAAGTATCCATGAGTTTTCTGGTGTTCCACTTACATCAGGTACTTGAAAGGGCATTGTTTACAAGCTCGTGATAGATAAAGCTCAGATGGTGTTTGTTTATGAGGATTAGATAAAGAAGCTCAAGAAGCAGTTATAGCGGGGAGTTGGATCTTCCTTAGATATGGTTCCTTTGGAGCATTAGGATCTTGTTTTTTCCTCTTTTGTTTAGGATTATTTAAAATTATGTACTTCATGTTGTTAATGCAACTACTACTGCACCTTCCTATGAACAACCACACAAGTATCAACAATCCAATCAACATAATTGAGTTCTGAGGAAAACCAAGTTTGACCCAATTCCAATGACATACACTGAGTTATATCCTGCGTTGGTTCAACAAAAGCTTATTCAAAGTCGTTCTGCATCAGCTATTCCTAAGACATTACCATGATGGTACAAAGTTAATGCTCACTGTGCATATTACCAAGGGGCCCAAGGTCATGATTTAGAAAGTTACTTTGTGACATTTCGGCTGTCAAATCTCGAATGTCCTAAGAGATGTCGAGACACTAGATCCGACTTCAACGCGTAATATCAAGATATGAAAACAACACAAATAGTGTTGAAGATAAATGACACACATATATGTTTACCCAGTTCGGTGACAACAACACCTATATCTAGGGACTACCTAGCTAGGGAAGAAATTAACTAGATAGTATCAATTTGTAAACCACATATAAAATATACCAGTTTACAATCTACGCACTTAATCACTACCCTTTACTAACTTCTACCTGAGACAAGCCTAGTTATAAGGCCCTCCTCAAATCCCTCTTCAATCATACTCAGCTATTGGAGCTACTCTAAACACAATAGATAACAAAACCGGAAGTCACTCTTCCAAGACACGCAACTATCAATGCTTGAAAGCTCGTGAGAGCTGACATACAAATACTCAATGCTTAAAAGCTTAAGAGCATTTGACAAAGAACTTATAACCACAAAAAATCCTACTCTTCTATCAAGATGATGTTAGATAGGATCATAAATAAGGATTCTAAACCCTAACAATACCACATGTAAGTTCTACATAAAACTAGGTATACATCAGACTATATATAACATTGATTTGGACTGGGTTAGGCTTCCCAATCGCAGTAGTGAGGCTGCACAGTGTCTGCAAAATCTTCTCCAAGAAAATAGGTCTTCAATCATTTGTTTCCTAAAATGTCTCCATATTTAGAAGCTTTGAGTATCTTCGAAAATCAACATAGAATATCTGAGTAGTCAATCTTAGAGGCCCCATAAGCTAACTAAATATTCCCTGAATATTCAATAACTAACAAATCAACTGCATCATAACTGTCAGCTTCTGCAGACACAATGACATATCCTCGTAGTAGGGACATCTCATTCGACATGTTGAAAACTGCATGTTGGAACATTTATTTCAACTTGTTTCTTCCAAGTTGATTTTACCAAAATGTATGCCAATTCTAATTTCAGAGAAATAACAATCTCCCCATTTGGAAAATTTTGGCTAAAACAAGGAAATAACACTTGCATAAGAAAGCAACAAAAAAATGTTTGAAAATAATTCAAACACACACATCAGAGGCACAACAACAGAAAAACAAATCAATTAAGTTTAACATCAAAACAATCAAACACATAGTTAGTAGTTAGATGATCTACTAACACATATGCAATAAAAATAGAGAACATAAGTTCTCAACATCTTGATGTCAAAACCTCCAGTCCAGAACAGGAAAATCCCCCTAAATACCTTATAGTAAAAAATCATCCAGTAGTACAAGTACCAGCACCCTCAATATCATATTACTCCCCCTTTTTAGCCATAATATGACAAAGGTAAGAAGAAAATATTAGCAAATTTAAACTCTTAAAGTTTCAAGAGATAAGGTGCAGAGTGAAACTAAAAATATCCTAGGAATTTAACCCTTAAAAAATCATAGATTAAAATAAACAGGATCATAAGAAGGACCCAAAGAATATTACATGACCAGATGTCATGCATCAGCAATACCGACAACAACCTCTCTTTCCTCAATAGCACCAGCTGAATGGTTGTCAGATGCAATACCATCTTCAACAGCTTCACCACAGATGCAACATCAGCAGTAATTTCTATAATCCTTCATGTATGCATATCCCAGGTCTTTTCGTTAGGTTCTCAAATTGAACTGTATCAAGAGCTTTAGTAAAGATGTCAGCAAGCTGATTTTCAGTACTGACATGCTCAAGAGTTATGACTTTGTGCTCTACAAGTTCTCTAATAAAATGATGCTTGATGTCAATGTGCTTAGTCCTACTATGCTGAATAGGATTTTGGAAATTTTAATAGCACTCAAATTGTCAGAAAATAATGTCATGACGTGTTATATGACATTATACTCATATAACATTTGCTTCATCCACACCAATTGAGAGCAATTGCTTCTTGCTACTATGTACTCAGCTTTAGCAGTAGACAAAGAAACATAATTATGTTTCTTGCTGAACCAATTGTTGTACCCTAAAATTTTCCCTCCCATTTTAAGGTCAAAGTACCTCCTCATGTCCAAGACTACTCAAGGAGTGACCACTCAAGTCATCCTCCTAAGCAATCAACCCACAACTAGGGTTTTATTTCTCTCAAAGAAAAATTAATTTCTAATGTCTCAAGTGAATGTCATACCTCCTCATATGTCCTAAAGTTCTCCATATCATGTTTCAAGCCTCACATCCCAAATTTGCTTAGTCAATTGCTCAGAAGGTTGAATATCAATTGTATTGGATAAAAAGTCAATTATGGTCAACATACAGTCATCCATCATTTTTGGTCAACATCAAGATTTTGGAAGTCACATTCATCATATGATCAAGGGTTGATGATGATTCATTAAGAAAACTCAAGAGTTGATCAAAAGTCAAAAGTTTCTAAATTAGGGTTTCTTAAGGAGAAGTCAACAAAACTTTGACAAAGCATAACTTTCACATACTTCATCAGAAATACCTCAACCAAATCTCATTTAGAAGGAAATTACATTCTCTACAATTTTTTGTCTAATAGGTCTTTCCCAAAAAATGCTTCTTTTGAGAGATATGAGCCAAGACATTATAGGTCCTTTCAAACGTCAACAAAAAGTCATCTTTTCTCAAAGAAGTGTACATGAACATGGAAGCTTCAATGAAGATGAAGCCAAAGAGATCTTTTAGAGGACATCTTAAGATTTCTAAAAAGTCCAAGATCATCCTCAAATATTGAGAATTAAGCAAGATGTAGTTTGTGCAAGTTTGGCAATTTTGAGAAAGTGCATGAAAAAAATATTGAGCAATCTTGGAATTTTTTCAAATGGGCCTATATTTTTATGTTTGAAACATATTTCTAACATTATTCAAGACATCTAAGCCCAGACACAGGCCATTTTACTATTTATTTTATTTATTATTAATTTAATCCATTTAAATTCAAATTTAATTATGGTCAAATGCAAGGAAGAAGTGCAAGGCGTGTGGGCTTAAGATTTGAGCTTCTGGAGGACCAAGCAAGCCCAAGATAGCTGGCCAAAAACGTACAAAGGCTGATTGGCAAGAGATTGGCCAAATTTGGAAGTTTTCCATTTGATTTTTCAATCAAATATATATTCACATTGAATGCAATATTTTTCTCTCAAAATACTTGACATAATCCATTCATATATATACATGATCAAGGTCAAATGCCAAGAACACGAATTGGGTGCCTCAAAAACCCTAGCAAATTCTCCAAAAACTTTAAGGTTTAGGAAAAACTGGAAACTAATCCTGTAGCTTGTTTCAATCAATTTCAAGGATTGAAACATACTCCTGAGGTTTCCTAGAGTCGATCCAAGCACTCACCGATCCTAAAGCATCCTAGATCTCACCTCCTCAAGTGCACCAGTTTGGTAAGGTTTCTAAATTGTGATTTTGATTTTCTATGCATTTTTAATATGTTTGATGTGTGTATTTGTGTTCTGAACATCCATTAAAATAGGATAGACGTTTTACATGAGAGCTTTAAGGCTTAAATCGACCGATTCCTTTGTTAGGGTTTAAAGAGCTGTGAGCTTCAAACCTAATGATACAATGACTTTAAGACCAAACCAACGCCACCATTGAATTTACAGCCCTCGAATTAGGGGGGTAGGGTCCCTTGTTTGCATTTATATTCATTGTTTTGCAGGTTTGGCATTTTGATCAATCGAAGAAGACAATCAGGGTTCAACTCCGATGTCTCTGACTTGTGTTGACCGGCGAGGAGGAGGTGTGGCTTCCTTCGATCGGTTTATTCAAAACCCTGGGGTCCCACATGCGCGTGTTTTTTATTTTAATTTATTTCAGGAAATAGGATTCACACATACACACACACACACGCACACACACACACACACACACACACACACACACACACACACACACACATATAGATATATATATATATATATAATTGGAACTAAATAAACAGATGTGTCACCACCCCAATGGTTAAACATGCGCGCTTAGTCCTTTCCTCTCTCTTGGCGTGGGTTCAATCCCTGTCTTTTGCCATATTTTTTAATATTTTCTGATTTTTCACAAGTACCCCATACATACATTCGGAGGCGTGATTATAACGTCACATGCGAGTGGTGCAGTGGTCTAATTTTGAACCTGTGACCCCAAGGTCACGAGTTCAACACTCACAAGGGCCAACCTAATTTTTTACCACTAAATTCCTTCACTTTTCTTATTTCTTTTCACTTTTAATTTCTTTTAATGTCTTTTAATTTGCTCGTACAAGTTAATTTTAATACTTATTAAAAACCCTAAAAAATATTTGAATTTCAGATTTAGGTATAAAAAATGTTTAATTAATTTTAAACACAAAAATATTTTATTTTTCTTTTAATTTAAAATTATTTTCATAATTAGTTGATAATTAAATTTTAATTTATTTTTCTTATTTAAAATCAACCCCAAAAAATACCAAAAATATTTTTCTTTAACATTTAGATTGTTAGAATATTTTTACATTTATTAGAATATTTTTCTCATGATTTATTTATTTCTCTTGCATTTAAATATTAGAAATCGATGTATAGGACGCACGAATACATTTGTAATAGCGTAGCTCTTTACTTTTATCGCATTTTCTATATTATGTAACTCCTCATGGGATGTAATAGCCTAGGTTAAATTTCCTTTTCGCACCTCCTTATTATGTAAGTTCCCCGAAGCCATGTAATAGCGTAGGACTTTTACTTTTCGCACCTTTATTTTTCTGTTCATATTAACTGCTTAGATGTATGATTAATAGGAATGTATGGAAAGATCTAAAACCAACGTAGCATAACCCTAATTTAGAGATAGATATCTGAACTTAATTACTCTTCACACTTACACCCATAGGGTATTCTCTCTTGTTGCCTTCGGATAAACATGGTCATATCCCTCGAATGTAGGGATATCTTAGCAAGGTTGCCTACGAATAACATCATCATCGTTCCTTCGATATAAAGATCATAGTCCCTCGATGACCCTCCGAGTTTGCCTACGAATATATAATCTTGTCCCTCGATGTTGCCTACGAAATATGATGATAGTCTCTTCAAATTGCTAAGTTATCCTTATAATGTTGCCTTTAATAACCATACGATGACCATACGCATATCCCTTCACATCTAATGGATGGGGCCACCTACCAACTAATGGTATGGATAATACTATCCTAAAGGAGAATTAATATAACAAGAACATCCTTTGAGTGGGTAATAACTCTTACTTGCTTGCTCAAGACAAAATACTTTTCACACTTCATATTTTCAAACGAATATTTTCAAACACTTCGTATACATTCTTGAGGTATGATACAAGAATCATTACAAAGTCAAAGTCAAATTATTTTCAAACAAATCATACACACACAAAGAAAGTTTTCAAAAGTGAGCTAAGCAATTAAGAGCCCGTAGATAACTACGGATGGAAAGGGTGATAACACCTTCCCTTTTCATAATCATCCCCCGAACTCAGAATCGATAAAAGGTATTTCCTGTTCTTTTCACCTTTCCTTGTTGGATAAAATAAAAGTTGGTGGCAACTCTTTCTAACCGCAACATTTGCGATAAAATGCAAAACAATCAAGTCAGATCTCCCACCGTGTTATAGAACTGGCGACTATGTTGAGGAAAATACCTAAAAAGGAGTCACCTTAGGGTTACTAGATCATTTTTACTTGCTTTCCTTATTTGACTTGTCTGATTTACTTTAAGGTTTTTGCTTGGGTATTATTGCTTGTAAGGATCCTACAACCAAATCTCGGTTTCCTTTTGTAAGTAGCAATAGATCATCGTGATTGTCCGACATAGACCGACATGGTTAAAATGATGGCTATGATTAGTGTGACACTTTAGATGTCCTGATGTTCCTTAAGTCCAGTTGAGGAAACATTTGGCGTCTGTGTGGTGTCATCAACACTAACGAGACTTTTAGAACCCTAATTGACCCATCTTGGCCATTAGAAGGAAGTGATATAAACGACTTTGGTGCAGACTGATGTTGGTTGATACTCGATGTTACGCTCATTGAGATTTGACTTTCGAGATGTTTTTTTCGGCCATTTGGGTGCCATACTAAAATAAAGCCTGCGAGAAAGTTCTGCGATATGAGATTCCTAGAACTCGGTTAGTAATGTAGGACAGGTTGAACCAACTTAACCTTAGTAGAGGGTACACACCTATAGACCTCATGCAAGCCTTTAAACATAATGTCATTGTGTGACTTGTTTGTGTTTGCTATTTATTTAAGCAAGATATAATGACATCATACCATCATAACATTTCACTAACCATTTCAAGGATCTAGGGATTTATCTTTGCTATTTGTTGTAGGGTTATGGCTTCTGCTCTCAGGAAAACTATCTGAATCAACTTTGTAGGGATACTTTATCAACTCAAGGAGTTAGTTTCAAAAGTTCTTAACCACGCTCATTTCACTAAGAGGCATGGTTATCTACTAGACTTAGTTATCTCTGTTTTTGAAGAAGATATGATGAGCGTCATATTCCAATTCTTTGATCTGAAACGTCATTGATTTACTTTCCCAGACTATCAGTTGGTACCTACAATGGAAGAATTCTCTAAGCTACTTGTGATACCCATTCTTGATCAAATGCCTTTTACCGGTCTAGAAATAATTCTAAGGTTTGAAGACATTGCAGCAGCTTTACACCTAAAGCACTCAGACATTGAAGCTAATTAAGACATCAAGAGTTCTTAAGTGCTATGAGTTCCCATGCTTTCAGAGATGTTCTGGCTTTATTAATCAACGGCTTGGTGCTATTCCCTAATCCAGACTAATTCATAGATGTGAACGCCATTAAGATATTCCTTACTCGTAATCCTGTGCCAACCCTGCTCGGAGATATTTTGCATTCTCTTCACACTCGTACTATGAAGAGACAAGGGACTCTCATGTGTTACATACTGTTATTATCCAGGTGATTTATTTTGCACCTTCCCCGATCAGTATTGAAGAATGAACAAGGTCTGAAGTGGTCTCAAAGGTTAATGTCACTCTCTCACTCAAATATCTGTTGGTGTCTCTACTTTCAATAGGACATCACTTTCATCGAGCATTGTGGGGAATTCCCTAATGTGCCGCTCCTTGGTATAAAGGGAGGTATCACTTACAGCCCTTGTCTAGAACTATGTCAGTTTGATTATGCATAGAGAAATGGTCCTCTGATGTGCTTATCCAAGACATCGTATTTGACTACGACAACGATCTCCAAGGTTATCATCGAAGTTTTGTTCACGCCTGGGGCATGGTGAAGAAAATTGATACCAAGACTTTGGGGCATAAAAATTCCATTCCTTGGGAACCTTACTACAAGTGGGTGCAAGCTCGAGCTCAAAGTCTTATAATTCCATATACTTCTATCCTACCAGTAATTGTGGAGCCTGTAGCAAAGGCAATGAGTCTTATACCATTCTCCATCCAAATATGCCCATTGATTTTGAAGAATTGAAGAGATCATGGATTCAACTTAAAGAAGAAAGGGACACATTCGAAGCTCGATACTATGCAAGCGAGAAAAAAGTGTTGGAGCTGACGAAGCTACTTCAAGAAGAATAAAGTCTCAACGCCTATGTCAACACAAAGAGGAAGCGTCCATGGGAGACCTAAGCATTAAGTGTTTTATTTCGTATTTTAAATTTCTTTTGTATTGTCTTTTGTTATGATCAACTAATAAAAGTTTGTTCCTTCTGTTTACCAAATTTAAATCTCCTAAGAACTTTGAAAACATTGCATATGCATTTAAACATAATTTCATTTCATAATAGGTACTCAGAAGACCGATTTTCTCATCCTCTCGCTGTTTATGTCAACATAAAAATGGCTCTCGAACAAAGTGTCAAAGATCTCCAGGCTCATAACGCTCAATTCCAAGAAATGTTCATCGACTTGGCCAAAGGATAGGAAGATCTGAAAGAGCTCATCACCAAGAAAAAGAAGAATAATATATCTGGTATTATCAGCATGGGGAGAAGATTCAGAGGTCCGATCAAGACAGTCAGACCGCTTGAGTTCTCAGGAAATAGTGGTGACACTGAAGGAAGTGTCAAGCCAAATGAAGGAAGCAATCATGAGTTTGAAGAAGAGGAAGAGAGAGTTTATTTGAGTGAACAATATCCTCCCGCAGATGAGAAGTATAAACAACTTGAAAACCGCTTGAATGTCGTGGAAAATCTGAAGATGTCAGAGCCGAATTTTGAGAATTTAAGTCTGGTTCAAGGAGTGGTGATTTCCCACAAGTTCAAAGTTCCCGCCTTTGCAAAATATGATGGTATTTCTTTCCCAAAGCTTCATCTAAAGTCCAATGTTCAGAAGATCCAACCACACACTTAGGACAAGAAATTGTGGATGCATTTATTTCAAGAGAGCTTGATTGGAGCACAATTGGAGTGGTATTATCAGCTGGAAAATACCCTCATTCAGACATGGAATGATTTGGAAGACGCTTTCTACAAGCAGAACCAGTACAATGCTAAATTGGCACCGACCCGTATGGAATTGCAAAGTATGTCTATGAGACATGATGATCAGTTCAAAGAGTATTGTAACACCCCAATTTTTACCTGGTAATTGTAATAAACCAGAGTATAAAAATTTCCAAACAACAATTGGGATATCACATTCTCAACTTAAAACACAACCTGTATTTTCATTTAAATCGGATACATAACACTTTTAATCAGAAAGATGAACTCAATAGCATGTTTAGTCTTTAAACATAAATCAACTTTTATAATAACTACGCAGTGGATTCACAACGTTAATTTTCGAGAATAAAACATAGCATCTTCATCAAATCTCAAACAAACTCAAAACAACCAAACTTCTTGATAAAACAACTTAACACTCCAAAAACGGAAAAATAATAATCAACAATAAAACAAAACATGTGTTAATCCCCCCCTCGAGTGTTACGTATCAATGTGACAACACCGACTCGAACTAACAACGACTAGAACTTCATTCTTCATTATCTGCACGTTATCCATGTAGAGGCAACATCACAATAGAAGGAGTGAGATATCTAACAATCAAATAAATCGTATGATAAATAATATATGACCGAATGTAGGTAATGTAAATCACCGCTTTTCAACTTATTCGCACAACCAACAATCACAACATAATCATCAACGTAATATAACGACAACAATTTATTGACACAACAACATTTATCACAACATATTCGTCAACGTAACACAACAACAAATTCACCACCATAACAACTCAAATAGGCAACATGTGATGCAACAACTTATTCAAATGAACATGCATGTGGTACCATTCGAGCAGAACTCCCATCGTGTTTTCCATCAAGGCCAAGGCATAAGCCTTCATCATCATCGTGTTTGCCATAAAGGACTAGGCATAAGCCTTCGTCGCTAATTTTGCAAATCCAGGCCAATGTGGTCCCAATCTAGGCCATCGCAAAGATGCAAATGTATGTGACTCAATAAATACAACAATCACATGCACAACAATAACAATTAACATCGCAATTAACATCAAAATTAATTTCGCAATTAAAATCGTAATTAATATCGTAATTAACATCGCAATTAACATCGCAAGGCATAAGCCTATTTCACCATTGTTACCAGTAAATAGAGGTAACTCATCGTCACTAACTTTTCCTGCAACATCGCATTATCAAAAAAATTTATCACATCATCATAACATCACAATACATCACAAGGAAAAATAACAACACAGAGTAACACAACCAATTTCATCACAACCTGCAACCTCGCAATTTATTATCAACATCATCACAAGCAAATAACAATAATAATTCAACAGAAACAACACAACACAATCTATCACCTGCAAATTCATAATTTACGGCAAGTGTATAATTTATTCTATACTCTTAACTCATAAAAATGTCACAATAATATATAATTATAACTTGACATAATTCTCAATGAATTATAAATCACGCTACCAAATCCCTACAATTCTAAAAAAAATCTAAGGTGCTCAAAATTGCTCTATCGACAACTCTTGTATATAAAATAATATTTATGAACATAATTGGATAATGGATTAACTCAAGTAATAGCAAAACATCTGTAAAGGAGCAAATACCTTTACCTTTTATTCTACAACTTATTTTACGGCTTATTACATTTAATTTTAAACAACTCGCAAACAACGCTGACAACTCTAAACATGTTAAAATCACCCAAAACAATTAAAGTATGACTCTTAATAACTCAAAATAACTCATGACAATTTTATTGACAACTCTAACAACTCTAATGAAATAAAAATTAAATTAAATTAATCAATTAACTCAAATAGTTATATCTAACTCATAATTCCAAAAATATAATTATACTTAATAATACTAAATAATAATAATAATAATAATTATTACTATTATTATTATTATTATTATTATTATTATTATATTATAAACTAATAATCATACATATATATTATTAGTAGAGTTGAAATATATAATAGCAGTATTTCACTTAACCTAATGTAACGCTACAGTTATAATTACCAACATGGACAAACAATTGCAAAGAAAACTATATAAAAAGTAAAGGAATCTTGCACACAGTGGGTGCCACTCGGCACTCCTTTATTAGTTATGTGTGTGCAGTTCGGTACACTCTCCTTATCGGGGTGCGTTGTTCGGTAACTGGTTCCTTTGCTGCAAAATATTTTGGTTCCTTTTGTAATTTTTTAGTTCTACTTTCCCGCCACTTACGATTAATTACCAACAATAATTTTCCATTCACAACATCAATTAAGCATCCAATTCAAACACAATTCCAACATAGAAAATGACTACCTTCACAAACAGAACTACTACGAATGCACGGTAAATTCCCCATTACCCTAATTCCGACATACTACTCATCATATCACCCTTTATAAAATTAGAACCCCACCCTTACCTTGAATTGAAGGTCGTTCTACGAAGTTCCGATCGAATTTCGGTTTGGCTTTCGGTCTACAATTTTCTCCCGACGATAGTTTTTCTACCAAGCCCATTCCTCTTTTTCCCAGTTCTTCTCTTCTTTCACGTATGGTTCCTTTTTCTTCTCCTTGTTTTCTAAAAACTTATATACTAATATTCTATTATTTAAATAAATCTTAGTACACTAATGGGCCGAAATTCTACACTCCCACTTTACTTCATACTACCACCAACACAAGCCCAACAATTATTCTAATTTTATTATTATTAATCTATCGTCTAATCAACAACTAATTTCATTAACGTCTCTTATAATAACACAAATAATTCTCAATCTTCGACTAATCCCAACCAATATTTTTTAAATAATTAATTAAATTTCCGGGCGTTACAACTCTCTCCCACTTAGAATATTTTAGTCCTCGAAAATCTAATAGCTACTACCATTCTTAACGTGAATTTCACATCTAACTCATTGATCTCCAATTCACGTTTGGCTACACTTCGACCACTACTTCTTGTCATAAGTGTAACGCCCATTTTATTTAATATTATATTATATTAATATTTTTGAGTTACCGTTTGACAATTATTTTGGCGACGAGAATATTTACATTAATCGTTGTATCTATTAATATATTTGGCGATGTTTTGTTCGGTTCGGTAAAACATTATACGGACCGATATTTAATTCCCCGGAATTGTTTTAATTAATTGAGTAAATAATATTATTGGATGTTAATAGAGTGTTAATTAATAAAAATAAGTTAGGGGTGTGAGGACTAATTGTGTTGAATTGGGTTTACACCCTTAGCTAGTAAGAAAACATAATTATAAAACCAATTTTCCTCATTCTTTCCATTTTGCAAACCAAAGCCAAAAATAGAAACTTGGAGGAAAAGAGATGGTTTTGGGAAGAAGAAGAAGAGGAGAAAGAGAAGAGCAAGGTTGGGATGTAGGATCATCAAGAATCATCCAAGCTTGTGAGGTAAGGGGTTTGATTTCTCCATCTCATATAGTTAGGGTTGATAGTTGAATTTTGGATTTGGGGAAACTTGATAGTTGATTCACAGGGTTTTGGTTGGTTGATTGTTGAAATAGATTAGAAAAGTTGGATTAGGAGTATGGATTATGGGGGTGTTATTGCTAGTATTGTGGTATATGAAAATTATAATATGAAATAAAACTGTAACTGTGAAGAAAGAAAGAAAACCAGAAAATGAAATAACACTGTGCGTAAAATACAGAGAAGAAGAAGAGAAAATGTTGGAGGGTGGCGCAATGGGGGAGGCGCCCACCTCACCATGAGGGGCGGCCGTCCCCCTCCCTAGGACGCACGCCTTCAGTCTTGTGCAAGCAAGGGACGTTCGTCCCTGTGTGCTGGGGGGGAAGGAACTGATTTTATGCTGTTCTGTTTTTCTGTATGTAGTATTTTCTGTTTTCTGCAGAAATGGTTTCTGCATAATTTTACAAGCTAGCCTCGGTTTGTTAAAAATACTCCAATTTCACCTAGTAATAGTTTACACTAATAAAATATAACTAGGACATAAGTTGGCCGATTAAATTTGGAACCCGATTATGTTTCGATTTCCCAATTTCGGTAAATTCGACGACGGAACAAGTTGCTCCGAATTCAACGAAAATTGACGTGCTAGCTAAGTTCGACATGTAGAACATAGTGGTGAGGTTAGTTTTTTGAAATTACGAGTTTTTAAGAAACGACCTGAAATAGGCCAAATTACGGTTAAATTGAACCGGGTTGTATTTTAGTAGATTTGAGGCACGTATGGACAATCCGATTGCGATGTTGACGATTCTGATTAATGCCGGTTATTAGGAATATCTTTCGCGACGATTATAGGTGTTTGGATATTTTTCTGGTTTTGGAATTCAGTGAATGAATTGATAATGATGTGGTGTGATTAAACATAATGTTTGCGACGATGTATTTATTAATGAATACTTGATAATATGTTATGCAATGATATAAGTTTTTGTACATGATGATGTGATGATTATATTGATGTTGTTAATAAATGCTTCTGATTTGTGAATGCATGACTTTAGATGATGATGAATTATTGGTGATGTTTTGTATAATGCAAATATGATGCGATGATATATTTATCTTGATATGGATAAATTATGGAGATGTGGGCTTTATGTCAATTTTGATGAGCGATGATAATGTTTTTGTTGTGTTGTTTTATTGTCGAGTCACATACATTGCATTGGCGACAATGGGCTTTTATGCCAAGCGACGAGGCTTTTATGCCAAGTGTTCCTAATTATGGACAAAGTGACGGGTACCACATGCATAACATAGTAGTGTCTCATGGAGTCGGTTATGTTTATGTTTGAGTTGTTTGGCGTTGGGTTTTAATTGATGAATGATGTTGAATTGCGATGATATATGATGTTTTGTTCGGTGATGATCTTTATGATGAACATGAAATGAATATAACTTGATAATTTCATGATAACTAGGCGATGAGTATAAATGATGAGTTTTGTGATGATGTTTGCGACGATGGGCTTTTATGCCAAAAAGCGACGATGGGCTTTAGCCAATTTGTGATGATTTTATTTATGTTGCTTATGTTATTAGCATGGTTTGATGTTCTTGTTTGATATTGTTGTTTATGATTGTCGTGTTGATTGGTAACGTATTAACTTGTGATGATTTCGTGGTGAGAAACGTTTATGTGTTGTTGTGACGATTTATGTCAATGAGGTTATATGGAGATAAAGTGTAGATTATACACATTAGAATGACGATTAGAGTGAGTGAGTTTTGGATAAGTGTTGGAATTGCACTTATTAATCTATACCCTTTATAATTCCGAAACTAGATATATATATATATATAGATATATATATATATTTTATCATGCCTTTTAACTGTATGTTTTGGATTATCTCACCCTTTACTTGTTTTGCCGTTACCTTTATATTGGTAACGTGCAGGTTATGAAGATAGAGTTTATAGCTGCTATTAGTCGAGTCGGTGTCGCTCTGATACGTAGCACTCGGGGGGAATAATTATGTTGTCTTGTTGTTGTTCTTTTGTTGTTTTTCCTTTCGTACCTGATCAGAAGATGTCTTGGCCCAATCTGCAACGGTGGTCCAAAGTGAAAGAGAAGGGGGGGTACCTGCAAGATACTCCGATGCCAAAGTAAGTAGAGGCAGAGAGAAAGCAAGCAAGTAAGAAGAGAGTAGAGAATGAGATACCTGACCCTCTCAAGTGAGAGGGTATTTATAGCCCCCAGCGCTGGGCCAAGATCCGATTAGTGGGCAGAAATCCAAGCCCACTAGCGGATTGCTAGGGCTTGCGTGTGCAGGAAACCAAGACGTGGCCTCCTCCCTAGATGTCGTCAGGAAATCGGGTTTGTTCAAGTTCACGGGAGGCGTGTGACAGTTGAGAGACCAAAAAGCGGGTCCGATATTATCGGGGGGCACGTGGCAGTCAAGGACCGTTGGCCACGTGGCCCCCGCATGGACACCCCAGGTTGTTTTCCAAGGGCAATTGGGCTTGGAATCTATTGGGCCTAGAGCGTGGGCCAGTCCAGAACAGGAGCCCCCCAAGTCTTTGCTCTAGTAGAGTAATGACTTTGAACGGGGCATGTCCTCGACGGAGACCAGCGACGATCTTTGACCGGGTAGACAACGGGCATAAGCCCATAGATACCGTAGCCGTTCGCCGGGCATATTTCGGATTGTGGAACTCGGGGACGTCTGAGTGGGAGCGTCGGGGTGCAAGGCTAGCGAGTCGGCTTGCCCGGTTCTCGGGGAACAGTTCCTAGGTCAAGCGTTGTGTCAGTTTGATGCCACTTGTCATCTTGAAATGGGGTGTTTGGCGCCTAAAAGGTGTGACCTTTCGTATGCCCAAGAGGTTTGGCTATAAAAAGGACCTTTTAGGGTTTCATTTGTTTATTCTCCTCCAATTCTCCAACTCAAAAGCTCTTGAACGCAGAATCTTCCACAACCTCCTATCTTGAACTCTCAACATGTCTTCGACTCCAAAAGCAGGTAAATATCCCTAATTCTTTGATAATCTCTTTTCAATTCATGTTTTAGGATGAATTTAGGGTTTATTTTTTATGAATATCGCGGCGAGGAGATTGAATGTCGCGGGGAGATACCTGCATATAGCGGGGAGAGAGTTGAATGTTACGGGCAGCAGAGATTAGGATGATATGGGTAGAAACTTGAACACCACGGGTAGGAACTTGAGTGCCACGAGCAGAAACTTGAACCTCGCGGGGAGATACTTGAGCGACACGAGCAGAAACTTAAACCTCGCGGGGCGATTGTTGAATATCACGGGGAATCTTATAGATATTACGGGGAGGTCCGGATGATTAGTTGATAAGTTCGAGTACGTCGGAGGGGGATGCGATCCGTGCGGGGTCCTCGTCAGTGACTAATAGTTGGCCGAAGTTTGCTTGTGCTTCCTGGCCCCTCGCCGTGTCACTTGAGCCGTGGTGGAGGGGTGGATTTGATATCCTCGAATTCACTTTTCTTTCGCTGCTTTTTAGGTGCCGGGGACCAAGCTCGCGACGACGAGGGTACGGGCGGACCTCGCCGGATAAGACTGGCCGCTGACCTCTCCTGGGTTTCGCCCGAGCCGAGGGACTTCCGCTCGGACTTCTCCACCGATTCCTCCAATGCGTTTAACCGAATAGAAGACGTGGACGAGGGTGTTGAACCTTCCTGGATTGTGCAAATTCCTGGGCCGGGCAGAAGGATCTGCTCGTCGTACACTTCTACCAAGTTTCCAATGTATGAGTTTGCATTCCGGGAAGCGGGCTTCCGCATGCCCTTCACTGGTTTCCAAACGGGGGTCTTCACTTGGTTAGATCTCGCCCCCTCGCAACTGCATCCGAACGCCTTGGCCTTCATGCGGGCATTCGAGATCGTATGCCGTTATCTGGATATAGGTGCCACCCTTCCCCTCTTCTTCCGAATATTCCATCTACAGCACAGCGGCAGATGGTCGGGGATAAGTGCGCCTGGGTATCGTTCAAACAGTCGGGCAAAATTTTCAGGCCGTACTTGGACTCTATGCGGGACTTTAAGAAACGGTTCTATGTGGTAAAACCCGTCACAAGAGAGGCCGAGGATACCCTGTTCGAGCGTACAATGGGGGTCAACGAGGACGGGAAGGAGGTGGAGAGAATATGGGCGAAGTTTCCCCTCGAATGGGACAGGAAACACTATGAACGGGGACCAGATTTCTACTCCGTGAAGCCCGAGAAGATGGATAGGGACGACCAACTCTCCTACGAGAGGTTGGAAAATTTTGTAAAGAGCTTTAGGCCGGCAATCTGCGTCGATCGAGAAGGGAACGTACTCCTCGACTCCAGCGGGGAAATCGAGATTGCCCGGCGATATGTCAACACCAAGGCCCTCCTCGACTGCGAGTCCGACGAGGACGCGCTGAGGCTCTTAGGTATTTAGCAGTATGAGACAAAAATGGGGGGAGGAGTTGCTCATATATTTGCTGACATGTTTTCTTCGTTTGTTTTGCAGATAAAATGGCGGCCATGGAGGAGCGTATGCTCAAGCTGCGACCCAAGGGTCTCCGCGTGACCGCCAAAGATCGAGTTGTTGATCTTCAACGGCAGGCGCGTGAAGACTCTCAGCCCGCCGCCAACACTCCTTCCCCGGCTTCTTCCCCCGACCAACCACTCAAGAGGCGAAGAGCTGAACGTTCCGAGCAGGGAGCGCAGGGGACTTCGGTTTCAACCGGGGACGCTTTTGTATTGCCTCCATGCTTCGCTCAGAGGCAACTTTTTGAGGGGAAACCCCTGGCGGTCCAGGCGGCCGAGAGGGAGATGAGCTTGGGGCTCGACCCGAAGGTGCGGGGAGAGGGCCTGAATGCCGATGTATCCGCGGTCATCCGGCTGCTCGAGACCTCGTTGACTCTCAACGACGAGGTGGCCAACTCCCGGGCCCAAGCCTCCAAAGCCAACGATCGGGCTGCTGCCCTGGAGCTGGAGAATATGGCGCATTGGAATGAATTGTAGAAGCTCCGGGGTTTGGATACTAGGCACAAGGCGCTGGCGGCAGAGCTAAGGGAAATGACGGACAAGTACGAGCCACTGGTCGAGGAGAAAAACAAACTGGAGGCCGAGGTCAAATTGCTGAGGGAGAGAACGGCCCCTTCTGAGGACGAATCTGCTGATGAGCAGGCGCTTCTCTCCCGGGCAGATTTGATTGGCCGGGTGAGGATCCTCGAGGAGGACACCGTGGAGGCGCTGTCATTCAGGTTTGATCGGGCTCTCCAGCAGGTGCAGATAGTGAACCCCAGGGTGGAGCTGGTGACTCTTGGGATTGGCCCTTTCCACCGTGTGGTCGACGGGGAGATCGTGGCTCCTGATTCTTGACTTGTAATTGTTTGGGCCTGCGAGCTCGTTATCTCTGGCCTGCGTGCCCCTTGTTATTTATGTTCGTACACTGGGCTGATGCCCGTTTTCTTTTGATTTTTGGATATGTAATTTGGGTCCAGTGCCCATGAATATTTTGTTGGTCGTCGTCGTCCATTTTATTTATGAATGTTTTGATAATCGCGTTGATTATTTATTGTTATATCCGTTCTTTCATATAGAAATGCTCGACCTTGTTGATCCTAGCTCGTGTGCTAGGTTTGGGGGCTTGAGGCTCTCGGGCGAGGATGTGGTCGTGTTAAGAGACCACATACTCGGGGAGTGGATCGTCCGTCGCGAGCCGGACATCCTGCCAAAGGTGCATGAAAAAAACCTGCGGACCTCGACCGAGGGTTCCGCATCGAAGGGGTCCCCACTTATTGTGGTCGAGGAGGTCCCCACTTATGAGTGGCCTGGGACGCGTACGAGCACCATTCCGCGACCCAAGGCTGAGCTAAGTCTCCGTGGAGGGGATTGAGGGCCACCAGGCGTTGAGCATGTGGTCGTTCTAGCTCAGCTGTAATACTGTTTGAGCTTTGTAGCATTCCAAGGTCGAGGGAGTTGTACTCCGTTTAGATTTTCAAGGTAAGAAGCTCCTGTGCCCGTCTTTGCTCGGACGCGATATGGCCCTTCCTAGTTGGCGGCCAACTTTCCTTCTCGAGATTCCTTTTGATTCCTGCAGAGGACCAGGCTGCCGACTTCGAACTCGCGCTTGATGACCTTTTGGTCGTGGCGCAGCGTGATCTATTGTTTCAAACGTGCTTCTCGTAAAGCCGCGCCTTCGCGGATCTCGTCGACTAAATCTAGCTCCTCGAGCAGTGCCTCGTCGTTTGTTTCCTCCTCTAGGGAAATTGATGCTCTTGACTCTACGATTTCGACGGTATGACCGCCTACATTAGGTATGTTAGCAAAGCGGGATTCTCCCGTGGTTGAATGGAGAGTGGTTCGGTAAGCCCATAGCACGTTGTGCAATTCTTCCACCCACCTGTTCTTGGCTTCCCCGAGTCTCCGCCTGAGTCCTCGTAACAAGACCACATTCCTGACCCGCCGCCGTTGGTGCAGGGATGCTCGACGAGATGTGAAGTGGTGCTTGGTGCCCGGCCGTGCTAAGTGCGGAAGTTTTGATCGGTGAACTGTGTCCCGTTGTCCGTGACGAGGGCTTGTGGAATACCGAAGCGGGCAAGGACGTTTCGTTTGTAAAAACGAAGGATGTTGAAGGAGGTGATTTTGGCAAGTGCCTCGGCCTCTATCCATTTCGTGAAGTAGTCCACGGCCACTATGAGGTACTTGTTTTGGTAAGAGCCTTGCGTGAAAGGACCGAGTATATCCATCCTCCACCAGCTGAAAGGCCAAGGGGATGCGAGCGTCGTGAGCTCGTGAGGTGGTGCGATGTGCATGTCGGCGTGGCATTGGCACTTGTCGCATTTTTTGACGTGTTCTTTGGCGTCCCTTTGCATGGTGGGACAATAGTAGTCGGCGCGCAATGCTTTGCGGGCAAGAGACCGGCCTCCCAGGTGTTGGGCATTAATTCCTTCGTGGATTTCATGAAGGATGCCGGCCACCTTGGACTCCTCGACGCACTTGAGGAGGGGAATGAAGAAGCCTCGCCGATATAAATGCTGCTCGAGGACGACGTAAGAGCATGCACGACATTTGGGTAGCGGCGGCTTCTAACTTGTCAGTGGGCAACTCCCCGCGGGTGAGGTAGTTGAACACGGGGGTCATCCAGCAGTCTGCATCCCCGATCGCATTCATGTTGAGTGTCGCCGTGGACCTTTCGATGCTCGGTTGGGTGAGTGTTTCTTGTATCACTGACCGGTTTCCTCCCTTTTTCTTTATGCTCGCGAGCTTGGACAAGATGTCTGCCCGAGTGTTCTGTTCACGGGGGACGTGCTTAATCTTTGCTCGGTCGAAGCCCTTTAGTTTGTCCTTTACAAGGTGAAGGTACTCGATGAGGCTGTCATTTTTAGCCTGGTAATCTCCAAGGACTTGCGATGCGACGAGTTGGGAGTCAGTGAATATTCGGATGTCCTGAGCGCCTATGTCCTCGGCCAATCGCAGCCCTGCGAGCAGCGCTTCGTATTCTGCCCTGATTGTTGGATGTTGGGAAAGCCAGAGTTAAAGAATGCTCGATGAAGATGCCTTCTTCGTTTTCGAGGAGGACGCCGGCGCCACTCCCCGTTGAGCTTGAGGCTCCGTCGACGTGCAGGGTCCATCTGTTGCTCGCCTGGGGCGCTTGCTCGTGGACGGTCATTTCGGCGATGAAGTCGGCGAGCGCTTGTGCTTTCAAGGCTTTCCGTCCCTCATACTGAATGTCGAACTCAGAAAGTTTGAGATACCACCTCAGCATTCGTCCGGCCATATCCGGGCAGGCGAGGAGCTGCTTTACGGGCTGCTCTGTGCGCACGACGATGACGTGGGCGAGAAAATAGTATCGCAATATCCTAGCGGTGATAACGAGGGCGAGTGCGACCTTTTCAATTTGCTGGTATCTGGTTTCGGGCCCTTTGAGGGCTTTGCTCGTGAAGTAGATAGGTTTTTGCCCGTCTTCAGTTTCACGTATGAGTACTGCGCTCACTACTTCACTGGATATGGCTAAGTACAAATATAATGTTTCCCCGAGATGTGGCCGGGAGAGGACTGGTGGTTGCGAAAGTGCTTGTTTGAGGTGGAGGAGGGCTTGCTCGCATTCCTCGTTCCATTCGAAGGTCGGCCCCTTCCTCAATAATTTGAAAAATGGGAGTGCATGTTGCGCCGACCTCGCTACGAACCGGGATAAAGAGGTTAGCATGCCGATCAAGACTTGAATGGACTTCTTGGACCTGGGAGTGGGCAGTTCGGAGAATGCCCGACATTTGTCGGGGTTGGCCTCAATCCCTCGTTCTGTTAGGTAGAAACCGAGGAACTTGCCGGCCTTGACTCCGAACGTGCACTTCTCCGGGTTGAAGCGCATTCTGTGCTTCCGAGGTTGGTCGAAGACCATCTTCAGACGTGAAGCGTGGTCGTCCTCGGCTTGGGATTTCACGATCATGTCATCCATGTATACCTCGAGCATGTCGCCGATTTCGTTCTGAAATACCTTGTTCATCATTCGCTGGTAGGTTGCTCCGGCGTTCTTACGTTGTAGTAATAGTTCCCTGACTCCGTCATGAAGGCCGTGCAGGTCCTGTCGGCCATGTCCATGGGGATCTGGTTGTAACCTGAGTAAGCATCCAAAAAAGAAAGCAGTTTATAGCCGGCCGAGTTATCGACCAGTCTATCAATATTAGGTAAAGGAAAAGCATCTTTGGGACATGCCCGGTTGAGATCAGTGTAGTCAACGCACATACGCCATTTTCCATTAGATTTTTTAACGAGTACAACATTTGACAACCAAGTTGAATACTTGGCTTCAGAAATAAAATTTGCCTCTAGGAGGTCTTTTACAGCTTTATCAGCAGCCTCCGCTTTCTCGGGAGACTGCCTACGCCTACGTTGTACTATGGCCCTAGCGGCTAGATCTATGGCGAGCTGATGGCAGGCGACCTCAGGGTCGAGTCCGGGCATTTCCACTGCGCTCCATGCGAAGAGATCTGCATTCTCCCGAAGGCAAGCTCTGAGTTGCTTCTTTGCCAGGTCGGGGAGGTCGGCGCCGATCTTGACGCATTTGCTGGGGTCTTCTCCGAGGGGGACGAGCTCGAACTCGCCGTCTGGAATTGGGTGAAGTGGATCCGCGTCCCCTGCGTGTCCGTCTACTTCGTCCTTTGCAAATCTGGTGTCGAGGTCCACTGAGCTGACGTTGGGGCTCTGATCCTCCGCGGTTTTGGGGAGCTCGATCTGGGCGGTGTCTGACCCTTCCTTCTTGCTGGTGCGGGCGCTTTTGGGTCGACCAGGGTCTGTCCCCTGGCTGCGGCGTTGTGGCACCTCCTCGCAGCTTTGATATCGCCGGAGATGGTGGCGACGCGTCCCCTTTTGGTGTAGAACTTGAGCTTCAGATGGACGGTCGAAGGAACTGCTGTGAGTTCGGCCAGTGTAGTTCTGCCCAGAATAGCGTTGTAGAGGGAGTGACAGTCGATTACCAGAAAGTGGACTTTGACCTATCGTGAAGCAACATCCTCGCCGAAGGTGACGAGGAGCTCGATGTATCCCCAGGGTCGGGACGTGGAGCCGTTGAACCCCTGAAGGTCGGACCCCATGTATGGTGATAGATGAGATTCATCGAGCTAGAGTGTCCAGAATAAGTGGGTGTACATGACGTCGACCGAGCTGCCTTCGTCGACCAGGATCCTGTGAACTTCAAAGTTTGCCATTCTTGCTTTAATAATGAGAGGAATATGGGCGTTCGGCGGCGCTCCTCCGGGGAGTTCTTCCAGGTAGAAAGTGATCGACTCAGACTTGCCGTGGAACTGTTCGAGCGAGACCTCGTTGACTGGGGCCTTGTTGATCAGCTCGTTGAACTTTCTTTTGGCCGAGTTTATTGACAGTTGGGTGTCGCCACCACCGGAGATGACCATGGTCGAGGGGAATTCTTCCCATGGGCTATGGGTGAATATAGGGCTCTGAAAATCTTCGGGCCTAGTAACCGAGTACGCTATTTGATAGGGGCCGGAGTCCCCTTGTGGTCGGCCCTCGTCCTCGACTTCTTTGGTCTCCCGGCCACTTCGTGATCCTTCAGACTTTTTGTATTGTCCGAGTCTTCCGCCTTTGATTTGTGTTTCGATCGAGTCCTTGAGGTGGACGCAATCTTCGGTCAGGTGGCCGTGACTTCGGTGATATTGGCAATACTTTGTTCTGTCAGCGCCTGGTTTCGCAGGAGTGGGTTTCGGGCGTCTGACTCCTCCATCCTTGAACTCGGTAGCCGAGCATTCTGCTAGGATTCGCTCGCGGGAAGCGGTCAGTGGTGTGTAGTCGGCGAAACATCCAGCTGGACCTCGCTGATCGCGGGATTCCCGGGCCTATCCTCGCGCCGTTTTTCATCAGGGCGACGAGATGATCTTGCTTCCGGTCGTCGGTTATCCTGGTGAGCCTCGACTCCTTGAGTCCCTGGCGCGGTTGGCGGCTTCCTTCTCCTCGTATGTGATATAAGCGCGAGCTTTGTCGAGGAGGGCATCGAAGGTGGCTGGGGGCTCGATGCCAACGGCCTTCCTGAAATCTGTGCCGGGGAGGAGCCCTCTTTCCAGCAAGTATCGCTTCATTTGATCATTGCATGGCACTTGTATGGCTTCCCTGTTGAAGCGGTCAATGTACTCTCGGAGAGTTTCATCGCTTTTCTGAATGATGGCCTCGAGGGAGGCCTCGGTCTTCGGATGCCTGCGGGAGGCCGTGAATGTGCTTGTGAACTAGGCTTTGAGCTCTCTCCAGGAGTGTATGGACCCCGAGGGCAAGCTTTTATACCAGTCCATTGCAGTTTTCCTGAGGGTGGTGGGGAACAGCCTGCACTTGATTGGTCCTCCAACGTTGAGGTATTGGAGCATGGCTTCGAAACCGTCGATGTGGTCGATGGGGTCGTCTACTCCATCATAGCTGGCGAGTTGGGGCGGTTTCTCCATTCCCCGAGGAATTGGGGCATTCATGATGCTGGCGGATAGAGGACCGCGGGGGTCATCCTCGTCGCTCCGGTGGGGAGAGCGCGAGCGAGAGCGGCGCTGAGTTTTGGCGCGAGTATGCTTGCTCTTGGTCCTTCTTGACTCATTGGCTACCCGCTCACGTCGGGAAGGTGATTGAGGCTGTTCCTTGGGTTGTTCTTGGTCTCGCCGCTCGATCACGGGTCCTCTGCCTCGGGAACGGCGTGTCGGGCTGCGAGAGTCGTCCCACTTGTTTCTCCGCGGGGGAGTTCGAGAGCGATGTCGTCGAGGTGATGGTGACCACGAGTATGGTCGTCGATGTCTCCGCGGTGATCGGGAAGCTTGAGAACATGGAGCGTTCTCCACAGGTGAAAGCGGAGATTGGTGTTGTTGATTGCCGCGAAGAGGGCTGTGACCGTGGGATCGGCGTCGGGAGGTGGTTGCACTTCTTGGAAAACCGCGGGTTCAACTGCCCGATGGCGATTTGATTCAGCTCTGCGCTCGTCTCTTCGATAGGATCCGGTCGAGGAGGAGGCAGTTGGCCCGTCTCGAGGATCTCGCTCGGGAAAAGCGGTGTCGTTTTGCTCGGCGGATCGTCGTGAGGGGATTTTGCGTTGGTTGCAGTCGGCCATGACAAGCGGAGTTTTGTTTTGCTTTGGTCAATTGAATGAAAGTGAGGCGGGAAGCAAGATTCCCCAGAGGCGCCGCGATCGTACTGATCGAGGAAGATGTCTTGGCCTAATGCAGCGGTGGTCAAAGTGAAAGAGAGGGGTACACGCAAGATACTCGATGCCAAAGTAAGTAGGCGGAGAAAGCAAGCAAGTAAGAAGAGAGTAGAGAATGAGATGCGACCCTCTCAAGTGAGAGGTATTTATAAATTGGGCCAAGATCCGATTAGTGAAATCCAAGCCCACTGGCGGATTGCTAGAAACTTGCGTGTGCGGGAGGCCAGCACGTGGCCTCCTCCCTAGATTATCGTCCGGGAAATCCGGGTTTGTTCCGAAGTTCCTGGGAGGCGTGTGACGGTTGAGGAGACCTAGCAAACGGGTCCGATATTATCGGGGGGCACGTGGCAGTCAAGGACCATTGGCCACGTGGCCCCCGCATGGACACCCCAGGTTGTTTTCCAAGGGCAATTGGGCTTAGAATCTATTGGGCCTAGAGCGTGGGCCAGTCCAGAACAGGTTTTAATTGATGAATGATGTTGAATTGCGATGATATATGATGTTTTGTTCGGTGATGATCTTTATGATGAACATGAAATGAATATAACTTGATAATTTCATGATAACTAGGCGATGAGTATAAATGATGAGTTTTGTGATGATGTTTGCGACGATGGGCTTTTATGCCAAAAAGCGACGATAGGCTTTAGCCAATTTGTGATGATTTTATTTATGTTGCTTATGTTATTAGCATGGTTTGATGTTCTTGTTTGATGTTGTTGTTTATGATTGTCGTGTTGATTAGTGACGTATTAACGTGTGATAATTTCGTGGTGAGAAACGTTTATGTGTTGTTGTGACGATTTATGTCAATGAGGTTATGGAGATAAAGTGTAGATTATACACATTAGAATGACGATTAGAGTGAGTGAGTTTTGGATAAGTGTTGGAATTGCACTTATTAATCTATACCCTTTATAATTCCGAAACTATATATATATATATATATATATATATATATATTTTATCATGCCTTTTAACTATATGTTTTGGATTATCTCACCCTTTACTTGTTTTGCTGTTACCTTTATATTGGTAACGTGCAGGTTATGAAGACAGAGTTTATAGCTGCTATTAGTCGAGTCGGTGTCGCTCTGATACGTAGCACTCGGGGGGAATAATTATGTTGTCTTGTTGTTTTTCTTTTGTTGTTTTTCCTTTCGTAAATAAGAATCATACTTTATAAAAATATGATTTGTTAAGGGAGTTTAATAAAGAAGATGTTTTGATTTTTATGAATTAATTTATGTTTTTCGACGATGCTATGTATCCGAGATTTATACTTTAAAGCAAACTGTTTAAAGTGATTTGGTTTTGAAGGTGTGATGCCTTAGTATTGAGTTTATGAAATTTTAATTTACTCTGATTTTTACATATAAAACCTTGGGTAGAAATGGGGTGTTACAATAACAATAACTCATATCAATTTAAATCAACTACACACATCGCTAAACACTCAACACCTCCGCAACATAATTCATTAATAACTTACCAATTCATTAATAAATTACCAACCAATTCAACATTACTTCGACATATCAACATCCAAAACAATAATAACTATATCATAATTACTCTTGGATATCAAACATCACATTATCACCTTAACAAAATCTTCCACACAACCAGCAGCAATTGCAACATCAGTCCTTCCAACCTTCTCAACTTATTACTACAACATAAACAACGGTTAGGAAAAACTAATTAATAATACTGGATTGTTAAATAACACTACGACTCGACAACTTTGGTCGGACGGACCGACCTGCTCTGATACCACTAATGTAACACCCCAATTTCTACCCGGTAATTGTAATAAATTAGAGTATAAAAATTTCCAAACAACAATTGGGATATCACATTCTCAACTTAAAACACAACCTGTATTTTCATTTAAACCAGATGCATAACACTTTTAATCAGAAAGATGAACTCAACAACATGTTTAGTCTTTAAACATAACATCTTCATCAAAACTCAAACAAACTCAAAACAATCAAACTTCTTGATAAAACAACTTAAAACTCCAAAAGCGGAATAATAATAATCAACGATAAAAAAAAACATGCGCTCATCTCCCCACGAGTTCTATTTATCAAAGTGACAACACCGACTCGAACTAACAACGACTAGAACTTTATTCTTCATTACCTGCACGTTATCCACGTAGAGGCAACATCACAATATAAGAGTAAGATATCTAACAATCTAATAAATCGTATGATAAATAATATATGACAGAATTTAGATAATGTAAATCACCGCTTCACAACTTATTCGCACAACCAACAACCACAACATAATCATCAACGTAATATAACGACAACAATTTATCGACACAATAATATTTATCACAACATATTCTTCAACATAACACAACAACAAATTCACCACCATAACAACTCAAATATGCAACATGTGATGCAACAACTTATTCAACTGCACATGTATGTGGTACCATTGGCGAAGAACTCCCATCATGTTTTCCATCAAGGCCAAGGTATAAGCCTTCATCATCATCGTATTTTCCATCAAGGCCAAGGCATAAGCCTTCTCACTAATTTTGTTAATCCAGGCCAACGTGGTGTCAATCTGAGACATTGCAAAGATGCAAATGTATGTGACTCAATGAATGCAACAATCACAGACGCAACAATAACAATTAACATCGCAATTAACATCGAAATTAACATCTCAATTAACATCGTAATTAACGTCCTAATTAACATCGCAATTAACGTCGCAAGACATAAGTCTATATCAACATTGTTACCAATAAATAGAGGTAACTCATCATCACTAACTTTCCTGCAATATCCCATTATCCACAAAATTTATCACATAATCATAACATCACAACACATCACAAGGCAAAACAACAACACAGAGTAACGTACCAAATTTCATCACAACCTGCAACTTCGCAATTATTATCAACATCATCACAAGCAAATAACAATAGTAATTCAATGGAAATAACACAACACAATCTATCACCTGCAAATTCACAATTTACGACAAATATATAATTTATTCAATACTCTTAACTCATAAAAATATTACAATAATATATAATTATAACTTGACATAATTCTCAATGAATTATAAATCACTCTACCAAATCCCTACAATTCTAAAATAACTCTAAGATGCTCAAAATTGCTCTACCAACAACTCTTGTATATAAAATAATATTTATGAAAAAAATTGGTTAATGGTATGACTTAAATAATAGAAAAACAACTCTATAAAGGGTCAAATACCTTTATCTTTTATTCTACGACTTATTAGATTTAATTTTAAACAACTCGAAAACAACGCTGACAACTCTAAACATGTCAGAATCACCTAAAACAATTAAAGTATGACTCTTAATAACTCAAAATAACTCATGACAATTTTATTGACAACTATAAAAACTCCATTGACAATTCTGTTAACAACTCTAATGAAATAAACATTAAATTAAATTAATCAATTAACTCAAATAGTTATATCTAACTCAAAACTCCTAAAAAATAATTATACTTAGTAATAATAAACAATTTTTATAATAATAATAACAATAATAATAATAATAATAATAATTATTATTATTATTATATTATAAACTAATAATCATACATATATAATATTAGTTGAGTTGAAATATATAATAGCAGTATTTCACTTATCCTAATGTGACACTACAGTAATAATTACCAACATGGAAAAACAATTGCAAAGGAAACTATATAAAAAGTAATGGAATCTTGCACACAGTGGGTGCCACTCGACACTCCTTTACTAATTATGTGTGTGCAGTTCAACACAATCCCCTTATTGGGGTGTGCTGTTAGGTAACCGGTTTCTTCCCTGCAAAATATTTTGGTTTCTTTTGCAATTTTTCAATTCTATTTTCCCGCCTCTTACGATTAATTACCAGCAATAATTTTCCATTCCCAACATCAATTAAGCAACCAATTCCAACACAGAAAATCACTACCTTCATAAACAGAACAACTAAGAATGCCCGGTAAATTTCCCATTACCCTAATTCCCACATACTACTCATCATATCACCCATTAGAAAATTATAACCCCACCCTTACCTTGAATTGAAGGCCGCTCTACGGAGTTCCGATCGAATTTCGGTTTGGCTTTCCGTCTACAATTTTCTCCCGACGACAGTTTTTCTACCAAGCCTATTCCTCTTCTTCCCAATTCTTCTCTTCTTTCACTTATGATTCCTTTTGCTTATCCTTGTTTTCTAACAACTTATATACTAATATTCTATTATTTAAAATAAACCTAATGATAAATCTTAGTACACTAATGGGCCTAAATTCTACACTCCCACTTTACTTCATACTACCACCAACACAAGTCCATCAATTATTCTAATTTTATTATTATTACTAATAGTCAACTAATATTATTATTATTATTAATCTATCTACTAATCAACTAATTATATTAACGTCTCTTATAATAACACCAATAATTCTCAATCTTCGACTAATTCCAACCAATATTTCCTTAAATAATTTAATTAAATAATGAATTATATTTCCGGGCGTTACAAGTATGCCCAAAAGTGGAGAGATCTAGAAGGAAGAGTTCAACCTCCCTTGTCTAACAGGGAATTGGTTGATATGTTCATGGGTACGTTAATAGGTCCATTTTTCAATCATCTGATTGGAAATTCTTCAGTCGGATTCACCGGCCTGATATTGACAGGAGAACGTATTGAAGCTGGAATCAAGAGTGGGAAGATTTAGGTAGAGGCATCTTTGTGTGCCGTGAAGAAGTCTTTTGGTGGGGAGAAGGAAGCCAATGATCTGTACATCCAGAAGAGTCGTGATAAAAGTAATCGCCATCAATCTGTGGGGGCGGTTCTGATCTCCAATCCTGCGTCAATGCAACCTATACAAGATAATACGCGTAGATAAAACGCACCGAGAAGATAATTTACAAGGATTAACCTGCCATTGTCTCAAGCATTCCAACATATGTTGAAAGTAGAGCTAATTACTTTAAGTCCTCCCCAACATGTTAATATGTCATCTCCTAAATACAATCCAAATGCAAGGTGTGCATATCATTCCAATAGTGCAGGATATGATACGAACAACTGTTGGACTCTGAAGAACAAGATTCAAGACATGATTAAAGCTTAGGAGATTGAATTCGACCCTCCTGTTAAAATTCCAAATATGATTAAATCACCCATGTCTAACCATGAAAGGACGTCAATGTTGTTGATGATGACTCTTACGTTTTTGCTGTGAGTGAGTTGAGCACTCCCCTGATGACTGTCAAGAAGCAATTTTTGCAAGCAAGTTTATTTCTGGGCTATGTTGAAAATTGTTGCTAATGTTCATCTCAATCTAATGGGTGTGTACGGTTGAAGATAGATTTTCAGCGCCTGATGGACAACCGAGAAATGTTGTTCATTAAAGCTCCGTCTGTAGAAGGTTTGTGCGAAGATGTTTCCGGAGGTTTGAAGATTGAAAACATGGAGTGACAAGGCTACGAAGAAGAAATTTTTCCGGAGATCCGGGACACCTTGGGGCATCTGTAACACGGTGGGAGAACTGACTTGTTTGTTTTGCGTTTGATCGCAAATGTTGCAGATAGCAAGAGTCGCCACCGACTTTTCTTTTATCCAATTAATGGAAGGAGAAAAGAACATGAAAAGACCTTCGTTAGATTCTGAGTAAGGGAGTTGGTTATGAAAAGGGAAGGTGTTAGCACCTTTTCCATCCGTATTTATCTACGGGCTCTTAATTGCTTTAGCTCACTTTAAATTGCTTTTTTGTGTGTGTTTGAAAAGAGTTTTGAAAAGGGTATTTCGCTTTGACTTTGTAATGATTCACGCTGGAATGTATACGAAGTGTTTGGAAATGCTTGGTTTTGGAAAAGTTCTTGAGAAAAGTGTGAGGTGTAAAAAGAATGTTTTAATTGAGCAACCAAAAGAGACTTATTACCCACTCAAACGGTCGTTTCCGTGTTATTTTGCTTTCCTTTAGAATAACACTATCCATACCATTAGTTGGTAGGTAACCCTATTCGTTGGATGTAAAGGGACACTCGAAGGGAAATCAGATGGTCATAGAAGGCAACTTGTAGGAGTATCCTAGGACATTCGTAGGGACGATCATCACTTTTCGTAGGCAACAACCGAGGGACTAGATCATGTATTCGTTTAGGCAACATTGAGGGACTGTGATGATATTTCCTAGGCAACCGTGCTAAGATACCCCCACGTTCGAGGGACTTGACCATTTATAAGGCAACGAGAGAGAATGCCCTAGGGGGTGCATGTGTGAGAAGAGTGTATCGTTTTCATATATTTTATCTTGTGATTAGTGATCTATGTTAATTTTATCTTTCCATACACGCCTAATTACTAGCAGTTTAATAGGTGCAGAAAGTAAATTGCGGAAATATAAAGGGTCCTACGCTATTACATGGCTTTGGGGCAGATACATAATAAGAGGTGCGGAAAGTAAAATCCTACGCTATTAGATGATAAAAAACTTGCAACCTATACATCCTTTCTAGAATTTAAAATGCAAGAAAAAATAAATAGCAAGAAAGAAAACTAGTCCTAATATTTTTGGTATTTTTTAAAATTAGAGTTTATGTGAAAAAACAACCTAGTTCTAGTTGATTTTCATTAATTAAGAAAACATTAGTGAATACTAACCTAAATTAATTAAATTAGTTAAAAGAAAATATTTTGTGAAATTATCTAATTACCCTAATTAATTAACCTAATTACTAATTAAATTAATTAAGGATTTTTTAAGAAAAAATAAAAACATAAAATAAATAAAAATATGAGAGAAACCAAAAAAAACATGCTTCTGGCTGGCAGAAGCTATCCCAGAAGCTGGAGCTTCTGGAGGTTTCGATGCTGAAGGCGGACCCATAAGCTGGAGCTTCTAGAGTTTATAGTGCTGGAGGCGCCCAGAAGCTGGAGCTTCTAGGGTTTTGATGCTGGAGGGGTCCAGAAGCTGGAGCTTCTGGGGCGTGACTTCTGGAGATCTGGAAACCTACAAGGTAAATAATGAAAAAAATAGCAAAAGGTGGGGTTTGAACCCACGGCCTGATTGAGACAATGACATAGTGCGCGCGCAAGGGGAACCGCTGGGGCGGTAATACATCCATTCATCCTTCTGAACCCATAAATAGGTAAGGGTTATAAGCTTCTGAGTCAGAAGCACCGAAATGGTGCTCCGGTCATCTTCTCCGATTGGCATCAATTATCAAAAACTTGTAAAATGCATCAATTTATGAAAAGTAAAAGCCCAGATTGACTATATAGGACCCTACGATCACGATGGTAAGGTTTGTTTGTCCTAAAATAGCCTGTATCGTGGAAACCAAATCTTCATTAAGTTCATGCCCTAACAATAGCATCTAGTGATTTACACGTCAAAACTTGTGGAGGATGGATCAAACCTGTTCTAACAAACTTCATGAACATATTAGCATGGTTAAATATCATGTAAACAAAGTAAAATGCAAAATACGATTTCAAGAAAATATGCAAACGGATGCTCATGAATGGCACGATTCAACATGTTTTGGCCATGGATAATGATCCATTCTTACCCTACTATACCCCAGGAACAAGAATCAATGCTTGGAAGCACTTGAAACCTGCTGGAAGTTGGAATACGATTTTGCCAACTTTGAGAAAATTTTGAGAATTTTTAGGGTTTGTGAGAAGCATGGTTGCGTGTAAGAGGTGTCTAAAGAGCTCTTTGTCTTGTAAGAGTGCTAGGTATATATAGGAGAGTAGAATTAGGTCAAGGCTTTAAGAAAATATTTTCCTTAAATGGAGAATATTTGAGTTGAAAATTGCACCAAATCTTTCCAATCTTGATCAATCTCTTCCTCAATCTTCTTGCAAAATTGTGACTTGTAATGAGCTATCTTGAACCCCAAGTCTTGCAAATATCTATTGACTTGCCTTATCCTTTATTTTGCATTTTATTTAATTAAATTTGAATTTAAGCTATTAAATTCAAAAAATAAATAAATAAAAGAGTGAGAGGCGTCGCATGCAGCATAATGGCCATGGATAATCTTATGGTCAAGTTTAAATCATAAAATCTTAGGCCCATTTGAAATTTTTTGGCTTTTGCTAGGTATTGTTCTTCATGCACCTCCTCAAAAATGCTCAACTTGCACAATTTGTATCTTGCTCAATTTACAACAGTTTTGGGTGTTCTTGGACTTTTTGGAAAGCTCTAGATGTCTTCTAAACAGGCTTTTTAGTTTCATCTTAATTGGAGTTTCCATTCTCATGGAAACTTCTTTGCAAAAAGATGACTTTTGTTGACTTTTCTAGAAGGACCTATAATGTCTTGATTCATATTTTTCAAATGAAGCATTTTCTGCCCAAGCTTGTGGGACATGAAGTTGTAGAGAATTGAATTCTCTTAAAAATGAGCTTTGGTGGAGAAATTTATAATGAAGCATGTGAAAGTTATGCTTGGTCAAAGTTCTGTTGACTTTTGTCTAGAGAAACCCTAATTTGGAAATTAGGACTTTTGATCAGATCTTGACTTTTCTTGATGAATCATGATCAACTTTTGAATAAATGATGAATATGACTTTAAAATATTGATGTTGACCAAAAATTATAAAGTTTGATTGTATGTTGACCACAGTTGACTTTTTGTCTAACACAGTTGGTTTTCAGCTATCTGAGCAATTAGATGAGCCATTTAGACTTGTAAGACTTGACAGTGATCCCTTGGAACATAGGATGAGATTTGATGACCACTTGAAGCATTAGAAGTCCATCTTGACTTGAGAATGGCAAAACCCTAGCTTGGATCGATTGCTTAGGAAAGGGTTTGTCTAGTCAGCCCTTGTGAAATCCTTTGAGAATTGAGATGTGAATTGTCTTGAGAAGTAGGAGGGAAATTTTTTGGGTATAACAGCATCCGAGTGGGAAATTTGATTTCATGGTAAAATATACCGCCCCTGAAAATTCAAAAATTTCAATCGAAGACATCCAACAAACTGGATGGGGAGATGATGACTATCCCGAAGTACGTGCTGATGAAATCCATGCTATAGAAATGTTTCCAAGAGTTTGAAATTTGAACACGTGAATGTGATAAGAATCACTTCCAAAGGTTCTGTGAAGATTACTTCTACACCCAGAGTTGCTCCTTTCATTATCACCACACCTGGGCTAGTCCCATATTTCTCTAACAAAGCTATACCTCGGAATTATAGAGACGAAGTTTACTACCATGGCGTCAAGCAGGGGCCATTGGCCATTAAAGAGAGTAATGTTAAAGTTGTTAATCCTGATGTTGACAATATTGTTGGATCAAGTAAAGTAACCATAACAGGAAGGGTTTTCTCTCCAGAAATCTCTCCTCCGAAAGATACCGCTACACCAGTCTGTATCCCTACCACTGAGCCTACCACTAAGGCTCGGGGCAAGGAAAAAGTGTCCAAGCCTACTTAGACGGAGGAACCAAAAGAAGTTGTTGAAGATGCCTCAAAGCAAGAGATGGAGGAAATTTTAAGAATTATCAAGAAAACTGATTACAATGTTGTTTAACATTTTGAGCAAACCCCATCCAAGATATCTATGTTGGCTCTGCTATTATGCTCTGAGGCCCATGCTCAAGCCTTAGTGAAGTTCTTAAATAATGCTCATGTGCCGCAAGAAGCCTCGCCTGATCAATTTGAAAATTATATTGCTAGCCTGACTTGACTCATGCGGGAAGAAAACATAACAAGGCCCTGCACGTCTATATTGAGTGCAGGGGCACCACATTATCTCATGTGTTGGTAGATATTGGCTCTGCTTTGAATGTCTTACCGAATGGTGCTTTGGATAGAATTAATGTTAAAGAGATTATGCTAAAACCTAGTGATATAATTGTGAGAGCTTTTGATGGTTCAAGAAGAACGGTGCTTGGAGAACTTAACCTACCAAATAGAGTGGGTTCTTAAGTTTTTGACTCTACTTTCTTTATGATAGATATTCTCCCGGCTTATTCCTGTTTACTTGGAATCCCCTGCATACATGGAGCAGGCGCTGTTACTTCTACCTTACACCATAAGTTGAAATATCCAATGAATGGGAAGATCGTTACAGTTTATGAAGAGAAAGAGTATATGGTAAGCCACCTACATTCTTTTAGATATGTTGAGATGGATGGTGAATTATTTGAAACTCCCTATCAAGCCTTTGAAGTAGTTCCTTTAGAAATTCCTGTTGCTCAAGTTACTCTTGTCACTCGTAAGGTTACTAGGGTCGAAGAAGGCGGATGTACTATTTGGGGTTAGTTGCCTGACTTTCGTTTCAAGTATGATAAGTTTGCTTTGGGTTTCACTTCAAAAGTTGAATATGGTGCGTCATGAGCGTCTTTGGTGGGCCACCATTCCGCATAGGCGAGGAAAGGTTCCATGCTCTAGAATATAACAACGGTGATTACAACCTTGAAGACTGGATTTTACCTACTATCAGCGGTGGACTCAACAGTTGGACGACAAAGGACGTTATATCAATCACCTTTAGTCAGGAGAAATTTTTTTCCTATTTTTTATGCAACTAAGGTTTGTTATGTAATTACGAACAATAAGCGTCAAGCCTAGTGCCTTACAGAACACGATGGCCCATTGTGAGGATTGTTATTTGTCATTCGCGTATTTTCATTCAATAAATCATTGGACTTTTGCATTCAAATTTTGCACTCTGTCTTTTCTTTTACTTTACTAGGTATGTGTTCTTACACACCCTAATAATCGGAGATCCATATCCACTCTGGAGCCATTGATGACAATTCTCCTATTGCCATATATGACTTTGAAAATCCGATCTACCAAGTGAAGGCGAAGGTGAGGAAGATTATGAAGTACCGAGAGCTTTCTATATTTCTGACCCGGAGGAAGACCTATACAACCACATGAAGAGCCATTCGAGATTGTGAACTTAGGTACCGAATAGGATAGAAAATAAGTCAAGATAGGAGCTAGTCTTGAAAGTAGTGTCAAAGAAAGGTTGATCCAGATGTTACGTGACTACATTGAAGTTTTTGCGTGGCCTTATGAATATACACCTAGGTTGGATACTGATATTGTGATCCACCGCTTGCCAATGAATGAAGGATTTCCTCCCATAAAGTAGAAGGTTCCTTGTATATGTCCTGAGATGTCCGAGAAAATTAAAGCTGAAGCTTTGACGTAGTTCAATGCAGGTTTCTTAGTTGTTACTTCCTATCCGTAATGGGTTGCAAATGTAGTGCTAGTGCCTAAGAAGGATGTCAAGGTACATATGTGTGTGCATTACTGAGATCTGAATAGGGCGAGTTTGAAAGATGATTTTCCGCTTCCACATATCAATGTTTTGGTCGACAACACCGCTCATCATAATGTATTCTCTTTCATGGATGGTTTCCTCGGTTATAATCAAATCAAGATGGATCCCGAGGATATGGAGAAAACCACTTTCGTTACACAATGTGGCACTTTCTGTTACAAGCTTATGCCTTTCGAGTTGATGAATGCTGGTGCAACATATCAGCGTGCCATGTAACTTTATTCCATGATATGATCCATCACGAGGTAGAGGTCTACGTCGACGACATGAAGGGCATAAAGAGCTGTGAGCTTCGAACTGTGATACGGTGAACTGACTTTTTAGTTTTTGTATCGCAAATGTGCGGATAGCAAGAGTCGCCACCGACTTTTATTTTATCAATTAAGGGAAGGTAAAAGTACGAGAAAAGACCTTCGTTAGATTACGAGTGCGGGAGAATGGTTATGGGAAGGAAGGTATAGCACCCCTTTCCATCCGTAGTTATCTACGGGCTCTTGGTTGCTCTAGATCACTTTAAAATTGTGCTTTCTGTGTGTTTGATAAAAATGTTTTGAAAAGGCATTTCTCTTTGACTTTGTAATGATTCATGTAGGAATGTATACAAAGTGTTCGGAAATGTTTCGTTTTGAAAAGAGTTTGAACTTTGACAAAAGTGTGAGGTGCGAAAAAAGCATTTGGTAAAGCGAGCAACTAAAAGTCTTATTACCCACTCGGAATTGGTCGTTTTCGTGCTTCTACGTTCCTTTAGAATAGAGCTAGTCGTACCATTAGTTGGTAGGTAACTCCATTCGTTGGATGTAAGCGGGACATTCGAAGGGACATCAGATGGTCATAGAAAGCAACTTGTAGGAAATATCCTAGCACATTCGAAGGGACTATCATCATTTTCGTGAGCTACAATCGAGGTCAAGATCATGTATTCGTGGCGACATCGTGGGTCTATGATCTTTGTATCGAAGGGACTATGATGATTTGTTTGGAAAAGCGGTGCTAGAATACCTCTACGTTCGAGGACATGACCATTTTGAATTCGTAAAGACAGCGAGAAATTACCTAAGGGGTGCATGTGTGAAGAGAGTGTGTTGATTCAAATATTTTATCTTGCAAATTAGTGAGCTATGTTGATTATTATCTTGCCATACGCCTAATTACTAGCAATTTATAGGGTGCGGAAATTAAAATGCGGAATGTAAAGATGCGGAAAGGTAAATCCTCGCTATTACAAGGCTTTGGGGCGAGATACATAATTTAAAATGCGGAAAAATAAAGGCCTAATTCAAACTATTACATCCCATATACGATTACATTATTGGAAAAATAAAATGATAAAGAAAAATTATGCGAATCGGATCAACCTGCAAGAGAATGAGAAATCGGAAAATGCGATATGAATCGAACAAGAGAAAAAATATTAGAAAAATGCAAATTTTAAAATAAGAAAAATATGTCATGCTGGAAACACTATAAATATCTTAAAATAAATTTTTGGGATTTTTTTGGATGTATTTTAATAATAAAAAATGAATTAAAAGTGATTTAAATGCAAAATTATGAATAAAAATAAATATGCATGCAAAATTATATTTTTTAATTTATTAAATTAAATAAAGATTTTATGAAAATAATGTCAAAAGAAAAATAATTTTTGATGATTTTTTAATGCAGAAATAAAATTATGAAATTAATTAAAATAGATGCAAAAATATTAAATAATGAAAAATATGAAAAAAATATTGAGTTTGTGAAAAGGAAAACAAAACCGGTCCCTGGAGGGATCGAACTCGTGACCCTTTGAGGAATCAGGGAGGGAAGCCTTTACCACTCGCCATGTGTGCATCGTGTTTGAAAAGTGAGTGGAATCAAAACACGCGTCGCCTTCTGCCTCTCTCGCCGACTTCATCTTACCTTTTGAATTTTTGAAAGATAGCGTCGGCTCTTGCTCGACGCTACAGAATAACAAATTCAAACATCACACACAAGTAATATAAATGCATTCTAAAGGCATGGTTCAATTCACAGGATCATTCGACGCATTGGTATAGGTCTTATAGTCCAATTTTCTGTTTAAAGAAACCCTAAATCGACCTCGAAACCCTAGTAATGGTGATATCGTTCACAGCCATGGAAATTCGATTAAAGCACCAGCTTGCAAACACATCACTAATCACAAAAACAAACACAAATCATGTTAATAATGCATGAATGAAAGAATACGATTTTGAAATTTCAAGAACAAACCAATTTGGTTCACGATTCTTGATGGTTTTGGCAAAGTAAAGGTGCGGAATGCTTCGAGGATGTCAAGGAATATGTTTGAATCCTCAAAATCGTTTGAAAGTGGCTGGATCGATGATTGCTAGTAGCTTGAAGGTCACGGATTTTTGAGTTCTAGGTTAGGGTTCTTGAGCCAATTTTTTCGTCCTCTCTTGATAGGTATGCATCATATATTTATACTGGATGGATTTGGGATGGTTTTGGAAGAGAATCAATCAACATTCAAAGCAAATCAAATTTGATTTTGTAAAAATCAAATTTTCAAAATGATTAATTTCAATCCAATCTTGCCATATTGATCAAATTTCGAAATTTCCTGGCCTTTCTGAGTTGCTTGAGCCTCAAGGAAGGAATAAAAATCAATCTTGCAATTAATTTTGATTTTATACTTTATTTTTGAATTTAATTTGTATTTAAATGAATAAATTCCAAATTAAATAGAAAAATAAAATAAAAATTCGTGGCATTGGGCTTGGATATTCCTAATTGTATGAGGAATAAGTTTGGATGAAGAAAAAGCAAGCCCATTTGCAAAAAATTTGATTTTTAGAAGTATTTCTCTTTGTGCATTCCTTCAAAATTTCCCAACTTGTGAATGGTGTATCTTGCTCAATTTTCCACATTTTTGAGTGTTCTTGGACTTTTTGGAAAGCTCTAAGAGTCCTCTAACCAACCTCTTTGGTCTCATCTCAATTGGAGTTACCATGCTCAATATATCTTCAAAACAAAAGTTGACTTTTGTTGACTTTGAAAATGACTGTAATGTTTTGAGCCATACCTCTCAAATGAAGCATTTTTGGACATTCTTGTGAGACATGAAGTTGTAGAGAATTGAATTTCCTTCAAAACAAGAGGTGGTGGAAAAATTTAGAAAGTATGAAGAAGTTATGATCGATCAAAGTTCGATTGACTTTTCACCTAGAAACCCTAATTTAGAAAGTTTGACTTTTGAGCAAATCTTGAGTTTTCTTGATGAATCATGATCAACCCTTGATCAAATGATGAATGTAACTTCAAAATGAGGATGTTGACCAAAAATTATGAAGTTTGGTGTATGTTGACCACAGTTGACTTTTTGTCCAATTCAGTGATTTTTAACCATCGAGCAATTATCGAGCAATCTTGACTTGTAAGGCTTGAAACTTGACATGGAAAATCTTTGAAGCATATGAGGAGGCATGAAGACCAATAGAGATGTTGGAAGTCCATCTTGACCTGAGAATTGCCAAACCCTAGTTTGGGTTGATTGTCTAGGAGAGAGTTTGTCTGATCAACTCTTGAGGAATCCTTGAGTAAGGATGTATGAAATATCTTGAGAAGATGGAGGGCAAATTTTGGGGTATGACACGAACCTAATGATATAGGGACTTTCAGACCAAATCAACGCCATCATTGAATTCGCAGCCCTCGAATTAGGGGGTATGGTCCCTTGTTTGCATTTATTTTCATTGTTTTGCTGGTTTGGCATTTTGATCGATCGGAGAAGACAATCGGAGTTCAACTCTGGTGTCTCTGACTTGTGTTGACTGGCGAGGAGGAGGTGTGGCTTCCTTTGATTGGTTCACTCAAAACCCTGGGGTCCCACATGCGCGCGTTTTTTATTTGAATTGATATTAGGAAATAGGATTCACATGTGTGTGTGTGTATATATATATATATATATATTTTTCAGTATTTTCTTATTTTTCACAGGTAACCGATACATATATTCAGAGGCGTCATTATAATGTCACATGCAAGTGGCGCAGTGGTCTAATTTTGAACTTGTGACCCCAAGGTCACGAGTTCAACACTCCCAAGGGCCAACCTAATTTTTTACCACTGAATTCCTTCACTTTTCTTATTTCTTTTCACTTTTAATTTCTTTTAATTTTCTTTCACAAATTATTTTTAATACTTATTAAAACCCCTAAAAAATATTTTAATTTCAGATTTAGGTTTAAAAAATGTTTAATTAATTTTAGGCACAAAAATATTTTATTTTTCTTTTAATTTAAAATTATTTTCATAATTAGTTGATAATTAACTTTTTATTTGTTTCTTATTTAAAATCAACGCCAAAAAATACCAAAAATATTTTTCTTTAATATTTAGGTTGTTAGAATACTTTTACATTTATTAGAATATTTTCCTAATTATTTATTTATTTATTTATTTCGCATTTAAATATTAGAAATCGATGTATAGGTCGCATGAATATTTTTGTAAAAGCGTAGCTCTTTACTTTTCTCGCTTTTTCTCTATTATGTAACTGCTCATGAGATGTAATATCCTAGGTTAAATTTCCTTTATGTCCTCCTTATTATGTAACTGTCCCGAAACCATGTAATAGTGTCATACCCCAAAATTTGCCCTCCTATTTCTCAAGACATTTCTCATATCCATACTCAAGGATTTCACAAGGGTTGACCAGACAAACCCTCTCCTAGACAATCAACCCAAACTAGGGTTTGGCTATCCTCAAATCAAGGTGGTTTTCCACATCTCCAGTGGTCATCATGCCTCATCATATGCTTCAAAGAATCTCCATGTCAAGTTTCAAGCCTTACAAGTCAAGTTTCCTCAGACAATTGCTCAGATGGTTGAAAATCAGTTGTATTGGACAAAAAGTCAATTGTGGTCAACATACAGTCAAACTTCATGATTTTTTGTCAACATCAATATTTGAAGTGATATTTATCATTTGATCAAGATTTGATCAAAAGTCAAAGTTTCCAAATTAGGGTTTTTGAAGAAGAGGTCAACAGAACTTTGACCAGGCATAACTTTCACATACTTTATCAAAAAAATTTCCACCAGCTCTCATTTTGAAGAGAATTCAATTCTCTACAACTTCATGTCTCACAAGCTTGGTCAGAAAATGGTTCATTTTTAAGATATGGATCAAAACATTATAGGTCCTTTTCAAAGTCAACAAAAAGTTAACTCTTTGTAAAGAAGTGTTATTGAGCATGGAAACTTCAATTGAGATGAAACCAAAGATTTTGTTTATAGGACATCTAGAGCTTTCCAAAAAGTCCAAGAACACCCAAAAATGTTAAAAATTGAGCAAGATACACCTTGCACAAGTTGAGCATTTTTGAGGAGGTGCACAAAGAGAAATATGTGACAAATGCAATTTTTTTTCAAATGGGCTTATAATTTTATGATCCAAACTAGATCATAATGTTATCCATGTCCTCTTTTCACTTTGCCACAACCTTTTCTTATTTTTTTTAATTTATCTTTGAATTTAAAACATTTTATTCAATTTTAAATTAAATAAAATATGAAAGCAAGGTATAAAACAAGTTGGGTTGGATTTCTATCTATCTTGAGGACCAAGGAAGCCCACAATACATGCCAAATTCGTGCAAGATCAAACAAGGAAGAGAAAATCAAATTTTGAAAAGATTTGATGAAAATTAACAAGAAAATATTTTTGCATTCAAAGCCATATCTTTTTTCATTCTTTTTGATCAAATCTCTTGCCCTATAAATACATAACACATTCACAAGACCAAGGGACGAAACCCTAGCCTCATGAGCCAACCCTAAAAATCACAAATTTCTCTCAAAGTTGCAAAATTCGTATTCTATTTTCCAACCAATTTCAATCAAATCCAAGCACTCCATCGTGCTCCTGAGGTATCATAGAGTAAGTCCAGGCCAAGAACCATGGCCAAACATGCCTGAATCATGCTATACATGAACATACTTTTGCATACTTTTCTTGAATTTATGTTTTAATATTTATCGTGTTTTGTCTGAAACTAACCTTTGCAATGCACTCCTGAGACATCATAGAACAGGTCTGGACGATTACATGAAGCTTTTAACAACCGGAATGTGATTTTTCATTGTTAGGGCAGTTTGAGTTGCTTGTTTTGAAACTCATCATACAGGCGTTTTCAGGCCAAAACGATGGCACCATTGAACTCACAGGGGTCGAATTAGGGGGATAGGGTTCTTCTTTTGCTTTAATTTTGTCTATTTTGCAGGATCGGCCGTCGTGATCGCTGGAGAAGACGACCGGAGCCATAGCTCCAGCGTCATTGACTTGTCTAGACTCAGCCGAGGCTGGCGTGGTGTAATGATGTGATCTGATTCGTTCTCACGTTAATACCAGGGGCCCACGTTTGACTGTGTTTGAAAATCCCAAAATATAACACGTTGTAACACTTATAACCAATTGCTTGCAGGTTTATAACACCAAGACAACTTGGGTCAGATGGTAAACACGCGCTTGGTATATCCAGGAGGTTCTGGGTTCGATCCTGGCTTCCTCACTTTATTTTTTACCACTTTGCAAACTAACACTTTTTTTATATTTTTCTATCTTAATTTAATTCTTTTCTAATAATTTTCTCATGCATTAAAAAATCACCAAAAATATTTTCTTTTAGCATTTAGGTCAGAAAAATATTTATTTAATTCTTGACATAAAAATTAATATTTTTGCATGCATATTTTAATTAATCGTTAATTAACCATAAAATTGACTTTTAATCACTTTTTTCTCATCAAAACCAATCCAGAAAATTCTCGAAAAATTACTATATCATCTAAATAAGATTACTAACCTAAAAAAACCTTTTTCTACTAATATCCAAAACATTTTGCTAACATTTTCTTATTATTCTGATTATCCATTTCTTATTCCGCATTTACAATTCTAGAAAGGATGTATAGGTCGCAAAGTTTTTATCATGTAATAGCGTAGATTTACATTTTCTGTGATTACTTTCCGCACTCCTATATTATGTAACTGCCCCCAAAGCCATGTAATAGCGTAGGACATTTACTTTCCGCACTTTACTTTCTGCAATTTACTTTCCGCACCTTATAAACTGCTAGTAACTAGGTGTGTATGGCAAGATAAAAACGAACGTATATCACTTCTAATTTCAAGACAAAATATCTGAATTCAACACACTCTTTTCACACATGCACCCCTTAGGGTATTCTCTCTCGTTGCCTTTCAAATAAATGGTGAAGTCCCTCGAACGTAGAGGTATCCTAGCATCGTTGCCTACAAACCTATCATCATAGTCCCTTCGATACAAAGATCATAGACCCACGATGTCGCTTACGAATACATGATCTCGTCCCTCGATTATTGCCTACGAAAAGTGATGATCGTCCCTTCGAATGTGCTAGGATACTCCTACAAGTTGCTTTCTATGACCATCCTATGTCCCTTCGAATGTCCCATTTACATCCAACGAATAAGGTTACCTACCAACTAATGGTATGGATAGCGTTATTCTAAAGGAAAGTAAAACAACATGAAAACGACCATTCTGAGTAGGTAATAAGACTTTTAGTTGCTTGCTCTATCAAAATATATTTTCATACCTCACACTCTTTTGTCAAAGTTCAAAACTCTTTTCAAAACGAAACATTTCCGAACACTTTGTATACATTCCAACGTGAATCATTACAGAGTCAAAGCGAAACGCCTTTTCAAAACATTTTTTCAAACACACACACAGAAAGCAATTTTTAAAGTGAGCTAAAAGAAACTAAGAGCCCGTAGATAACTACGGATGGAAGGGGGTGCTATTACCTTCCCTTTTCATAACCTTCTCCCTTACTCAGAATCTAACGAAGGTCTTTTTCTGTTCTTTTCACCTTCCCTTAATTGGATAAAACAAAAGTCGGTGGCGACTCTTGCTATCCGCAACATTTGCGATAAAAAGCAAAACAAATTCCAAAGTCAGTTCTCCCACCGTATTACAGAACTGGCGACTCTGCCGGAGAGACACCCTAAAGAGAGAATATCTTAGGGATTTTTATATCACTTTACTGCTTTCTGTTTGGCTTGTATGCTTTACTTTTAAGGGTTTGCTTGGGTATTATACTAGTGGGGGATCCTACACCCGGATCCAGGTTTCCTTAGGTAAGTAGCAATAGATTGTCGCGACCGTTAGACGTATATCGAAACGGTCAACATGATGGCTACGTTAGTGCGACACTTTGGATGTCCTGATGCTCCTCATTCTCAAGTTGAGGAAAGTATTTGGCTTCTGCGTGGTGTCATCAGCACTAACTCAACTTTTAGAACCCTAATTGACCCATCTTGGCCATTAGAAGGTAGTGAGATGGCCGGCTTTGGTGTAGACCGAGGTTGGTTGATACTCGATGCTACACTCATTAAGATCAGACTTTTGGGATGTTTTCGGTCGACCACTTGGTAGTCGTATTAAAATAAAGCCTACGAGAAAGATCAATGATATGAGATTCCTAGAACTCGGTTACTATTATAGGACAGGATGAACCCACTTAAACATTTGGTAGGGTAGACACCTATACCTCATGCAAGCCTTAAACCTATGGCTATTGTGTGATATGTTTGTGCTTGCAAAACATGACATCATGACATCATAACATTGCATATCATCTCTAACTATTTCAAGGACCTAGGAATTTATCTTTGCTCTATTTTGTAGGGATTATGACTTCCAGAAAGACTATCCAAATCAACTTCATGGGTATACCTTCTTAACTCAAAGAATTGGTTTCAGAAATTCCTGATCATGCTCAGTTCATCAAAAGACATGGTTATCTGCTTAATTTGGTTATCTCCGGTTTTGAAGAAGATATGATGCACGTCTTATTCTAATTCTTCGATTCGAAACACCATTGTTATACATTCCCAGATTATCAGTTGGTTCCTACCTTGGAAGAATTATCTAAGCTACTTGGGATACCTATTCTAGACCAGATACCATTCACCAGTTTAGAAAAAGCTCTTAAGTACGAAGACATCGCATCAGTATTACACCTAAAGCGCTCAGACATTATAGCCAATTGGGAAACCAGAAGTGGAGTTAAGGGTTTACTTGCTAAGTTCCTAATAAAGAAAGCCCGAGAATTCCTCAAAGATATGAGTTTCCATGCATTCTAAGACATTCTAGCCTTGCTAATCTATGGCTTGGTGTTATTTCCTAATCCAGATCAGTTCATAGACGTGAACACCATCAATATATTCCTCACTTGCAATCCTGTGCCTACCTTACTTGGAGATATCCTACATTCTCTCCACACTTGTACTATCAAAAGACAAGGAACTCTGATGTGTTGTATACCGTTACTTTCCAGGTGGTTTATTTCACACCTTCCTCCATCAATAATGAAGAACGAGCAAAGGTTGAAGTGGTCTCAAAGACTAATGTCACTCTCTCATTCAGATATTCGTTGGTGTCTTTTCTCTCAAAAGGACTTCACTTTCATTGAACGTTGTGGAGAATTCCCTAATGTACCACTCCTTGGCATAAGGGGAGGTATCACCTACAACCCTTCTCTACCTCTACGTCATTTTGGTTATGCTCGAAGAGATGGTCCTCATGATATGCTTCTCCAAGATATTGTGTTCGACTACAACCACGGTCTCCAGAATTACTATCGAAGGTTCATACACGCTTGGGGCATGATAAACAAAATTGATACCAAGACTTTGGGACACCAAAACTCCATTCCTTGAGAACCTTACCTCAAATGGGTGCGAGCTCGAGCTCAAAACCTCATGATGCCATTTACACCTGTGTTACCAGTAATTATGGAACCTGTTGCTATAGGTGACGTACCCTATACTGTTCTCCATCCTGACATGCCTACTGATTTTGAAGACTTGAAGGGATCCTGGATTCAACTTAAAGAAGAAAGGGATATATTCGAAGCTCAATGCTATGCAAGTGAGAAGAAGGTACTAGAGTTGACCAAGCTACTGCACGAGGAGCGAAACATCAACGCCTACTTCAACATCAAGAGGAAGCGCCCATGGGAGACTTACAGCTTTAGGATTTTTGTTCTTTTATTTTTCTGAACTATCTTTTGTACTTATAAAGAAAAGAAGAAAAAAGAAACTAATAAAGTTTGTTCATGCTTGTTTAACAAATTTAAATTCCTAAGTTCCTTGAAAATATTGCATTTCATTTGCATAAACATCGCATATCATGGCATAACATTGCATAACAGGTACATTGAAGATTGGTTTTCTCATTTTCTCGCTATTTATTTTAGCAGAAATGGCTCTTGAACAGACTGTCAAAGATCTTCAGGCTCAGAATGCTCAGTTCTAGGAAATGTTCACCAGCTTGGTCCAAGTCTAGGAAGATATGAAGAAGCTCATCAATAGAAAGAAGAAGGTCATTGGTGTTCTCAACATGGGCAGACGTCACAAAGGTGGACCTAGAGTGGTCAGCCGTGTGGAACTCTCAGACAAGAGTGTTGAAACTGATGAAAGTATCAAGAACAACGAGGAAGATCAGCGTGAACCTGAAAACAAAGAAGAAGACTATGAGAACGAGCAGTATTCTTTCGAGGATGACAAATACAAACAACTTGAAGACCGTCTGAATGCTGTGGAAAATTTGAAAATGTCCGGGCTGAATTTTGATGATTTGAGTTTAGTTCCTGGTGTAGTGATTCCTCACAAGTTCAGGGTTCCTACTTTTGCCAAGTATGATGGAATCTCTTGTCCGAAGTTATATTTGAAGTCCTATGTTCAGAAGATCCATCCTCACACTAATGACAGGAAGCTGTGGATCCATTACTTTCAAGAGAGTTTATCCGGAGCTCAGTTGGAGTGGTATTATCAGCTAGAGAGTACCCACATCCATACAGAATGATTTAGCGGATGCTTTCTAAGCGATACCGATTACAACTGAATTGGCACCCACTCGCATGCAACTACAAAACATGTCTATGGGTCGTGACGAGAAATTCAAAGAATAAGCTCAAAAATGGAGAGATTTTGCAGGCAGAGTTCAACCACCCTTGTCCAATATGGAGTTGGTTGATATGTTTATGGGAACACTGACAGGCCCATTCTTCAATCATCTGATTGGAAACTCTTCACCGAATTCAGGTGATATTGTGAGAGAATGCATTGAAATTGGAATCAAGAGCGGAAAGATTGGGTAGAGTCATCCTCAAATCTGCGAAGAGACATTTTGGTAAGAAAGAAGCCAATCGTGTATAGTCGGAAAAGCGAGCCAAAGCGATGCTCAATGTAGAGCGGTTGTGATCTCAATCCTACATCGGCCACAACCTCGGTGAGAGCAGCGAACACGCACGAAGCGGTTTACAAAGATCAACATGCCATTATCGCAAGCATTGCAACACATGTTGAAAGCAGAGCTGATTACCTTGAGGGATCCTCCTCAAAACATCAACACTTCCTCTCCGAGATACAATCCTAATGCCAAGTGTGCTTAGCACTCTAACGCCAGGACATAACAAGTGATTGTTGGGCTCTGAAGAACAAGATTCAAGATATGATTGAAGCTAAAGAGATTGAGTTTGATCCTCCTGTTGAGACTCCGAATGTGATCAACGCACCAATGCCTAACCACGGCAAAAGTTCAAATGCTATTGACAAGAACTCTTATGTTTTTAATATAGATGGCTTGACTATTCCTCTAATGACTGTTAAGGAGAATCTACTGCAAGCCGGTGTCCATCCAGGATGCCCGGAGAATTGTCAATGGTGCCCATTAGCACCTGACGGATGTGCTTGGTTGAGAAGACGTATTCAGGGCATGATGGATAACCGAGAAGTGCTATTTTTGAAACCTTCACCTATGGAGAATCTGTGTGAAGACATGACTGAGAATCTAAAGATCGAAGATGTGAGCGAAGCTGTACCGGAAGTCTGGGATACCTTGGGGCAACCAAGTGGAAAGTTTGATTACATGGTGAAGTATACCGTTCCTGAAAGCTACAAGATTCCTATTGAAGATGTTAAGGCAACCGGATGGGGAGACGATTTCACAGAAGACTATGCTGATGTTAACACAATAAGGATCTCCTCTGCTGATCCTACGCCTAGAGTGGCACCTCTCACCATTACTTCTCCCAGACCAGTTCCATACTCCTCTGACAAAGCGATACCGTGGAACTATGGGGCTGAAGTTTACTATCATTGCGTCAAACAAGACCCTATGACCATTGAAGACATTACAGTTGAAGCTTCTGTTCCTGACATTGACAACATCACCAGATCAAGTAAGTTGACCAGAACCGGAAGAGTGTTTTCTCCATAGATCTCTCCTGCAAAAGACACTGCGAGTCCAGCTCGCATTCCATCTATTGAACCAATTCCGGTAGCGAGAAAGAACGATAACTCATCCTGTCAGACGAAGTACCAAAGGAAGTTCTGAAGACACCTCAAACGAGAAATGGAGAAATTCGAAGATTATCAAGAAAAGTGACTACAATATTGTGGAGCAGTTGGGACGAGACTCCATCCAAGATCTCCATGCTTGCTCGCTCTTGTGCTCGAGGCTCATGCTAAGGCCTTGGTGAAGTTTGAAGAATGCTCACATACCAAGCGCCACTCTTGGTAGGTTTGAAGTTTGTATTGCTAGCTGGCTGCCAACAGTCTAGGCTTCTCGATGTTGATTTGACTTACGCGAAGGAAACACAACAAAGCCTTGCACATCTGTTGAATGCAAAGGAGTTACATTGTCTCATGTTTTGGTAGATACGGTTCGCTCTGAATATCCTACCGAAGAGTGCTTTCAACCGACTTGATGTCGAAGGATTGGTTTTGAAGCCCAGCGACATAATTGTGAGAGCTTTTGATGGTTCTAAACGAACAGTACTTGAAGAGCTCATTTTTCCTGTTAAAGTTGGTTCTCAGACTTTCGACTCCACTTTCTTCGTTATGGACATCCATCCAGCTTACTCTTGCTTACTTGGACGCCCTTGGATACATGGGGTAGGCGTTGTTACCTCTACCTTGCATCAGAAGCTGAAGTACCCAGTGAAGGGGAAGGTTGTTATAGTATGCGGTGAAGAGGAATACATGGTCAGTCAGCTGCTGTCATTCCGATACCTCGAGATGGAAGGGGAATTCTTCGAAACTCTTTGTCAAGCTTTCGAAACAGTTCCAAGAGTCATGCCTATTGACTCTCTTGTCACTCTTGAAGTTGCACAAGTTCCGCCTAGGATGGCCTCGCTGAAGGATGGTCAACCTGCAATTGAAGAAGGAGGTAGTACTATTTGGGGTCAGATCCCTGATCTTCCTTTCAAATCTGACAAGACTGGTTTAGGCTTCACTATCAAAGGACAGAAGATGATACGCCGCGAACGTGCCGGCCAACTTCCCTTCCGCATCAGCAAAGATGGAGTCCAGGCTATAGAAGACGACGACATCGACTTCGACATCAGCCAGTGGATCTTCCCAACTCCCGACAACAGACTCAGTAATTGGAAGACCGAAGAAGTCATACCAATCTCCTTTAGACAGGAGTAATTGCTTTTGTTTTCTGTTATGCTTTTCGTTTTTACGCTTTGAAGAATAAACTTTAAAGCCTAGTGCCTTGCGCGGGGCATTATGGCTCGTTTGTGAGGGTTATTATCTGTCATTTGCATATTTTCATTCAATAAAATCATTGGAATTTTTCATTTAAGTGTTTTTTTCTTTCTTTTACTTTTACCACCCCTTCAAAAGCAATGTGTTCTTACACACACCCACGTGATACACTGCAGAATCACTCTAAATCTCGTTGATAATAGCTATACTATTGCTAAATTTGACTTCGATAATCCGATCTACCAAGCCGAAGACGAAGGTGAGGAAGATTGTGAAGTGCCAGGAAAACTTGTCGATTGCTGACAAGAAGAGCGAGTTATCTGCCACCACGAAGAGCCGATGGAGGTTGTGAATCTAGGTACCAACAAAAGGCAGAAGAGATCAAGATAGGAAGCGAGATCTTGAGAGCGGTGTCAAGAGAGATTGGTCCGATGCTACGAGACTATATTGAGGTTTTGCTTGGTCCTACGAAGACATGCAGTCTAGACATTGACATTGTGGTACACGATTGCGAAAAAGAAGGTTTTCTCCCTATGAAATAGAAGGTTAAATCGCATCGTCACGAGATGTAGAAAATCAAAGCTGAAGTTATGAAACCGTTCAATGCCGGTTTTTTCCAGCCGTTACTTCTTATCCACAATGGGTTGGGAACGTGGTACCTGTACCTAAGAAGGATGGCAAAGTATGAATGTGTATGGATTACAGAGATTTGAACAAAGCGAGTCGGAAAGACGATTTTCCACTTCCTCATATTGATGTTCTAGTCGATAACACCGCCCAACATAAGGTTTTCTCCTTCATGGATGGTTTCTCGGTTACAATCAGATCAAAATGGCTACTGAAGACATGGAGAAGACTACTTTCGTTACGCAGTGGGGCACATTCTGCTACAAGGACATGCGTTCGGGCCGAAGAATGCGGCGCCACTTATCAACGTGCCATGGTGGCATTATTTCATGACATGATTCATCACGAGATAGAGGTCCGTCGGCGACATGATAGCTCGATCGGGCTGAGGAAGAGCATCTCGATCATTTGAAAATTGATAGTGAAGAAGTCGAGACTAAGACTTAATCCCAACAAGTGCACCTTTGAGTCGGATCCGTTAAAGTCCTAGGGTTTGTTGTCAATGGTAAAGGTATTGAAGTTGACCCGGCCAAGGTTAAAGCTATCCAAGAAATGCGGCGCCCTCACGAGAGAAAGAAGTCAGAGGTTTCTTGGGAAGATTGAACTACATTTCCAGATTCATTGCACACCTAACTGCTACTTGTGAGCCAATCTTCAAATTACTAAAGAAAGATCAAGTAGTGGAATGGAACGACGATTTCCAGATCGCTTTTGACAAAATCAAGGAGTACCTACAGAATCCTCCTATCTTGATGCCACCTGCCGAAGGAAGACCTCTTTTCATGTACTTGACAGTATTAGAGAACTCAATGGGGTGTGTGTTGGGGCAACATGACGAGTCTGGTCGAAAAGAGTATGCAATATACTACCTTAGTAAAAAGTTTACCGACTTTGAAACAAGATACTCACAGCTCGAGAAAACTTGCAGCGCTTTGGCTTGGGCTGCTCGCCGACTAAGACAGTATATGTTGACTCACACTACCTTGTTGATATCTAAGATGGATCCGATAAAATACATATTTGAGAAACCATCTCTCTCCGGAAGAATAGCAAGATGGAAAATAATCTTGACTAAATACGACATCCAGTATACTTCTTAGAAAGAGATCAAAGGAAGTGTAGTAGCCGATCATTTGGCTCATCAAGCCGTAGAAGACTATCAGGCTATGCAATTCGAATTCCCAGACGAAGATGTTTTGTTAGTTACTGATTGCGAAGAACCAGGCCCAGACGAAGTACCTGAACAAGGATCCCGGTGGACTATGGTCTTTGATGGAGCCTCAAACGCACATGGCAATGGCATTGGCGCCATCATTACATCTCCTACAGGCGGACATACGCCTTTCACCGCCAGATTATGTTTCAGTTGCACTAATAACATGGCTGAATACGAAGCATGCATCATGGGTATTAAAGTTGCTATTGACTTAAGAATAAAATCTTGCAAGTGTATGGAGACTCAGCTTTAGTGATCAATCAGATTAGGGGCGAGTGGGATACGAAGCATCCGAATCTCATTCCATATCGAGAGCATGTTAAAGTTTGATCCCTACTTTGAAGAGATTACTTTCGATCATATTCCACAGAAGAGAATCAACTAGCAGACGCATTACTATGTCATCTATGTTCAAAGTCGGATGGGACAATGAGGCTCCCAAATCATCATTGAAAAGTTTGACGAACTCGCATACTGTTGCAAACTTGATACGGAAGAGAAACCTTGGTTCTGAATTGAAGAGGTATCTTGAGGCTCGGGAATATCCATGAGGGCATCATCAATGACAAGAAGTTCTTGAGAAGATTAGCATCCAAGTTCTTTCTTAGCAGCGACATCTTATACAAATGCAACCATGATTTGTGCTTACTCGGTGTGTAGATCGAGAAATTGCGAGCGAATAATGGAAGAGTTACGAAGGCGCGTTTGGTACCCACTCCAGTGGACATACAATGGCTAAGAAGATTACGAGCAGTTACTATTGGTCCACCATGGAAGCTGATTGTCACCGCAATGCTCGATCTTGTCACAAATTCCAGATATATGCAGACAAAGTGCACGTACCTCCGGTACCACTAAATGTTCTAACCGCTCTGTGGCCTTTCGCAATGTGGGGTATTGACATGATCGGAGAAATCAAACCTACTGCTTCAAACGGACATCGTTTCATCCTTGTGGCAATTGACTATTTCACCAAGTGGGTAGAAGCAGCCTCGTTCGCATCTGTTACCAAGAATGTTGTGGCTCGATTCATCAAGCATAATCTTATCTTTCGGTATGGCACTCCCGAAAGGATTATCACAGATAAAGGTACCAATCTCAACAACAAAAGGATCATCGAACTCTGCACACAGTTCAAGATCAAGCATCACAACTCCATATCGGCCTAAGATGAATGGCGCAGTGGAAGCCGCTAACAAAAACATTAAGAAGATCATACAGAAGATGACAGTGACTTACAAGGATTGGCATGAGATGTTTCCATTTTCTCTCCATGGTTATCGCACTACAGTACAAACATCTACAGGGGCAACCCCTTTCTCTTTCGTGTACGGTATGGAGGTAGTCCTACCCATCGAAGTTCAGATACCTTCAACTAGAGTCCTCAGGGCGTAGAGTTGAGCGAGCGAATGGATTTAGACTCACCTCAATCAGATCAACTTGATCGACGAGAAACGACTCGCATCCATCTGCCATGGACAGATCTATCAGAAGCGGATGATCAGAGCATTTAATAAGAAAGACAAGCACCGAGTCTACCAAGTCGATGATCTAGTAGTCAAGCGCATCATCCTTCCACAAGGTGATCCCAGGGGCAAGTGGACTCCCACCTATGAGGGACCATTTATAGTCAAAACAGTATTTTCCGGTGGAGCTATGATACTTAGCACCATGGATGGTGAAGACTTCCCACACCCTGTGAACGCAGACATAGTCAAAAAATACTACCCATAAATGAGACCCGCTAGGTCGATCGGCCTAGGCAAAAATAAGGGCATCCTGGCGAACCAAAGAGGTTTGGGCAAAAGTTAAGGATATATACAAAACATGTACACCCGACAAGTCGAAAACCTACAAAGGCGGCTTGGGCAAAAAAGGGTATCTCGGTAGACTGAAAACCCGAAAGGGCGGTCTAGGCAAAAGTTAGGGATTTAAGCGTACACTATGTCTCGTCCATATCACCTACCTACAGACTACTATCAGCATTCAAAATTCAAATGGCAAAAATCAATCCACTCACATTCTACTGACAGCAAGGAGATGAGATAGTTGAAATATATGAGCACTAGCATAGTTGAAATTTAACGAGATTGTTTCCACATAGATTTTTACTTTCATTGTATACAAACTGCCTGGCCATACGCCACCTTTCCAAATTAATACAAGTTCTTTCTTTTACAATGCTCGCTATTGTTGTTTTTTGCATAAAGTCCGATGATTGCTTTGAATGATTATATGCATTTGACAATAAATATATGTTCACAAACATACGAAAAGAGAACATACGAAAGTAATTACTACAGACTCTAGGAATTTAGGTGACGACTAAAGTCACCAATGCATCCCCCGCCCCGCAGGTTACTTTCACAAGAGTACAATCCCCGCAGAGCCATCGCTCTCTACAAACCTTCTCCGACGAAGTACAAATTTCCTTCCACCAGTGTTCCAACACTATAGGCTTCATCACGTTAGTCCCTGAGCAGTGATCCCAATCATCTTAACCTGGTTACATCAGTTTCCGAGCAGTAACGGTTCATCTCCAGTAGAGGGTATTTATCCCCAATAGAATATCTCTCAACGATTATCATTCCCCCGGCAGCAGCCATATCTAGACTCAAAACTTGGTCAGATAGAGCATCGGAGGAAACCTACGTCTCCGTTATACCCCATCCGGAGGTTTCAGCGAACTTCAGATTCATCACCTCAAAGGAATCTTCGAGCTCCGTCTCCCAACAATAATCAGATACTTCCCAACAAAGTTTATGCACTAGATCCCTGGCGGAGTATCTCCCAGCTTTTATTATTCCCAACAGCATTAACATCTAGGCTCGAAACTTGGTCGGATAGTGCATTGGAGGAATCGAAGACATTTCCTTCTCCTCCAAATCAAGGTTTTCAACAACTCCATCCCCAATCGGAAGTTAAAATCTTCAGCAGGGCGTTCTCATCTTCTTCAATATGGATATGTTTTGAAATACCACAACATCTATCATTCATATAATATAACATGTACATATATCATTCATACACATTGTCATGCATCATAATCCGCATAAGACTAACTATATCCCGTCAAAGTTTTTTTGTTGTTTTTCCCCAGCAGCTAAAAATTACTTCTATACGAAAGGTCAAAGATTAATACCCAAAACAAGACGAGAAACCTATCTGAACGATCGTGATAACAGGTCCAAGATTAATACCCGAAGAAAGACCGGAAACCCTATCCGAAGACCATACGAATATTTTCCAAATGGAATGTCCGGATTAATACCCAAATCAAGGCGGAAACCCTACCCGAAAGACCAAGCGAATCTTCTCCAAATGGAAGGTCCGAGTTAATACCCAAAGCAAGGCGAAACCCTATCGAACGACCACCCAAGTTCTCTTCCGACAACAGGCATTGGATCAACACCCGAAGCAAGACGGGAAAGCTATCCACATTCTGCCAAATATTATCCCCAGAGTAATCAGGACGAAGGTTTATTCTGACTCTCTCTTATTATCAACAACAACTACATAGTACGGCGTCGACTCGGTACGCCTGGATGGCATCTTAAACCCATCTCCGGCGATTCTCCTATTAGAGCGTTCTTGAGTCTAACGTACGACTCATTCCCCAGTAAAATCTCCAGCTTCTCCAAATGGCATCTATAAGCCCATTCCAATGCATCATCGATCAACAGCGAGTGCAAATTTTCAGGTGTACTCGAGTGTTCAATCATCTTCCACCTCCAGGTCACGAAAGGCAAGCATGCTAATCTAACTCTTCCAGTACAAGAAGATTGAACAGGGGCAGCTGTCATACCCCAAAATTTTCCCTCCTATTTCTCAAGACACTTCTTATATCCATACTCAAGGATTTCACAAGGGTTGACCAGACAAACCCTCTTTTAAACAATCAACCCAAACTAGGGTTTGGCTATCCTCAAATCAAGGTGGTTTCTAACATCTCCAGTGGTCATCATGCCTCATCATATGCTTCAAAGAATCTCCATGTCAAGTTTCAAGCCTTACAAGTCAAGTTTCCTCAGACAATTGCTCAGATGGTTGAAAATCAGTTGTATTGGACAAAAAGTCAATTGTGCTCAACATACAGTCAAAATTCATGATTTTTTGTCAACATAAATATTTTGAAGTGATATTCATCATTTGATCAAGGGTTGATCATGATTCATCAAGAAAACTCAAGATTTGATCAAAAGTCAAAGTTTCCAAATTAGGGTTTTTGAAGAAAAAGTCAACAGAACTTTGACCAGGCATAACTTTCACATAATTTATCAAAAAAATTTCCACCACGTCTGATTTTGAAGATAATTCAATTCTCTACAACTTCATGTCTCACAAGCTTGGTCAGAAAATGCTTCATTTTGAAGATATGGATCAAAACATTACAGGTCCTTTTCAAAGTCAATAAAAAGTCAACTCTTTGTAAAGAGTTGTTATTGAGTATGGAAACTTCAATTGAGATGAAACCAAAGAGGTTGTTTAGAGGACATCTAGAGCTTTACAAAAAGTCCAAGAACACCCAAAAATGTTAAAAATTAAGCAAGATACACCTTGCACAAGTTGAGCATTTTTGAGGAGGTGCACAAAGAGAAATATGTGACAAATGCAAATTTTTTCAAATGGGATTATAATTTTATGATCCAAACTAGATCATAATGTTATCCATGTCCTCTTTGCACTTTTCCACGACCTTTTCTTATTTTTTTTTTAATTTATCTTTGAATTTAAAGTATTTTATTAAATTTTAAATTAAATAAAATATGAAAGAAAGGTATAAAACAAGTTGGGTTGGATTTCTATCTATCTTGATGACCAAGGAAGCCCACAATACATGCCAAATTCGTGCAAGATCATACAAGGAAGAGAAAATCAAATTTTGGAAAGATTTGATGAAAATTAACAAGAAAATATTTATGCATTCAAAGCCATATCTTTTTTCATTCTTTTTGATCAAATATCTTGCCCTATAAATACATTACACATTCACAAGACCAAGGGACGAAACCCTAGCCTCATGAGCCAACCCTAAAAATCACAAATTTCTCTCAAAGTTGCAAAATTCGTATTCTATTTTCTAGCCAATTTCAATCACATCCAAGCACTCCATCGTGCTCCTGAGGTATCATAGAGTAAGTCCAGGCCAAGAGCCATGGCCAAACATGCCTGAATCATGCTATACATGAACATACTTTTGCATACTTTTCTTGAATTCGTGTTTTAATATTTATCGTGTTTTGTCTGAAACTAACCTTTGCAATGCACTCTTGAGACATCCTAGAACAGGTCTGGATGATCACATGAAGCTTTTAACAACCGGAATGTGATTTGCCATTGTTAGGGAAGTTTAAGTTGCTTGCTTTGAAACTTGTTAGTGTTTTAAGTTGGCATTACTTTTTGGTAAAACAAGACTATAGCAATGTCTTGATAAATGTCATGACATTCAGAGATTGAAGATAAATCCTACTTGGCAAGGATGTTTAAAGTCATTTCGAGCTGGAAGCTAAATCTTGTCTTTGGAATTCTGAGAAAATATCACAGATGTTATGACATTCGATTGTGACATTACATCTGCGAATCTGTTTTCTGAGATTTTCGGGAAGTTTGTTGAGTTGCTTTATTATGTTTTTCATTATTAGATTGTATGCTCACGTGGCTGTTAGGTTAATCTTAGTTAAACCTAAATTGGTTGTTAATAAGACCAAGTTTTAGGATTAATTAAGTGAACCCTAGCTATCTTTATGGAAGCCCAAAGTTTAAGTTGCTTCTATAAAAGGAATAGAACCCTTTATTGCCGCTGTCTCGAATGTATTGAAGATTTAGCGGGTTGTATTTTGTGTAATTCTAGTTACTCTTGTGAGCCAAGCAATTATCAATTGATAAGTGCCTTGGACTAGGATTTGTTTTGTAAGGGTAGTTTATCACTCAAAGCTTTGAAGTGAGTGTTTGTCTCTTGATTAAAGCTTTGAAGCAAAATCAAGATAGTTTATTGAAGTGTCTTCACAATTCAATTAATCAATAGGTTGATATCATGTTGTGATTGAGGGGAGTAGTAGGAACTCAGGTCTAAGTAGGACTTAGATTGAAGTTGCATTGGGTAGGTTTTAAGTGAAGGAGATAAAGCGGTTGGTTTATTCTAAATTAATTCTACTAGTAGTGAATTTCCTCCTGGCTTGGTAGCCTCATTTGTAGGTGTAGTTAGACCTTGAACTGGGTAAACAATTTATTGTGTTCTTCTGTTGTTTGAATTTATTGTGTGAATTGTTAGCAGTGTGAATCTTGTGTCATAACATTCTCGTGACATCACGTATCGCTGCCGAATTTAAAACTCATCATACGCATTTTCGGAAAGCATGGCACCATTGAACTCGCAGGGGTCGAATTAGCGGGATAGGGTTCTTCTTTTGCTTTGATTTTGTCTATTTTGCAGGATCGGTCGTCGTGATCGCCAGAGAAGACGACGAGCTAACCGGCGTCGTTGACTTATGCGGACTCGAGGGTGGCGTGGCGTAATAACGTGATCTAATCGTTCTCATGTTAATACCAGGGGCCCACGTTTGTCTGTGTTTGAAAATCCTAAAATATAACACGTTGTAACACTTATAACCAATTGCTTGCAGGTTTATAACACCAAGACAACTTTGCTCAGATGGTAAACACACGCTTGGTATATCCCTGAGTTCCTGGGTTCGATCCTGGCTTCCTCACTTTATTTTTTACGACTTTGCAAACTAACACTTTTTCTATATTTTTCATATTTTTCTATCTTAATTTAATTCTTTTCAATTAATTTTCTCATGCATTAAAAAATCACCAAAAATATTTTCTTTTTGCATTTAGGTCAGAAAAATCTTTTTTTAATTTTTGACATAAAAATTAATATTTTGCATGCATATTTTAATTAATCGTTAATTAACCATAAAATTGACTTTTGATCACTTTTTTCTCATCAAAACCAATCCAGAAAATTCCCAAAAAATTACTCTATCATCTAAATAGGATTACTAACCTAAAAAACCTTTTTCTACTAATTTCCGAAACATTTTGCTAACATTTTCTTATTATTCTGATTATCTATTTCTTATTCCGCATTTACAATTCTAGAAAGGATGTATAGGTCGCAAAGTTTTTATCATGTAATAGCGTAGATTTACATTTTCTTCCTTTACTTTCCGCACTCCTATATTATGTAACTGCCCCAAAGCCATGTAATGGCGTAGGACATTTACTTTCTGCACTTTACTTTCTGCAATTTACTTTTTGTACCTTATAAACTGCTAGTAACTAGGTGTGTATGGAAAGATAAAAACGAACGTAGATCACTTCTAATTTCAAGACAAAATATCGAATTCAACACACTCTTTTCACATGCACCCTTAGGGTATTCTCTCTCGTTGCCTTTTGAATAAATGGTCAAGTCCCTCGAACGTAGAGGTATCCTAGCACCGTTGCCTACAAAGCTATCATCATAGTCCCTTCGATACAAAGATCATAGACCCACGATGTCGCACGAATACATGATCTCGTCCCTTGATTGTTGCCTACGAAAAGTGATTATCGTCCTTGAATGTGCTGGGATACTCCTACAAGTAGCTTTCTATGACCATCCGATGTCCCTTGAATATCCTTTTATATCCATCGAATATGGTTACCTACCAACTAATGGTATGGATAGTGTTATTCTAAAGGAAAGTAAAACAACATGAAAACGACCATTCTGAGTAGGTAATAAGACTTTTAGTTGCTTGCTCTATCAAAATATCTTTTCACACCTCACACTCATTTGTCAAAGTTCAAAACTCTTTTCAAAATGAAACATTTCCGAACACTTTGTATACATTCCAACGTGAATCATTACAAAGTCAAAGCGAAATGCCTTTTTAAAACATTTTTTCAAACACACACGCAGAAAACAATTTTTAAAGTGAGCTAAAAGCAACTAAGAGCCCGTAGATAACTACGGATGGAAGGGGGTGCTAATACCTTCCCTTTTCATAACCTTCTCCCTTATTCAGAATCTAACGAATGTTTTTTCTGTTCTTTTCACCATCCCTTAATTGGATAAAAGAAAAGTCGATGGTGACTCTTGCTATCCGCAACATTTGCGATAAAAAGCAAAACAAATTCCAAAGTCAGTTCTCCCACCGTATTACAAATAGCGTAGGACTTTTACTTTCCGCACCTTTATTTTTCTGTACATATTAACTACTTAGATGTATGATACCAGTTCTTCCAATATATGAACTAAATCACTCTTCACACTTGCACCCTTAAGGTATCCTCTCTTATTGCCTTCGGATAAACATGGTCATGTACCTCCAACATAGGGATCTCTTAGCAAGGTTGCCTACGAATAACATCATCATAGTCCTTTTGATATAAAGATCATAGTCCCTCGATGACCCTTCGAGTTTTCCTACGAATATATGATTTTGTCCCTCGATGTTGCCTACAAAAAACGATGATAGTCCATTTAAATTGCTAAGGTATCCTTCTAATGTTTCCTTCAATAACCATGTGATGAACCTACGTCTGTCCCTTCACATCCAATGAATGGGGTGAAACTACTGGTGAAATCATCGGATAGAATATCAATGAAGTCTCCATCGAACGTTTTTTATCCCGTGAGAGGAAAGGAAAGCATCGAGTAAACCTGAGGCGGAGAAATCATGGTCTTACGACCAAGAGATCGGGTAAGGGAGTCAGTTACACGAGGGGAGGGTATTAGAACCCCACACTCCCATAGTACTCTATGGTATCCACTTCTACTTTCTATCTATTGGGTGTGGGTATCTATTTACAACCTATGTCTAAGGTACAATGAATGAATGCAAAGTATTATGTACAAAAAGAAAGGTTGTTTTAGTCGTTCTTGTCATGATTGCGAACCTTTAGTGCCTACGTACCCCATTCGTGCAATAAGGGATCAAAGCACTATGTAGTTCTCCTCAAACAAATTGGTGCATTGCAATGTTTTTTATGAGAAATTCCAATTCGCATCCTTACGATTTCAATTAGTGATTGGCATTACAGCTTATCGAATGTCTTTTGCTCGGCCGCTCGCACACTTAGTAATTCGCTTGGATTTGAAATGAAACACCCTTATCGAAAAGCTTTTCATAGAAAAAGGTCTGAAGACAAAATGGTTTAAAGTTGGTGGATTTTTTTTACCTTAGCGAAAAGATTTGAGTTTATTAACATGTTTTGAGATTTGATAAAGAAAATGTTTTAGCTTTATTATGCAAAAGGGGAAGAAAAACATCTAAGGGGAACTACCTAGCTTTATCTCTAATGTTATCATACAAAGGTGGCCCTAAGTAAGGGATGAAAAGGGAATCTCAATTTATATTGACATGCAAGGATGACCATCCTAGTGTCTAAGCTCGAAAGCTACCTGAAGCAACTCGATTTTCAAAAAATCATTTAAAATGAATTTTCAAAAACAATGAAATCGCCACCTAATTTTATTTGTTCTAGAAAGAACGGGGAAATATAGATAAAACCCACAAAAATCGGATAAGGCGGTCTACAAGACCAAAAAGCATGGATTAAAGTCGGTTAGCAAGAGGAAGGTATTAGCACCTCTTACGTCCATCGTACTCGATGGGACCCATTTAGTTCAAGATGTGTTTGTGTGTGTAATCGCTTATTTCTAAATTATGAATAAATAGAAAGAAAATGGATTTGTTTGTTATTATTTTGAGTTTGACACGGTTTTGAAACCGCGTGCCTACGTATTCCCTCGTGCAATGGGAAAGTCAAAACTCCGTAGTTCTTGTGGAAAATGTCTTGGATTGTTTGTATTGATTTTAGAAGAAAATGTTTTTGATTTTGATAATCGCATATGAGCGAAAAAGGATTTGAATGGGTTGAATTGATTTTAATGGTAGATGACAAGTACCAAAACGTCGGGATATCCTCTAACGATTCGATACTCGGGATTGGTGATTGAGGTCAACCGATCTTCTCTCATCCAAAATCTTTATTATGAAAGGAGTGAGGTGAAACAAAGTTCACTTTTTATTAAGTGTTATGGAATAAAGTATTTAAGTCATTGGGTTACCCTCTAATGGCCCAAATACTTCACATTTTAATTAAATCGTTGGGCGAACCTCTAACGGTTTACTTAAATACCATAGCACCATGTTTTTTTTTGTTTTGGAGAAGAATTGATTTTTTGAAAACAAATTCAATTAATTAATTTAATATGAAAGTGTTTTAAATATTTAAGTGTATGGAATAAAGTATTTAAGTCATTGGGTTACCCTCTAATGGCCCAAATACTTTACATTTTTAATTAAATCGTCGGGCGAACCTCTAACAATTTAATTAAATACCATATGTTTTTTTTGTTTTTGTAGAAAAATTGATTTTTGAAAACAAATTCAATTAATTAATTTAATATGAAAGTGTTTTAAATGTTCAAGTGTATGGAATAAAGTATTCAAGTCATTGGGTTACCCTCTAATGGCCCAAATACTTTACATTTTAATTAAATCGTTGGGCGAACCTCTAACAATTTAATTAAGTACCATAACACTATGTTTTTTGACTTGAAAGTGTTTTAGGAATTGACTTGAAAGTGTTTTAGGAAAACAAGCGAGCCCATACAAGGTGGCTTTATGTATGCTCCTAAAAGTGGGACTAGCGTGACACTAGTATTCTAAACGACCGATTGGAACAATCGATCGAATAGTTGTCTGTAGAAAAGCCCAGGACCAAACTATAAATGTGTGCAGGTGTGCATTGTGTATGTTTACCTGCTTCTTGATGAGGAGCCCAAGAGGAGGCTATGTGTTCTAATATGATAAATGCTTGATTAAACGATAATTAAAACACACAAGGAAATAAATCCTAAGCTATTACAACCAAATCGAATTAGTTCCAATAAATAAATAGCTTTTATGCGTTGAAAGAATTGAGCTTCGGGTAGTCTTCAAGGTCGGATAAGGCTTTGATGTATTGGATGAATACCAAATGAAGGCTCCTACATCACTCAAGATACAAACAACAAAAAAAACTATGCGGAAAATGTTGCAATGCTTAAGTATGTGTTTCAAATTCATTCGAAGGTTGAATTAAATTTCGAATTCGAAATTGCAACATAAGAATAATAATTAAAATGTAATTGAATTTATTTACAAATGGATATGAATAAAGTTATAAAAATAAAAATAAAAATAATATGTATATTTACATACTAAATATAAGAAATAAAATACTAAATACATTATTAAATATCATATCAAAATAGTAATAGAACTATAATAACAATTTAAAAATATATATGTAGATGCACTAATAGAAAATATGTTCTTGGACAATTCTTGAATTCCTTCACAAATAACAAACATGTTAGTAGCATAGTGTGGAATAAAATCGAAATGAAATGGCAATAAATAATTAGAACAAGTGTTAGTAGGCAAGATTCACCATTAAAATCACTATACATGCATAAACAAGTAATAACAAGAATCGAAATAAAACATGTATGATGCAACGTGAACAAATGAGTGATATCCAAGCGAATAAATGAATGCTGAACGGAAATACAAAAATCAGCATGTTACCATTATGTAAAACACACTCAAGATCAAGTGGACTCAAAAGTAAACACAGTTTTCCAACCATAAATGAAACAAGAAGATGAAATTCAAGTTGTAAAAGGAGAAATCGAGTTCAAAATAGACCGCTAAACCTCTTAAACCAAATCCGGGCAGCAACTACGTCGTCTTAAGAAACACTCAAAATATCGATCAAAACCGTATAAACTCAAAGACAAACGCAAACAAGTGTTAAGACAAACTTAATCAACCACGAATCGTCAACCAACTTGTATATATTCAAACATTTACCAAACCGGGCAGCCATGTACAAATTTAAAACGCACATTGGAATTCTTTTCAAAATAAGTTCAAAAATCGATGGCAACCACGATACTATGCTATAACCGATTTAAAGCACAAACGAAACAAAAGCATCATCAACATTATTTCAAAATGAATCAAACAAACACCATGAATCCGGGCAGCAGCTAGTAACAACAAGATAACGGTTCACGAATCGATCTTCATCATATTCTACAAAATGAAACTAAGTTCAACCTTACAAACACACTTTCCAATCAGATTTATCTCAGAATCGAAATCGACACCGATATCCTAATGGCTAAATACAAGCAAATCTTGAACCGGTTGTAACTCAAAGTATTCTAAAAAAAATATATCAATTGTAACCAATTCAAACATCCTCTAATGGACTCAAAAATCAACACCAAATCAATAACAAACTCAAGATGACATTATAGCACAAAGTCAATCCGCAAGCAGCAATAGTGTCAATTGATTTCACATTTAGTTAATACAAACTGTCATATATTCAACAACATTCAACAATTATTGATCAAATTGAAAACACAGCTATTAACCGTTTTCAAGCAAACAATTTCAACGAACGTTTGAATGTTTCAAACCAACTACAAAATCGAAACCTTAAGTTCATGCCATACTATACTGAATCGCATCAAATACAAAATCATTCACATGTTCTAATGCACAATCCACTCGGACTTAACACAGCATACCAGTTTAATTTAGACTTCGTCGGAGCAGTTTATCACAGGGTTATCAAAATACAACTAACACGAACATGAAATAAGATTTTGACAGCATCACAGAATGTGAAACAGGGATTCGAAACAGGATGACACCTTACCGAATAGTTCTTGCTTATGCGAGCGGAGAGAGATGTTGATGTCATCGGAAAATGATTGTAGCAGGGCAATGAACCACTTGGACCGTGGAATGGTGGTCGGCTGTACGAAGTTGATCGTGTTGCGTTGAGCGTCGAGGAGATAGCGAGGAACCGCATTTCGTCTCGACAGAGAGCTGCTGAGCATGAGTTGATCGACCGGTGGTGATGGAAGAAGAACACGGCGGTTGAAGGTGCGTGAGAACGACAGGGAGGAGCAATGGGATGTTTTCCGAAGGAAAGCGAGGTTTTCGTAAGGTGAGGTTTGGGTTTCGGCGAGAAGGAGTTCTTGACGGATAGGGACCGGCGGAGGTATGGATGTAGTTGTTGTTTTGGAGGAGTATCTTGGCCGTGGAAGAGACTAAGGGTGATTATTGGAAACGATGGGGCTGCGTGGGCAGAATGGAGGATTGTTGGATCGAGCAAGTGTTGTTCGGTGAGTTAGCGGAGAGTGAGGCGGTTGTGAGGAAGGCGATGGAGGTTAGGTTTTGATGAAGGTAGTATTACGGTGAGGATGGATTGATGGAGAGAGTGCAGGGAATTTGGTAGGTGGTATAAGGGGTTTCGAGATGGTGAGCAGTGAGTTCCGGAACGTGATGAAGGGTAGGAAATGGTGGTGGCTTGAATGGAGAAGGTTGGTTTACGGTTTAATGAAGATAGATGGAGGAGCGGTGGGATGGAAAGAAGGTGAAGAAGCGGTGAAGGAGGAAACAATGACAAGGGATGTTGTTATTTTTTGTTTGAACTTTCTCCCAGATTTTCTAGCCTCCGTGTTTTTTCTGTTTTCAATTTTGGCTCCCCTTTCAACAGTAACATGACACATATATATATCCAATAAATTAGGGTTTTCAATTTTTGATAATGTCTAAAATGCCCCTTTATAAAATGGGCCTAAAAGTTGGGTCTAGTAAAAATTTACAAGCCCGAAAATATTTTGTTTGATTTTTTTTAAGATAAAAATTAGACATTTAAAATTACCAAAAATGGTAAAAGTTCGGACAATAATTATCCGAAAAAAATAAAATGAACCTATTAAAATAAATTACAGGTATCAAACATTAAAGAAAAATTATCGAAACATTTAAAATTGAAATAAAACGATAATAAAAAATACCTGATTTTAAAACACTTACGGTTAAAAACAAAATTTGAAAATGTATCGAAAATTAGAGATCACATTTTCATGATCTACGACACGTAAATTCATAAAGCGATGAGTTAGGCGAAAGTTTGAAATATTTTCCGCTAATTTTCGTGCGATGTCGAATTATTTTAGCGATCATTTGTAAAATCGAAATATTGATATCATCGACATATAATCAACTTAAAATGTCACAATAAACAGGTAAGGAGATAAGAATGAATGAAGTGGAATAACGGGTATTTCACAACTACAAAACAATGCAACTATCGATTTAAACTAACTTTTAGTCAATTTAAATACGACGAAATGATGCATATGCAATGGATGAATGTTTGTTTAATGTTAATGACCTAATGGAAGCGTATGCAGATGAATGCGAAGCCTAAGCGAGATAAAATCGAGATAGGAGGGCAAATTTTGGGGTGCAGTTGCCCTATTTAATCGTCTTAAACACGAAAGTGAAATTGGCGCCACCTTTTGAACTTTCAAGGTAAAAGAAGATTAAATACTCAAAACCTAAAATTTGCGCTCCGAACAGTGAAATATTTTTGTTGTTTTATGTTTTTGGAAGCCTCCACTAACAAGCTTTGGCGGATAATGGTATGATATTCCCAATAGATTTCCTCAAAAAGGAGAGGAATTATGTTGAATATTTACAACTTGGCGACTCGACAGCAAGGTTACTGGGTGGCGACCAAGTTTTGAAAAATAATCTTTGGTAAAAGGCTCGACTTGATGTAGTTCTTGGTTTGAGGTAATCGGTGACTAGAATGAAAATGATATCAAAATGGCCGACGTCGGTAAGGTTACCGGGGGAACACAATCAGGTGATTGAAAAAGAAAGCCATAGTGAAGTCATTATCGTTGGTGAGGTCACCAGGAAATAAGTACTTGGAAAGAAATTATGGTAAAATACCGACTTTCGGTTGAAATGATATCAAAGTGGTGCGTCGGTAAGGTTACGGGGTATCACAATCGTGATTGGAAAAAAGCCATAATGAGGTCATTATCATCGGGGGTCACCGGAAACCAAAGAGGTAGTAAGATCCATAACATCGGTAAGGTTACGGGGATCACAATCGGTGATTGGAAAGAAAATTAGCAAAGTTGCTACAATGGTAAGATTCACGGAAACATCGATCGGTGATCGGAGAAACAAAATTAGCAAAGTTGCTACAGCGGTAAGGTTCTGGAAGACATCGATCGGTGATCGGGTGAAACAAAATATTAGCAAAGTTGCTACAACGGTAAGGTTCTAGGAAGACATCGATCGGTGATCGGGAAACAAAATTAGCAAAGTTGCTACAGCGGTAAGGTTCTGGGAAGACATCGATCGGTGATCGGGAGCGAGACATCTGATGAGTTCTTGGCATCGGTAGGTTACCGGGGAGAAGGTTTTAGTCAAAGGAGAAAGCGAACTCCAATCATAGATCTTTACGAATACACTTGAATAAGCGGCCGCAGATCAAGGGAAGCAAGCGGATCTTTGGAACGAGCATACTTAAATAAGTTGCTTGCAGATCGGAAAGGAAACAGACAGACCTTTGGAGCGAGCATACTTAAATAAGTTGCTTGGATCGAGAAAGGTAAGGACTCATAGATCTTTGGAGCGAGCATACTTAAATAAGTTGCCAGATCAAAATGAAGACGGAGTATATGTCGGTAAAGATATTAGACACACACAAGAAGGAGACCTGGGCGAGACTCCTTTGGGAGAAGATATATGGAATGGTAAAATCGTCGATCGAAGGCAATTTCGGAGAAATAGGCCAACCAAAAGAGACTCAGCAAGGATTCTGAGCTACGTTGGACTTTGAAAGTTTGTGAATATGCAAGAAATACAATATCCCTCGGCCGGGCGGGGTGTAATTCTTCAAGAGCGGCAATTATATGAATTACCACACACCAAGTATGGATACTCAAATAACAGAAGCAAGAAAAGTTAGACAGACTCTTACTCACACTCTAACGAAAGAGGCAACACGGGTAAGAATACCAAAATAAAATTTGCAAAAAGCAAGGCGCTTGGTAAATGAATTGAATTTGAATGATGTGAGAGACCACGGGGTCAAAATCAGATAACAACAACAAGAAGAATTTCTTGAGGAACTACATTGGGAATACCACTTGGGATTTTTATGGATAGACTTATCCTCGGAGGCATAAAGGTACTCGAGAAAGACTTTAATCGCTTATGCTTAGATGCATGTTTGAGATTATTATTTTTTAGCGTAATGCTCCATATCAATGGAAATGCTACGCGTTTTTTGGGATGTTATGCAATGCAGTGATGCATGTTTGAGATTATTATTTTTTAGCGTAATGCTCCATATCAATGGAAATGCTACGCGTTTTTTTTTTAGAATGCAATGCAATGATGCATGTTTGAGATTATTATTTTTTAGCGTAATGCTCCATATCAATGGAAATGCTACGCGTTTTTTTGAGGATGTTATGCAATGCAATGATGCATGTTTTGATATTTCATCCGGGACTAAAGGCAATTGTGAGCTGCCGAGGAAACATCAACCATCCATGAATTGAATATAAATCATCTGGTCTTTGTCAAAGAGATGATAGTCTGGACCCCGACAAGGGATTGTAGAATAGAATTATCCTCTTTCAATGATCAACATCACTGGGGAAGTAACTCTTAGAGATTGACATTCATCTGGGATGATGATCCTGACTTCCTGACATGCCATTCAAACTCAATAGTTGTTTAGCTTGCGCCTGGACTTGACTTGATTAATTATGAGGTGGACGAATGCCCCTACATAATGCTTTTCCCCAATCTATAGGGATTTTGAAGAAAATAGCCTCGAGAAAGCTTCCTGAGATCTGGACCATCAAGATAATCTGCCCCAAACTTGGAAACATTGCCCCTGACTAACCAAAGGTAAAGAAGGTTTCAACCATGCTCGGGTGAATGCCCCTGATTACTGAACTTTGAAGATATCACCTACTCCGGGTGATTAACTTTCATCTTGAAAGTAGGCTACTTCACAACCTCACTCCTCAACCCGAGCTGCTTTGTGTTCAATCAAATACTTGTAGCAATATGTCTTTCAAGACAATCAAATTATCTGTCTGATGCTCAATATGCAAGCTCACTTGATGTTTAAGCACTTATCTATATGCAAAGAATGTTTTATTCCACGAATGATAATTCTAATGCAAAGTTCGTGTTTGTCTTGAAGTTAAAAAAAAACTTTTATTGAAAAGATATTGAAACATTGAATTTTTTTGTAAAAGATTGAGTGATACCAACTCAAATGTTTAGCAAGCCTCCTAGGAGTCAGGTTACCGTATTCTTGAAACAATTTTGCGTTTGAATTAACCCATGCTTCAATTAGGACTTTCAAGGGTTGTAACATGGTCTGGTTCACGGTTTTTTAGAAAAAAAGATTTTTAGGCTCAAAATATTTGGTGCCCTCCCATTCTCCATGATGTTCTCCATTCCTAAGTTCAGATAACTTGATGCGAGCTTCCTCTCTTGCAAGAAATTTATGATGAGGATGAGGAACCACTAAGGTTTGTTGGACACGACAGTCACTCACCTTTTGCTTTTGGTGTTTGATCACACGACTTGTTCTTTTGCTGAGGATTTTATTTGCTGGTAATCCTTTTTTCTTTTGCCATTTTTGCCTAAGCAACTTATTATGAAGTTTCGACTTAGCGGGCTTTTTGTCATCATTGTTTTTAGCACTTTATCTTTTGAACAAGCCATGTGATCTTCCATCTTTGTTTGATTGGAGGTGATTGTGACTACTTGAATCCTTGGCGGATGAGAGATAACAATTATGGTATCGTCATCTGTTGGTTTTCACTGATGTGCAAGAGTTAACTATTTTGGTATCATTCTCTTCTGATGCACGCTGGTGATAGACAAAGGTTAACCATTGTGGTTTTGACTTTCCTCGTCCTTTTGAAGGATAACCATTGTTGTATCCTTGGATGTGCACCCTTGATGAGTTTTGAATGCTCGATCAGATTAACTGAATACTACCCTGCCCCGGGTTAAAAAATGAGGGTTTTTTCTGAACAGAAAAGAAACTCCTACTTCAAGGCTCAAAAGGGGTTAACGAGGGTTTCACTCCCTTATATCTCCGGTGTTTGGGAATTTGAAACAAGGCCTGTACATCGTTAGCAGGGTTTTTACTCGAAAGCAAAAACATTTTAGATTCTTAGTAAATTATTCGTCATCCTCCCTACAGAGGTGTTGCTTTATTAATAAGAGTTGAATATCAAAAGCATATAAAACAAATAAGAGTGATAGCGAATGGATCGATTCAAGACAAACATTATTCAATGCATTATGATTAATATTCCAGAGATGAGCAAGTTTTGCATACAAGAAAGTACTGAACAAAACAAGAAAAATTACAAATGAGCATGCAAGATAAAACTAGAAATCTCCATGTTGAGGAGACTAGTCTCCGTATGGATTTCTTGAGAAGATACACTTTGTAGTCTGGCGTTCTTGAGTCAAAGAGTTCAATTGATCGTAGGCCCTCGGAGTGAACGTGATGGCTTTGGAATCAATGAGTTTCGGCGTATGCCTTTGAAAAGATTACATTCTTCAATTGTATGGCCAGGTGCCCCAGAATGGAACTCACAGTAGGCATCAAGATCATATCCCAAAGGATACGGAAAAGGAGGTGGCCTGAGCTCCTTTAACTCCACCAAAGAATGTTGGAGTAGGTGAGTTAGCAACTCACTATGAGGCATAGGGATTGGATCATGCACTTTTCTTGGCCTTATCAGATTCTTCCCACCTCGTTGTTGACGATTTTGTCGATAAGTTTGTTGTTGAGGAGCGTTCTGCTGTTGGGGAGCATATTGTCCTGGTGTTTGACAGACAGTTGCAGCACAGATTTGTGGAGCACACTGATTAGAATTAGCTTTCATCACCTGATTAGGAATCTGAAATTGAGGGTAAACATGAGCTTCTTCTTCGTCCTCGAAAATTGTACTTGCCTCTTCATCAGTTTGTTCTGGAAATTCAGAAGCAATAGCAACATCCTGAATGTTACCCATCTTGAGACCACGCTCAATTCGTTCCCTACAACCGGTGTGAAAATGTAGAAGTACATCCAACAATTAGATAGGGACCTTGCAAGGTATTGGAGAACATCTCAATAAGTTCTCGTTCCAAAGGAGGTTGAACTAGACTAATTCTCTCCATCTCTGCGCATACTCTTTGAAAGATTCTTGATCTTTTGAGTTAAACCTTGGAGTTGAATTCGGTGGGAGCCATGTCCCTATTATAGTCGTCTTGATTGACAAAAGCTTCACCAAATTTTCCAAGTTTGAATGTGAGTTCGTTCAAGTGAGTGTACCACTCGAGAGATGCTCCATGAGGCTATCTTGAAAAAGTGCATGAGGAGCTTGTCATTTTCGCATAGGAGCCATCTTATTGCAATACACTTTGATGTGAGTAATTGGACAAGAGGTACCCTTATACTTCTCGAAAATGGGGACTTTGAACTTGCGGGAATTTTGATATCGGGCACCAAGCACAAACTAGGAGCGTCTAAACCAAGGAATCACGACCCTCAATAGCTTTCATCCTTTTCTCAAGGAGGTGAAGCTTTTCTCGGACTCAGTTTCTTTGAAAATCTGAAGGTGTCAAACGAAGACTCGAAGATGTCATCACAGTGAGGAGTTCCATTGACATGCATTTGAACATTGTTTCTGACATTTTGATCTGAAAGGACCTCCATGTGGTTAAGATTAACACCTGGTGGATTAACATGATCAATAGTAACAACTTCGGATCTCTGAACAACTTGCTTCAACTCTTCTTGTCCAATGGCGAGGTTCTGGATAATCTCCATAAATTGATCCATCTGGGTATCTATACGAGTATTGATCGCAGCCACACTTGCCTGAAGTTGATCCATGATGACGATGATGTCAGGAAACCAGTCTTGAAGTCTTGAGATTCTGAATAAGAAGCCAGGATGAAATGAGTCCTCTGGTTGAAATGAATGAAATGCATGATGATGCATGGATGATAAGAGAAATAAACTTTTTGATGATTGATGCAAATGGTATGCAATGCATGTTGCAAATTAAATAAAGCTGGTTCATAGGATTGGTGGGTCATGGTTTACGACGTACCCAACAATTCCCGGGTAAGGCTAATCTTATGTTTTTGGCTAAATGTCTCTTGGGGTCTCGGATCCCTTTACAAACACTATCATCGCGCGAGGCCTACGTGGCGATAGTATTTGTAAAGTATACCCCAAGCGGCTCTTAATGGGATGCTCGAAATCCAAAATTTGAGCGTTTGGTCTCGGTTAGGACAATCATGAACAAACTTAGAGTTATAGGTCATTTGTCAAAGATTGATGTCCTGCTTCTCGGAACAACAACCTCCTAAAACAACCAACTCTAAGCCGAGTCTTCGCTTTGCCAACAAGACAATGGAGTCGGTGGACCTAGGCTACAACCCTCTATTCCTAAAAGGTGACCTAGAAGCACAGGTAGTGGGCTTATCTATGTAACAATGCCCATGAATTCCCATCACAATAATATATCAACAGATTAATATATAAAGTATAGAGGAAAATAAGCAAATAAACAATAGATAAGCTTAAAGAAGAAAGCGATAAACAAACACACAAACATGCGAAGAACTAAACTAGGGTTGACTCGCTTAGTCAAAAAAAGTTTTAAAAAACTTCCCCAGTGAAGTCGCCAACTGAAGCAACTCGATTTTCAAAAAATCATTTAAAATGAATTTTCAAAAACAATGAAATCGCCACCTAATTTTATTTGTTCTAGAAAGAACGGGGAAATATAGATAAAACCCACAAAAATCGGATAAGGCGGTCTACAAGACCAAAAAGCATGGATTAAAGGTCGGTTCATAAGAGGAAGGTATTAGCACCTCTTACGTCCATCGTACTCGATGGGACCCATTTAGTTCAAGATGTGTTTGTGTGTGTAATCGCTTATTTCTAAATTATGAATAAATAGAAAGAAAATGGATTTGTTTGTTATTATTTTGAGTTTGACACGGTTTTGAAACCGCGTGCCTACGTATTCCCTCGTGCAATGGGAAAGTCAAAACTCCGTAGTTCTTGTGGAAAATGTCTTGGATTGTTTGTATTGATTTTAGAAGAAAATGTTTTTGATTTTGATAATCGCATATGGCGAAAAAGATTTGAATGGGTTGAATTGATTTTAATGGTAGATGACAAGTACCAAAGCGTCGGGATATCCTCTAACGATTCGATACTCGGGATTGGTGATTGAGGTCAACGATCTTCTCTCATCAAAATCTTTATTATGAAAGTGAGGTGAAACAAAGTTCACTTTTATTAAGTGTTATGGAATAAAGTATTTAAGTCATTGGGTTACCCTCTAATGGCCCAAATACTTCACATTTTAATTAAATCGTTGGGCGAACCTCTAACAGTTTACTTAAATACCATAGCACCATGTTTTTTTGTTTTGGAGAAAATTGATTTTTGAAAACAAATTCAATTAATTAATTTAATATGAAAGTGTTTTAAATATTTAAGTGTATGGAATAAAGTATTTAAGTCATTGGGTTACCCTCAATGGCCCAAATACTTTACATTTTAATTAAATCGTCAGGCGAACCTCTAACAATTTAATTAAATACCATATGTTTTTTTTTTTTGTAGAAAATTTGATTTTGAAAACAAATTCAATTAATTAATTTAATATGAAAGTGTTTTAAATGTTCAAGTGTATGGAATAAAGTATTCAAGTCATTGGGTTACCCTCTAATGGCCCAAATACTTTACATTTTAATTAAATCGTTGGCGAACCTCTAACAATTTAATTAAGTACCATAACACTATGTTTTTGACTTGAAAGTGTTTTAGGAATTGACTTGAAAGTGTTTTAGGAAAACAAGCGAGCCCATACAAGGTGGCTTTATGTATGCTCTAAAAGTGGGACTAGCGTGACACTAGTATTCTAAGCGACCGATTGGAACAATCGATCGAATAGTTGTCGTGTAGAAAAGCCGAGACCAAACTATAAATGTGTGCAGTGTGCATTGTGTATGTTTACACCTTCTTGATGAGAGCCCAAGAGGAGGCTATGTGTTCTAATATGATAAATGCTTGATTAAACGATAATTAAAACACACAAGAAATAAATCCTAAGCTATTACAACCAAATCGAATTAGTTCAATAAATAAATAGCTTTTATCGTTGAAAGAATTGAGCTTGGGTAGTCTTCAAGGTCGGATAAGGCTTTGATGTATTGGATGAATACCAAATGAAGACTCCTACATCACTCAAGATACAAACAACAACAAAAACTATGCGAAAAATGTTGCAATGCTTAAGTATGTGTTTCAAATTCATTCGAAGGTTGAATTAAATTTCGAATTCGAAATTGCAACATAAGAATAATAATTAAAATGTAATTGAATTTATTTACAAATGGATATGAATAAAGTTATAAAAATAAAAATAAAAATAATATGTATATTTACATACTAAATATAAGAAATAAAATACTAAATACATTATTAAATATCATATCAAAATAGTAATAGAACTATAATAACAATTTAAAATAATATATGTAGATGCACTAATAGAAAATATGTTCTTGGACAATTCTTGAATTCCTTCACAAATAACAAACATGTTAGTAGCATAGTGTGGAATAAAATCGAAATGAAATGGCAATAAATAATTAGAACAAGTGTTAGTAGGCAAGATTCACCATTAAAATCACTATACATGCATAAACAAGTAATAACAAGAATCGAAATAAAACATGTATGATGCAACGTGAACAAATGAGTGATATCCAAGCGAATAAATGAATGCTGAACGGAAATACAAAAATCAGCATGTTACCATTATGTAAAACACACTCAAGATCAAGTGGACTCAAAAGTAAACACAGTTTTCCAACCATAAATGAAACAAGAAGATGAAATTCAAGTTGTAAAAGGAGAAATCGAGTTCAAAATAGACCGCTAAACCTCTTAAACCAAATCCGGGCAGCAACTACGTCGTCTTAAGAAACACTCAAAATATCGATCAAAACCGTATAAACTCAAAGACAAACGCAAACAAGTGTTAAGACAAACTTAATCAACCACGAATCGTCAACCAACTTGTATATATTCAAACATTTACCAAACCGGGCAGCCATGTACAAATTTAAAACGCACATTGGAATTCTTTTCAAAATAAGTTCAAAAATCGATGGCAACCACGATACTATGCTATAACCGATTTAAAGCACAAACGAAACAAAAGCATCATCAACATTATTTCAAAATGAATCAAACAAACACCATGAATCCGGGCAGCAGCTAGTAACAACAAGATAACGGTTCACGAATCGATCTTCATCATATTCTACAAAATGAAACTAAGTTCAACCTTACAAACACACTTTCCAATCAGATTTATCTCAGAATCGAAATCGACACCGATATCCTAATGGCTAAATACAAGCAAATCTTGAACCGGTTGTAACTCAAAGTATTCTAAAAAAAATATATCAATTGTAACCAATTCAAACATCCTCTAATGGACTCAAAAATCAACACCAAATCAATAACAAACTCAAGATGACATTATAGCACAAAGTCAATCCGCAAGCAGCAATAGTGTCAATTGATTTCACATTTAGTTAATACAAACTGTCATATATTCAACAACATTCAACAATTATTGATCAAATTGAAAACCGACTATTAATTTTCAAGCAAACAATTTCAACGAACGTTTGAATGTTTCAAACCAACTACAAAATCGAAACCTTAAGTTCATGCCATACTATCTTGAATGCATCAAATACAAAATCATTCACATGTTCTAATGCACAATCCACTCGGACTTAACCACGGCATACCGGTTTAATTTAGACTTACGTCGGGCGCAGTTTATCACGAGGTTATCAAAATACAACTAACACGAACATGAAATAAGATTTTGACATCCGAGAATGTGAAAGCAGGATTGAAACAGGATGACACCTTACCGAATAGTTCTTTGATTGTGCTTAAGCGCGGAGAGAGATGATGTGATTGTCCGAAAATGATTGTGCGAGGGCAATGAACCACTTCTTGATGTGGAATGGTGGTCGAAAGCTATTCGAAGTTGATCGTGTTGCCATTTGTTGCTTGAGCGTCGAGGAGGAGATAGCAGGAACCGCATTTCGTCTCGACGGGGCGCTGTTGAGCATGAGTTGATCTTGTTGGTGAGTGATGGGAAGAACACGGCGGTTGAGAGGTGCGTGAGGAGCGAGGAGGAGAAACAATGGGATGTTTTCCGAAGGAAGCGCGAGGTTTTAGTGAGGTTTGGGTTTCGGCGGAGAGAAGGGAGTTGCTGACAGATAGGGACCGGCAGCGGGTATGGATGTAGTTGTTGTTTTGGAGGAGTATGCTGGCCGTGGAAGAGACTAAGGGTGAGTTATTGGAAACAGTGGGAGCTGCGTGGACAGAATGGAGGGATTGTTGGATCGGAACAGAAGTGTTGTTCGGTGAGTTAGCAGAGAGTGAGAGACGGTTGTGAGGAAGACGATGGAGGTTCTGGGTTTTGATGAAGGTAGTATTACGGTGAGACAGATGGATTGATGGAGAGAGTGACGGGAAGGCTGGTAGGTGGTATAAGGGGGTTTCGAGATGGTGAACAGGAAGTGAGTTCCAGAACAGTGATGAAGGGTAGGAAATGGTGAGCTGGCTTGAATGGAGAAGGTTGGTTTACGGTTTGATGAAGATAGATGGAGGGAACGGTGGGGATGGAAAGAAGGTGAAGAAGCCGGTGAAGGAGGAAACAATGACAAGGGATGTTGTTATTTTTTGTTTGAACTTTCTCCCAGATTTTCTCGCCTCCGTGTTTTTTCTGTTTTCAATTTTGGCTCCCCTTTCAACAGTAACATGACACATATATATATCCAATAAATTAGGGTTTTCAATTTTTGATAATGTCTAAAATGCCCCTTTATAAAATGGGCCTAAAAGTTGGGTCTAGTAAAAATTTACAAGCCCGAAAATATTTTGTTTGATTTTTTTTAAGATAAAAATTAGACATTTAAAATTACCAAAAATGGTAAAAGTTCGGACAATAATTATCCGAAAAAAAATAAAATGAACCTATTAAAATAAATTACAGGTATCAAACATTAAAGAAAAATTATCGAAACATTTAAAATTGAAATAAAACGATAATAAAAAATACCTGATTTTAAAACACTTACGGTTAAAAACAAAATTTCGAAAATGTATCGAAAAATTAGAGAGATCACATTTTCATGATCTACGCGACACGTAAATTCATAAAGCAGTGAGTTAGAGGCGAAAGTTTGAAATATTTTCCCGCTAATTTTCGTACAGTGTCGAATTATTTTTAGCAGTCTGTTTGTAAAATCGAAATATTGATATCATCGACATATAATCAACTTAAAATGTCACAATAAACAGGTAAGGAGATAAGAATGAATGAAGTGGAATAACGGGTATTTCACAACTACAAAACAATGCAACTATCGATTTAAACTAACTTTTAGTCAATTTAAATACGACGAAATGATGCATATGCAATGGATGAATGTTTGTTTAATGTTAATGACCTAATGGAAGCGTATGCAGATGAATGCGAAGCCTGAGCCAGATAAAATCGAGATAGGAGGGCAAATTTTGGGGTGCAACACTACCCTAGGTAGCGATTCACTGAGTCACCCAGGAGCTTTCTTTTGGAGAAAAACCATAGCCACGGTGAGACAGACCGTGTCAACCAGGAGTTTTCTCATGGGAGAAAGTGATTCACGCCTTGATATGAATTACCAAGTGTGAAGAGTATATGAGTGTGAGTATCAGTGTGTCAACACAAACTCCATGATAAAGCATGGAGGGTCAGAATAGGGAACCCTTGCTAGTTTAGATATGATTCGATAAAAGAAGTTTCACGATTCGCGTGAGCTAAGCTGACACGGATTGAACTAGGCGGCGGTTGGTTTCTAACCCTTTTCCACGTGCCTTTCTCATTAGGACTTAATGATGGTGCCATATTAGGTTGCATAACCACCATACCTTTATGTGAGCACAAAAGTAAACACTTACTGAAATGTACCTCCTTGCATGGCAGGACTTTAAACACAATTGGAACACAATTTGCGGAATGCCTGCTACAGGTCTTTAAACAGCGACTTTCGAGCCCACACTCTTTTCCTACTTCTCATGATATCTAAGAAAGTTGTAAACACCCTACTTCTCATGATATATAAGAAAGATGTAAAGGAAAGTTGTAAAAGGGTAAGAGAATACCAAATGGATAAAAATCCGTAAAAGCTATAGCAAATAGAAAAATACTTCGGAAAACTTCATGAACTGCTGACAAGCAATAGAGAAATTCGGTGAACAATGCGTAGAAGCATCAAAAAGTAGGATCGGAGTGTGTGTCGTACACATCCGAAGATCAATATAAAACTTGCAAGGGATAAACATCCACACAATACAGAAAAAGGGAGCATGCATATCATATACATCTCTGGGATATGTGTCATACACATCTAAAGATGAATATAAAACCTGCAAAGGATAACCATCCAGACAATACAAGTAAACAAAGCACAATGTCATATGGACAAAATATAAGACGTGTATCATACACATCCGTCTGACGGGACACTTGCACTAGATAACCATCCTTGGCAATGCAATCCAATAAAGCACAACGACATGTGTGTAAGACAAGGAGTGTGTATCGTACACATCCAAGTAAAACAAAAACATGTACGAAATACATTAACCAGTGTATAACGGCTAACGGAACGTGTATCATACACCTCTGTAACAAAACTTGCACAAAAATACATTAAACAATACATAATGAACGAATGTGCATCGTACACATCCTTACAACAAGTACATGCACAAAATTAATCATACAAAAAATATAGGGCAACAGGATAAGAGATTGTGTTTCAAACACAAAATTGGATCACAAAATGACAACTCAAATGAGTTTTCCGATTACATAATCAAATAATTACGTGTCGGAAACTACCTCTAAGGTACCTTGCATAGTCAACCAACGTGTCAAAATAACAAGGAAAACATAGGTAAGAAAGAGTAGAAAAAAGCTTGGAGAAAGCATGGAATTTGAGCAAAGTCAAAAAATGAGGAAATTTGACAGCATGCGTCGACATAAAGATTTTATGCGTGGACCTAAAAATCTTTGTGTCGACCTACAGGTTAGCATGTAACTTCCAGTAAGTGCTCAAAACAAAAATCTGGGTTTAAATCGACTAGCGAGTTTTGCGTCGACCTGTGGGTTTACGTAACTTTCGACAAGTCAAAACAAAAAATGGCATTACATTGACCTAACGGGTTTTGCATTGACACATCTGGACTTGCGTCGACCTATGGGTCAGCACGTAACTTCCAAAACGCAGCAAAAAGTGCAGTTTTTCTATAACTTTGAAACAACGTAACTTTTGCATCGAGCATCCGTTTTGTGTATCGTTTGAACCGTTGGAAAGCTTGAAATTAGTATAACGTTCATGGAAAGATACGAGAAACAAATTTACAAACAATTAAACAAAAAATTCCTCTCCAAGATTACGTCATCGACATATGAATTCGCAATCAATTTTTAGAGGTTTCTACAAATTGTATCGGATCGAAGGCGAAATTTTCACCGATTACATTATCACTACAACAAACTTGACAAGCCATGGTATATATTAATCAACAATTAAATTCAAGGGGAATTTGTGGCTTAATCAAACGACAAAACTATGCATTAACATGTATCGACATGATTCAAGCATTTTATCAAACACATAGTCTACACATGTTAACACGTGATCTCGCACAAGCATAGTTACAAGGATACAACCACATTCACATGAAAATTAATATTTAGAAATAAGAAATTGATGAACATTGACACAACAATCTTGAATAATCACTTTTTAGAAGTGCTTAATTGCAAAAGTGCTTTTCCAACTATCCAGATTGGATTTTCAACAACATGATTCAATTTTGAAATCTCAATCTATATTTTTCCTTTTGGCTTCCAATAGTGGCGAACTCCTTGGAAGTCTAGATACTCTAGTAGTTTTCCTTTTGGCTTATTTCTTGTGTAGACTTTGGTCGTTGGTCGAACAGGCTTGGAAGACTCTGGACGGTTGACCTTGCCTTTTGTCTTCTTGACGATCTTCTTACCTTGATTGGCGGTCGAGGAGCATAATATGTAGCATATGTGTTTTCAAGTGGCATGTATCCGGATTCTTGGGATGTACTTCCAATCTTGAGTGGGAGACTCATTTTCTCGACGCTTTCCAACTCATTTCCAGAATTGTCTTCCTGATCTTTGGTAGTTACGTTGATGTAGTGATAGTTAAGATCTGTCTTAACAAACTCGGCGATCGTATTAAAGCAGAGATCTTCATTTGGGATCTCAATCGATGATGAGATCGAGAAGATGTATAACTCTTACGGTTGACTAGGATACTCAAGAGGATCATCCCATCAGGTTGGTTGGATGTCTTCAATTCGATTTTGAGCTTTCCGGGTGCGGTGTATCTCACCATGTAGTCAAACTTTCCACTTGGCTCTCCCAAGGTATCCCAAACTTCAGAAGGGATAGGTGGATTTTCATTCTCATTGTTTTGTATGGACATGCCTTTGAATTGGTTAGTCGGAGGATAGAATGACGCGTATGATTCTTCCTGGGACACATATTCAGAGCTATTAAGATAAGTGTTCCACTCTTCAGATTCGGAGAGATTGTCTTCATTACCTTCATCGGTAAGAACATTAACCTCTTGAAGAACAGGGTTTAAGAAACCCCCACTGTGGAATACTTCTTTGATTGGACGAAGATCTTCATCCCTTTGATTGTCTTTTGGAAATACTGGAGCAAATCCGAGGCCGGTTTTTGTCTCGTTGTTGACAGGTTTTATTACTTGTCCCCAACCTGCGGCATTACCGTCTTTCACTATCTGCGCTGCTTCTTTGTAAGAGGAGATAGACGATCTGCTTTTCCTTGTAGACTCACCTTCTAACGAAAGTCCTTGGAACTGTGTCCCTTCAACATCGTCGGCAGTGATGAAAGAAAAGGTGGACAAATGGCTTACTAGTAAAGCTTGTTCACCGATGATGGTTACTAGCTTCCCATTTGTTGTGAATTTCAGCTTTTGGTGGAGAGTGGATGTCCGGCTCGCCCGTGTATCCACGGTCGTCCTAGAAAACAGCGTAGCGGTGTGCGTCCATGACCTGGAAGGTGATTTGGAAGGTATGCGGACCAATCGTCATTGGGAGGTTGACTTCCCCAATAACGGATTTCCTTGACCCATCAAAGGCTTTGACCACTATATCATTGGATTTCATCGGCGTTCCTTTGTAAGATTTAACGAGCGAGAGTCGTTCTTGGTATTACATTCAAGGATGAACCGGTGTCTACTAGCACGTTGGATAGAGAGTCTGATTGGAAAATCATAGAGATATGTAGAGCAAGATTGTGATCTCTTCCCTCCTCTAGGAGTTCTTCATCACTGAAGCTTAAATTGTTGCAAGCTGTTATGTTGCCTACAATTCCACCAAATTGATATGTAGTCACGTGCGTGATCTCGTAAGCGATCTAGCACTTTCATCAAAGCTTCTCGGTGGGCTTGAATTGAGTAGAGATAGTATTGAAATTTTGGAGGAGTGCATTGGTTGATCTCAACTCGTACTCGCTTTTCTTGATTAGCTTTAGAATCTCGTCGAAATACGAGTTGGCGTTGGTTCCATCGACGGACCAACGTTTATGTCCGGATTACCAGCAGGAATCCCCATGGGATTCTCGGGAGGTGTATCAGCGAGGATTTTGTCCAATAGTGGGAACAATGGGTTGCTTTGGTGGCAGATGTACACATGTCCTTAGCGTTACTCGTCCGATTCGTGATGTTAACAGGTGAAAGGGTTGGTATGGGTTTCTCCTTCCATCTTATCATAGTTGCATTGTATTGATAGGAATTGCTTTGTCGGAGTGGGAGCAGGACCGGTACAGGTCACCAAAGGAGATTCTGGAACTTTTGGACCATTGTACTCGACTTCTACACACTTGGGCACATTGAAGTAGGGGATAATGACGTTTACTTCGGGAATTTCCAAGTTGATATCTGAGACTAAAAGCTCATGCAGATAATACCCTACCATATTCACGTCATAATCGTTCATGTTTCTAAAGATCTGAATGTCACCAATGTCTATTAACCGTTGAATGTCTTCTCTCACAGTTGGACATCCTCGAAAATCCGTGAAGCAGATTCAGCAGACTATGTAGTCCTGTTTAGTGAAAGCGCCCATTGTATTGTATGTATCATAGAGTTGTACCAAGCTTTCTCTTATCATATTTATGTCAGTGATAAGATACCGATATGTATTCCTTAGTATCAAATTCACGGTATGTCCACTATGATTGGGAAGTGGATTTGCTTGTACATTTGGATTTACATTCCTGAAGGAGAGAAGATTTGCTCTCACTAACCTTTGGACTTCAGCTTTTAGCGCTATGCAGTGCTCGAGATCATGACCCGGTGCCCCTTGATGAAAAGGGCAAGACATATCTGCTTTGTACCACCAAGGTAACTTGTCTGGTACTGGAGGTGGTGACCTTGTTTGCACAAGATTCCTTTCTATCAAGGCAGGATATAATTCCGTGTATGTCATCGGAATTGGATCAAACTGCGAGATCCAAGGTGCACGGTTCTGGTTATTGTTGAATGGTTGAGCCTGTGTTGTCGAGGTTGTTGAGTTTGCTGGAATTGCGGGGTAATACCCATGTTTGAACTTGCATTAACAACTGGTGCTATTGTGGCTACCTGTTGTCGGTGACTGACATTTTTCCTTGGTTTCCCTCGGGATACCATTCCTATGTCATGTTCTTTCTTCTTCGGGAAGCTGGTTCCAATTCTCTTGGTTCCGCTTGAAGATCCCACTTCTTTAGTTAGGCGTTGTTTGGACTCCCTCTTCTAGTCGCATCCCCATGCTTACCATTTCGGTGAAATCTCCGGGAGCACTGGCGACCACGCGTTCGTAGTAAAATGGGCCAAGAGTGTTCAGGACAACCTTGGTCATTTCTTTCTCTTCTAACGGTGGATTAACTTGGGCAGCAACTTCCCTCCAACGTTGGGCGTATTCTTTGAACGTCTCTTTTTCCTTTTGAGACATGGAGCAGAGTTGATCTCGATCTAGAGCCTTGTCCAAATTAAATTTGTACTGTTGGACAAAGGCTTCACCTAATTCATTGAATGTCTGGATATTTGCACTATCTAGTCCCATGTACCACTTTAGTGCGACACCAGTGAGACTGTCTTGGAAATAGTGAATGAGCAATTGGTGATTGTCATTATATGTAGACATCTTCCTAGCGTACATTGTAAGATGACTCTGCGGGCAGGAATTTCCTCTATATTTTTCAAAGTTAGGGACTTTGAACTTGGCGGGTATCCTTACACAAGGAACTAGGCATATATCATGGGCATTCTTCCCAAACAATTCCTTACCACGGATTGTTTTGATCTCAAGCTGCATCTTATGGAATTGTTCCTGGAGATTCTCCATTTGGCCACGAGGATTCGTGTTGTCGCCTGGGTTATGATAGAATTCTTCGTCTGCAGTAGCGTGAACTACAGAAGTTGAGTTTGTCATGATCGGTTGAGAAACCGACATAGTGACTTGAGGAAAGGTTACCCCATGCTGCGGAGTAAGTGCTGAGTTCTGTAAAGTAGGAACCTCAATCGTGGTTGCTGTACTTGATGGGTTGCGAAATCAATGCCTAAATTGAAAGGCATGCCCATGGATAACCTACATCTTGAAGAGGATTCTTGGCTGCAGGCTATTTGGGTAGTAGTGATCTACGAAATCGTCACTTGATTTTGACTATTTAATGTTGCTTCTTTGACTTTGCGTGGTTTAGCGAACTTACCAAAGAAGTGAGTCTATCTCTTCTGAAGTGTTGTCCTTTATTCTGACTCAATATTTTCTTGCTCAAAATCTTCCATTGCTTTTCTCCTATTTGCACAGTATTGTATGCGAGTTGTTGTGAAGCGTGGTCGAGAAACTCTAAGGCCTTGACTTGCGATCTTTCTCTTTGCAAAAATTCTAAAAGATAAGACTCTAAATGACATACTCGAAATGCAAGTATGATGCATGATTATGAATGCAAAGAAAAAATTTCCAAAATTTACGCTAAAGAGAAATTTCTAGTAAATATTTGGATAGAAAACACTTATTTAATTAATTATTGAAAGAAGATTACAACAATTTTTTGGAGCATAGCTCTTACAATGATAAAATAAATGATAAAGCTAAAGCTAAACTAATTAATCGTCTTCTTCATCGATGAAGAAAAAGGCTTGATCTAGCTTGAACTTGAGGATTTCTTTCCCATAGTAAGCTTTTAGTTCGATTTCGGCTTTAAGCTTGTTGATGACTTTCTTCCACTCGTCGGGCCAGGATTCTTGGTTGTCATTTCTTCAAGCTTTCTTTTCTTTCTTTGATGTATCTTTTGATCGCGTTATCTTTCAATGAATCTTCTCATCTTTCTCCATGAGCCATTCATCTTGGAAGTAGAGCGTTTTCTCATGATCTTTGACCTGCTTCTTAAGCTTCTCATTTTCAAAGTCAATCTTAAGAAACTTGTCTTCTAAAGCTTCTTTCTTTAGCCTCATCTTGGCCAAAGCTTCTTGGTATTCTCCCATAGTCTTGACGGGAAAGGTGGTCGATTTAGACACTGCTGAGAACATGGGTTCTTCATAAGCATAAGACATTCGGAATTCCTTTGCTCTTTCCTTTGGATGTGATGCCAAGCTCTTATCGTTCTGGCTTTCAAACCTTGGGAATCTTCCCCTTCATGATAAAATTAGCTTTCTACTGTAAAACCAAGGGGTTTACTAGAGTTTACATACCCGAGTCGACGTCTTTCCAAGAATGGGTTGTAGTTGATTCCTCCTTTGTGCCGATAGGAGGTGCGTTGGCAAATTCTCACTTTCAATGATTTCCATCTCATTGTTTGCCAAGGTATACCAATGGATATCGTCGTTGGTAAGAGACATGAGTCTTCGAGACCAATGCCAACCGTCTTTGTTTTCGCGGAAGATAGGAGATTTAGGCAAGTGTGAGACAATCCATTTGAATATCAGAGGTAACAACATACGATAGTTCCATCTCCTTGATGATTCCTATGATGAATGGAGAAATACGTGTCAACAAGCAAAGTGGGAACGGGATTTCTAATCAAAAAGATCCTTATGGCGTTGATATCAACAAAACTTGGGACGTTGGGAAACAACACTAATCCATAGATGAGCAAAGCTAAAACAGCTTCAAAGGCTACCATACTACCGGCTTCAGAGAATTTAAGAGCCTTCTCCATTAGGAACTTTGAAGTTAGTCCTAAGAGTTTTCCTTTGGTAGTTAGGTTTTTGTCTATCTTAGATTTCTTTAAGTGGGTCATTTTTGCAATTAATGGTGACTTAGGAATGGCTTCCAAACCATTGAAAGGCACCTTATCTGATACTGAGATACCTAGGATGTGTGCGTACTCTTCCAAAGTAGACATCAACTAATAGTCAGGGAAAGTGAAACAGCGATAAACTGGATCGAAAAATTGAACGAAAGTTTTGAGAAGTCCTTCATCAACGTTTGTGTTTAGGACAGTTAAAAGAGTTCCATAGCGTTTTCTGAAATCCGAGGGATCTTCTACCAAGGATGCTAACTCTTTTAACCTTCCTACATCAGGAATTCTAAAACTGTATTTCTTGGTAAATCTTCCTCTGACGTCCATCACTCTAACCTAATATATTTACAAAGAAAAATCTCTAAATTCTTTGGAAATGGGAAGAGAAATGAAGTTTTTTTGAATGAACGCATGAATGAATGCCACAAAGATTCAAACATGGTTAGTGGTTATACACACGGTCAAGCGTTTGAAGTCACGACATGAGGCCAACGATAAGAACCAAGCGTGGGTAAGTTCTAGGGCTTATTCATACGTGAAGCGGGTTCTCTTGATAATCTGAGTTCAACGCTTCTCTTTGAAATATTATGAATTTGTTGAATACTAAAGTCCAATAATATTTTTCAAGAAAAACTCGCTTGATCGTAGTCTCATGACAACTATTATAAGCTTACGCTGAATAGCTTTTCACTACATCCTAAATGGCGGGATGGGTTATGTGTTCTCTGACTCGACTTCGTTGGTTCTCTCGAAAGCAAAATGTCTTATAAATACTTGCTAAACATAAATACTCCCAAGACAACCTCCATGAGAGAGGATCTCAAATTAACTCGTAAGTAATGAAACTTCCCACAAGTTAATAGGACTATACCCCCACCTATATCTTAAAATGTTTCTTAAATCTAGGTTAGGATTTCTTTCCATCAGATGAAATCGCAAAAACACACAATAAAGATAAACAAACATATGCACATATGAAAGCTTAACCCCTTTTTTTCTTTTTGAAAACAAAAAAAAAGCTTGGTGCTCTTTGGCAGAGTCACAATTTTCTTTGAAGATAAAAGTTTAGTGTACTCCCCAGCAGAGTCGCCATTTTTTCTGTTCGCGTTATAAAGTGACGCACGAGGGAATCGAATCGAAATTGGAATTCTGTGGCTCAAAACGATTTACTCTTTTGATTTGTTTATAAAGATGCATGAGCATCAAGCTTTATTATTTTAAACACAAGAAAATGATTATGAAAAGGGAAAGCTGCAATACCTCAATTGATATGATATGCATTACGACTAGCGCGAACTAGGCATGCGCATTGGGGAGATTCCGCAAGGGGTTTGTTATATAAAGGGAATATATGTGGCACCCTAAATATATATAGTTATCTATAGCTTTATATATGAATATGTTTGATATGTTTGTGTGTTTTAAATTGTTATTTCTATTGTTGGGAAAGTTTCTCCTTTGGATTTTAAGAAAGGTAGTTTATGATGGGATCCTAGGTTTTGTTATTATTGTGCTCCAAAAGATCATTGGGATCTTACGCATACATATCCTTAATGGGAATCGAGCATTTGTAGCTTGGATCTAAAGGGATCTATGGTTTTGTTTGGTTTGAGGAGAAAAGAAGTTTTGCTCAAGGATGAGACCTTGTGCCTACGTATTCGCAAAGGGATGTTGAGAAAGTCAGAGAAATCATAGTTCCCACTTATGCTAGTGGAAGCAACGGGATGTTATTAAGAGACAAAGATGAATGTCATCTTAATGAAAAATGTATCTAATCTATTTCATCACATACATTTTGAAAAGGATTGATTGATTGAATCTTTCATCGTAAGTTATAGGTGTTTTGCTCGAGTGTACAAGCGTTACCACTTACGAGTTAAGAAAGATGTTTTGGCAAATGCTTGAATCTTTTAATTGCAAGCATTGGGTGTTTTGCTTGAGTGTACAAGCGATACCACTTACGATTAAGAGATGTTTTTGTTTGAAAAAGTGTTTTTGAAAGTTTTTGATTGTATGTGATGCGATAGATGAGATACTTCTTCCATAGAGATGATAAATGTCTAAATCTCTAGGAGAAATTGATGGGATTAGGGGATGCTTTTAAGAAGCCGTGGGTCCTTGTATTGTAAGCCCAAGAGGAGGCATTCAGGGTCATCGAGGTCTTGTATTGTTAGCCAAGAGAAGGCATTCGAGGGTCATCGAGGGTCATATATGAAGCTCGAGAGGAAGCTATAGGGTATGGATGGCTTTGGCTTTAAGAGTGGTTTCAGGGAAACCATCCTCTTAGGATTTAAGAGTGATTTCACGAGAAATCATCCTCTTAGGGTTCTATCCTAAGCGGGTGATTCTTTGTATTGGGCTGTCATACCCCAAAATTTGCCCTCCATCTACTCAAGAGATTTCATACATCCATACTCAAGGATTCCTCAAGAGTTGATCAGACAAACTCTCTCCTAGACAATCAACCCAAACTAGGGTTTGGTATCTCTCAAGCCAAGATGGATTTCCAACATCTCCAATGGTCTTCATGCCTCCTCATATGCTTCAAAGATTCTCCATGACAATTTCAAGCCTCACAAGTCAAGTTTCCTCGAAATTGCTCGAATGGATGAAAATCGAGTGTATTGGACAAAAGTCAACTATGGTCAACATACAGTCAAAACTTCTGATTTTTGGTCAACATCCTCATTTTGAAGTTACATTCATCATTTGATCAAGGTTTGATCATGATTCATCAAGAAAACTCAAGATTTGCCCAAAAGTCAAACTTTCTAAATTAGGGTTTCTAGATGAAAAGTCAACCGAACTTTGGTGATCATAACTTTCTCATACTTTCTCAAAAATTTTTCCACCACCTCTTGTTTTGAAGGAAATTCAATTCTCTACAACTTCATGTCTCACAAGAATGTCCAAAAAATGCTTCATTTGAGAGGTATAGCTCAAAACATTACAGGTCATTTTCAAAGTCAACAAAAAGTCAACTTTTTGTTTTGAAGATATTTTGAGCATGGTAACTCCAATTGAGATGAGACCAAAGACATTGGTTAGAGGACTCTTAGAGCTTTCCAAAAAGTCCAAGAAAATGTGGAAAATTGAGCAAGTTGCACCATTCACAAGTTGGGCAATTTTGAAAGAATGCACAAAGAGAGATACTTCAAAAAATCAAATCTTTTGCAAATGGGCCTATCTTTTCTTCATCCTAACTTGTTCCTCAAGCAATTAGGAATATCCAAGCCCAATGCCACGAATTTTTGGTTTATTTTTCTATTTAATTTGGAATTTATTCATTTAAATACAAATTAAATTCAAAATAAAGTATAAAATCAAAATTAATTGAAAGATTGACTTTTATTCTTTCCTTGATGTCCAATTAACTCACAAATGCTAGCCAAATCAGAATTGAAGCAAAAAAGGCAAGATTGGATTGAAATTGATCAAATTTGAAAATTTGATTTTCATGAAAAAATCAAATTTGATTATCATTGATTATTGATCAAATCTTTCCAAATTCAATCTCAAATCCTTCCAGTATATATACACAATGCATATCAATCAAGAGAGAACAGAAAAATTGCTCCATAAACCCTAACCTAAAGTCAAATTTTCGTGCACTTGAAGCAACTTGCAGCCGTGGTTTTGGATCGTTTCAGTTGATTCCAAGCATCAGAACACGTTCCTTGACACCTCCAGAGTGAATCCAGATACTTACTTTGCCAAAAACTATCCAGAATCAAGGAATCCGAGTTTGGTTTGTTCTCAAAAATTCAAAATCGTGTTTTAATTCTCATGCATTTTAACATGTTTTGTGGTTTGTTTTGTGTTTAGATGATGAAGTTTGCAAGCTTTCTGCATAGTTTGATTGAGTTTCCATGGCCGGGATCGATACTTGCCATAACTAGGGTTTCCTGTGCCGTTTTAGGGTTTCACGAAATAGGAAAAATTGGACCATGGGACCATGACCAATGAACTCGGAACGATGCATGGAATCGAACCATGTATTTACAATGCATTTATATTACTTGTGCTTGATTTTCCATGTAGCGAGGGCTGTAGCGTCGAGCCAAGCCGGCTATCTTTCAAAATTCAAATCGAAGAAGGCGATGGTAGGCGTAGAGAAAGGAAAGATGGCGTGTTATTTTCAAACCAATCCGTTTCCAAGCGATCATGCGCTTGGCTCGATTGGTCGTATCGTTTCAAGGTTTGAAAGGATGTCTCATTTCGATTCTGGTTGAGACAATCCCTTTTACACTTTTCAAACTCAAATATTTTCCATATTTTCATTATTTTAATATTTTCATCATATTTTAATTCTTTTCTATATTTTATTCTGCATTAAAAATACCAAAAACATTTTTTCTTTTACATTATTTTCATAAAAACCTTTATTTAATTTAATAAATTAAAAATATAATTTTGCATGCATATTTATTTTATTTTTATTTTAGCATTTAAACCATTATTAATTGCATTTTATTATTAAATCTTTCAAAAATCCCAAAAATTATTATAGCTTATTTACCTTATTTCCAGCATGCATAAATTTTCTCATATTAAAAATTGCATTTTTCTAACATTTTCTCTTATTTCAATTTCATCATATTTCCGATTTTCTTATTCTTTCACGAGGTTGATCCGATTGGACGATTCTTCCGTTTTATTTTACTTTTCAATAATGTAATTGCTCATGGGTTGTAATAGTTTAATTTAGGACTTTTACTTTCCGCCTCCTAATTATGTATACGCCCCAAAGCCATGTAATAGCGTAGGTTTATTTTCGCATCTTTACATTCCGCATTTTACTTTCCGCACCCTTATCAATTGCTAGTAATTAGGCGTGTATGGCAAGATAATAATTGGACATAGCTCACACTAATTTCAAGACAAAATATAAAATCAACACACTTCTCTCACACAGCCCTTAGGTAATTCTCTCTCGATGCCTTTCGATTCAAAATGGTCATGTCCCTCGAGCGTAGAGGTATCCTAGCACCGTTGCTTTCAAACAAATCATCATAGTCCCTTCGATACAAAGATCATAGACCCACGATGTCGCCTCCGAATACATGATCTTGACCCTCGATTGTCGCCTCGAAAATGATGATAGTCCTTGAATGTGCTAGGATACTTCCACAATTGCCTTTATGATCATCCGATGTCCCTTGAATGTCCGATTACATCCAGCGAATGGAGCTACCTACTAACTAATGGTATGGCTAGCGCTATTCTAAAGGAATGTGAAGTACAACAAACGACCAATTACGGTGGGTAAATAAGTCTCTTAGTTGCTTGCTCTAAACAAATGCTTTTCACACCACACTCTTTTCAAAGTTCAATTTCTTTTCAAACAAACATTTCGAACACTTTGTATACACTCCTACATGAGTCATTACAAAGTCAAGCGAAATGCCTTTTCAAAACATTTTGTCAAACACATAAAGCAATTTTAAAAGTGATCTAGAGCAACTAAGAGCCGTAGATAACTACGGATGGAAAGGGTGCTAATACCTTCCCTTTTCATAACCATTCTCGAACTCGAGAATCTAACGAAGGTCTTTTTTACTTTTACCTTCCCTTAATTGGATAAAAATAAAAGTCGGTGGCGACTCTTGCTATCCGCACATTTGGATACAAAAATCCTACAAAGTCGGTTCAAGTATCCGAGGCTGGCGACTCTGTGAGGATACACCTAAAGAGAATTGCCTTGGGATTTCTAGATAACTTTTATTGCTTTGTTTGACTTGCTTGCTTTATCTTTAAGGGTTGCTTGGGTATTATATTTGTGGGGATCCTACACGGATCCGGTTTCCTTTTAGGTAAGTAGCATTAGATCATCGCGACCGTTAGGCGTATAACTACGCGGTCAACATGATGGCTACGTTAGCGTGACACTTTGGTTGCCCGATACTCTTCATTCCCAAGTTGAAGAAAGTATTTGGCTGCGTGGTGTCATCAGCGCTAACTAAACTTTTAGAACCTTAATTGACCCATCTTGGCCATTAGAAGGTAGTGAGATGGCGGCTTTGGTGTAGACCGAGGTTGGTTGATACTCGATGCTACGCATTGAGATCGACTTTTGGGACATTTTGATCGACCACTTGGCGTCGTATTGAAATAAGCGCCTCGAGAAAGATCGTGATATGAGATTCCTAGAACCGGTTACTATTATAGGACGGGATGAACCAACTCAAACTTTTGGTAGGGTAATCACCTATACCTCATGCAAGCCTTAACCTAGGCTCATTGTGTGAATTGTTTGTGTGTGCTAAACATGACATCATGACATCATCCGCATTGCATATCATTTCTAACTATTTCAAGGACCTAGGGTTTATCTTTGCTCTGTTTGTAGGGATTATGGCTTCTAGAAAGACTATCCGAATCAACTTCATGGGTATCCTTCTCGACTCAAAGAATTGGTTTGAAATTCCGACCATGCTCGGTTCATCAAAGACATGGTTATCTACTTGATTTGGTTATCTCGGTTTGAAGAAGATATGATGCATGTCTATTCAGTTCTTTGATCAAAACACCATTGCTTTACATTTCAGTTATCGGTTGGTTCCTACCTTAGAAGAGTTCTCTAAGCTACTTGGGATACCTATTCTTGATCAAATGCCATTCACGGTTTAGAAAAGGTCCTAAGTTCGAAGACATTGCATCCGCTTTACATCTTAAGCGCTCGGACATTGAAGCCAATTGGGAAACTAGAAGTGGAGTTAAGGGTTTACTTTCAAGTTCTTAATCAAGAAAGCCGAGAATTCCTCAAAGTTATGAGTTTCCATGCATTTGAGAACATTGTGGCCTTGCTAATTTATGGTTTGGTTCTATTCCTAACTCGGATCAATTCATAGATGTCAATGCCATCAAGTTGTTTCTTACCCCAATCGGTGCCTACTTTACTTGGAGACATTCTACATTCTCTCCACACTCGTACTACTAAGCGACAAGGAACTCTCATGTGTTGTGTCCGTTACTTTCAAGGTGGTTTATTTCGCACCTTCCTCCATCGATTTTGAAGAATGAACAAAGGTTGAGATGGTCTCAAAGATTGATGTCACTCTCTCATTCAGATATCCGTTGGAATCTTTTCTCTCAAAAGGACTTCACATTCATTGGCGTTGTGGAGTTCCTAATGTACCACTCCTTGGTATAAGGGAGGTATTACTACAACCCTTCTAGCTCTCGTCGGTTTGGTTTTGCTCGAAGAGATGGTCCACATGATATGCTTCTCCAAGATGTTGTGTTCGACTACAATCACGATCTCGAATTAAGCGAAGGTTTATACATGCTTGGGGCATGGTAAAGAAGGCGATACCAAGACTTTGGGGCACCGAACTCCATTCCTTGGGAACCTTACCTCAAATGGAGTGCGAGCTCGAGCTCAAAACCTCATGATGCCATTCACGCTGTTCTACGGTAATTATGGAACTGTTGCTATAGGTGGCGTACCTATCTTTGTTCTCCATCACGACATGCCTCACGATTTTGAAGACTTGAAGAGATCTGGATTCGGCTTAAAGAAGAAAGGATACCTTTGAAGCTCGGTGTTATGCAAGTGAGAAGAAAGTTCTAGAGTTGACCAAGCTACTTCACGAGGCGAAACATCAGCAACATCGGCACCAAGAGGCGCCCATGGGAGACTTAGAGCTTTAGGATGTTTTCTTTTATTTTTTGAACTATCTCTTGTACTTAAAAAGAAAAAGAATAATGAGAAGTACTAATAAATGTTTGTTCATTGCTTGTTTAACAAATTTAAATCTCTTAGGTCCTTGAAAACATTGCATTGCATTCGCATAAACATTGCATATCATAGCATAACATTGCATCACGGTACATTGGAGATTGGTTTTCTCATTTGCTCGCTATTTATTTTAGCGAAATGGCTCTTGAGCAGTGTCAAAGATCTCGGGCTCGAATGCTCGGTTTAGGATGTTCACCAACTTGGTCCAAGGCCAAGAAGATCTGAAGAAGCTCATCAACAAGAAGAAGGTTGTTGGTCTCCTCAACATGGGTGAGCGTTTCAAAGGGGTCCTAAAGTGGTCAGCCGTATTGAGCTCTCTGAAGGAAGTGTCCATACGAGGGAGTACCAAGGGTGATGAAGGTGGCAGCGTGAGCCAAGAAAGGAGGAGAGGATCGTCGATTATAGCCAACACTACGAGGAAGATGACAAGTACAAACAACTTGAAGATCGTCTGAATCTTGTGGAAAACTGAAGATGTCGGGCTGAATTTTGATGATCGAGTCTTGTTCACGGTGTTGTGATTCCTCCCAAGTTCAAAGTTCCTACTTTTGCTAAGTATGATGGCATGTCTTGCCCTAAGCTGCATTTGAAGTCCTATGTCCGGAAGATCAATCCCTGATGATGAGAAAGTTGTGGATGCACTATTTTCAAGAGAGTTTGTCAGGAACTCGGTTGGAATGGTACTATCGACTAGAGAATGACCGTATCCGTACTTGGGTGACTTAGGTGATGCTTTCTCTGAACAATATGAGTACAATCTGAATTGACACCCACTCGCATGCAACTACAAAGCATGTCTATGGGTCGTGATGAGAAGTTCAAGGAGTATGCTCAGAAGTGGAGAGATCTAGCGGGCAGAGTTCAACCACCCTTGTCCAATAGGGAGTTGGTTGATATGTTTATGGGAACACGGGCCCATTCTTCAATCATCGATTGGAAATTCCTCATCCAGATTCACGAGTTGATATTGACGGCGACATTGAAGTGGTATCAAGAGTGGGAAGATTCATGTAGAGTCATCTTCAAATGCTGCGAAGAGATCTTTTGGTGCTAAGAAAGAAGCTAATGCTGTGTATGGTCAGAAAAGCCGAGCCAAGACCGACCGTGCTCAATCTGTAGGGCGGTTGTAATCTCGATCCTACATCGGCACAACCTCGGTGAGACAGCGTAACGAGCAGCGCCACGAAGGCGGTTCGAAGATCAACATGCCTTTGTCGCAAGCCTTGCAACACATGTTGAAAGCGGTGATTGCCTTGAGGATCCTCCTCGGAGCGTCAACACTTCCTCTCCAAGTACAATCCTAATGCTAAGTGTGCTTACCATTCCAATAGCCGGGCACAACGACAATTGTTGGGCTCACGAAGAACAAGATTCAAGATATGATCGAAGCTAAGCAGTTGAGTTTGACCCTCTGTTGAGACTCGAATGTGATCAGCGCCTATGCCTAACCATGACAAGAGTTCCAATCTGTTGGGATACTTATGTTTTCAACATAGATGACTTGACCATTCCTCGATGGTATTAAGAAGAATTTGTTACAAGCGGTGTCAATCCGGGATGCCGGAGGATTGTCGTTGGTGCCATCCACTTTGATGGTTGTGCTTGGTTGAGAGGCGTGTTTAGTGCATGATGGATAACCGTGAGATACTATTTACGAAACCACATGCGAAGTTGTGTGAAGAAATGTCTAAGTTGAAGATCGACAATGCAAAAGCTGTACCATCTGTGTGGGATACCTTGGGGCAGCCAAGTGGAAAGTATGATTACATGGTGAAGTACACTGTCACGATAGTTACAAGATTCCTATTGAAGATGTTAAAGCGACCGGATGGGGTGGCGATTTCCAGAAGACTATCTTGATGTTAACACAATAAGTTTCCTCTGCGATCCATGCCTAGGTGGCACCTCTCATTATCACTTCTCCAAGACCAGTTCCATATTCCTCGACAAAGCTATCCCTTGGAATTATGGGTGATGTTTACTATCATGGTGTCAAGCAAGACCCTCGACAATTGAAGATCTTACCATTGAAGCTCTATTCGACATCGACAACATCACCGGATCGATGGTGACCCGAGCGGAAGGTATTCTCTCGAGATCTCTCCTCCAAAGACAACTGCGACTCATTCGCATTCCGCTACTCATCAATATCCCGGCTAGAGGAAAGAACGGTGACTCATCCTGCTCGACGAAGTACCAAAGGAAGTTCTTGAAGACACCTCCAAACAAGAAATGGAGAATTCGAAAATTATCAAGAAAAGTGATTACAATGTTGTGGAACAATTGGGACGAGACTCCGTCCAAGATCTCCATGCTTGCTCTGCTCTTATGCTCAGAGGCTCATACTAGCCTTGGTGAAGTTTACGAAGAATGCTCATGTGCATGACACTACTCTGATCAATTCGAAGTTTGTATTGCTAGCTGGCTGCCAACAACGGCCTAGGCTTCTCGATCTTGATTTGACTCCTTAGGAAAGAAACATAACAAAGCCTTGCACATCTATTGAATGCAAGGCGTTACATTATCTCATGTTTTGGTTGATACGGTTACGCTCTAAATATCCTTCGAAGGCGCTTTTGATCGACTTGATGTCGAAGGGTTGGTTTGAGACCCGGTGACATTATTGTGAGAGCTTTTGATGGTTCTAAGCGCCAGTGCTTGGAGAGCTCACTCACTGTTAAAGTCGGTTCCCGGACTTTTGACTCTACTTTCTTTGTCATGGACATTCGTCCGACTTATTCTTGCCTACTTGGGCCCTTGGATACATGGGGCGGTATTACTTCTACTTTGCATCGGAAAGTACCGGTGAAAGGGAAGGTTGTCACATGTGGTGAAGAAGAGTATATGGTCGGTCATCTGATCATTCCGCTACCTTGAGATGGAGGTGAATTCTTGAGACTCCTGTCAAGCTTTTGAAACAATACCAGTCATGCTGTTGACTCTCCGTCCTCTGAAGTTACACAAGCTCCACCTAGAATGGCCTCATTGAAGATGCTCAAGCTCTTGTTGAACAAGGAGGTAGTACTATTTGGGGACAGCTCCGATCTTCCTTTCAAATTTGACAAAGGCGGTTTAGGCTTCACCATCAAGGTCGAGAAGATGATACGCCGACGTGCGGCCAACTTCCCTTCCGCATCGGCAGTGGAATCCATGCTATAGAAGGCGGCGACAGCGGCTTGACATCGACAAGTGGATCTTCCACTCGGATCATGGGCTCGACAATTGGAAGGCGAAGGCGTCATACCAATCTCCTTTAGTCGGGAGTAATTGCTCTTGTTTTGTTTTGCTTTTCGTATTTCTTTATGTTTGAACAATAAACTTTGAAAGCTAGTGCCTTGCCGGGCGTCATGGCTCGTTCGAGGTTTTTATCATCGTTTGCGTATTTTCATTCAATAAATTCGTTGGACTTTTGCATTCAATTGTTTGTTTTCTTTCTTTTACTTTATCACCCCTTCAAAAGCTATGTGTTTCTTACACACCCGTGATACACTGCGAGAATCACTCCGAATCTAGTTAATATGACTATGCTAGTGCTAAATATGACTTGATAATCCGATCTACCAAGCGAAGGCGAAAGTGAGGAAGATTGTGAAGTGCCGGAGAACTTGCGGTGCTACAGAAGAAGCGAGTTATCTGACCACGAAGAGCGAGTTGAGGTTGTGAATTTGGAGTCTGACGAAGGCAGAAAGAGATCAAGATAGGAGCGGGTCTTGAGAGCGTGTTAAAGAAAGGTTGGTTCGGATGCTACGAGACTATATTGAGGTTTTGCTTGGTCATACGAAGACATGCGGGTTTAGACATTGATATCGTGGTACACGATTGCCGACAAAGAAGGTTTTCTCGGTGAAGCGAAGGTTAAATCGTATCGTCTGAGATGTCGAGAAAATCAAAGCGAAGTTATGAAGCAGTTCAACGCTGGTTTCCTAGCCGTTACTATCCCGATGGGTTGCAAATGTGGTACCCGTGCCTAAGAAGGATGGTAAAGATGCGAATGTGTGTGGATTAGAGATCTAAACAAAGCAAGTCCGAAGGCGATTTCCCACTTCCTCATATTGATGTTACGGTTGACAACACCGCTCGACATAAGGTTTTCTCCTTCATGGATGGTTTCTCGGTTACAATCGGATCAAAATGGCTCACGAAGACATGGAAGACTACTTTTGTTACGGTGGGGCACTTTACGCTACAAGGTTATGCCGTTCGGATTGAAGACGCGGGCGCCACTTATCGTGCTATGGTAACATTATTTCATGACATGATTCATCACGAGATAGAGGTCTCGTCGGCGACATGATAGCTCGATCACGGTGAAGAAGAACACCTCGATCATTTGCGAAACTATTTGATTGAAGAAGTGGTGAGACTTAATCCCAACAAGTGCACCTTTGAGTCGGATCCGGAAAACTCTTAGGGTTTGTTGTCGATGGAAGAGGTATTGAGGTTGACCACCAAGGTTAAAGCCATTCAAGAGATGCCGACTCCCCGCCGAGAAGTCGAGAGGTTTCTTGGGCGATTGAACTACATTGCGATTCATTGCACATAGCGCTACTTGTGAGCCAATCTTCAAGTTACTAAAGAAAGATCAAGTAGTGGAATGGAGCAGCGATTGCGGATCGCTTTTGACAAAATCAAGGAGTACCCAGAATCCTCCATCCGATGCCGCTTGAAGGAAGACCTCTTATCATGTACTTGGCGGTGCTAGAGAACTCGATGGGGTGTGTGTTGGGGCAACATGGCGAGTCAGTCGAAAAGAGCATGCAATATACTACCTTAGCAAAAGTTTACCGGTGTGAAACAAGATACTCACTCGAGAAAACTTGCACGCTTTGCTTGGCTGCTCGCCGACTAAGGCATATATGTTGACTCACACTACCTTGTTGATTTCTAAGATGGATCCGATAAAATACATCTTTGAGAAACCAGCTCTCTCGGGAAGAATAGCAAGATGGCAAATGATCTTGACGAATCGACATCGGTACACTTCTCGAAGCGATCAAAGGAAGTGTGGTAGCCGATCATTTGGCTCATCAAGCCGTAGATGACTATCGGTCTATGCGTTCAATTTCACGAAGATGTTTTACTAATTCTGATTGCGAAGAACCGGGCCAGACGAAGGACACGAACAAGGATCCCGATGGACTATGGTCTTTGATGGAGCCTCAAACTCACTTGGCAATGGCATTGGCGCCATCATTACGTCCCTAACGGACATACTCCTTTCACCGCCGGATTATGTTTGATTGCACTAACAACATGGCGAGTCGAGCGTGCATCATGGGTCTTAAATGCTATTGACTTAAGAATCAAGTTCTTACAAGTGTATGGAGACTCGGCTTTAGTGATCGGTCAGTTAAGGCGAGTGGGATCGAAGCATCCGAATCTCATTCCATATCGAGCATGTCCGAGTTTGATTCCTTACTTTGAAGAGATTACTTTCAATCATATTCCACGAGAGGAGAATCGGTTGGCGGCGCATTAGCTACTATGTCGTCTATGTTCAAGGTTAGATGGGACAACGAGGCTCCCGGATCATCATTGAGAAGTTTGACGAACCGTATTGTTGTGAGCTTGGCGAGAAGAGAAACCTTGGTACTATGGCGTGAAGAGATATCTTGAGACTCGGGAATATCCATGAGGGCATCATTAATGATAAGAAGTTCATGAGAAGATTTGCATCCAAATTCTTTCTCACGACATCTTATACAAAGCGCAACCCGACTTGTGCTTACTCCATTGTGTAGACGGAACACAATGCGTATCATGGAAGAGTTACAGGCGATTTGGTACCCACTCCGGTGGACACACCATGGCTAAGAAGATTTTGAGAACGGTTACTATTGGTCCACCATGGGGCGATTGTCACCGCTATGCTCGATCTTGTCACAAATGCGGTTATGCGACAAAGTGCACGTACCTCGGTACCTCGAATGTTTTAACTTCTCCGTGGCCTTTTGCAATGTGGGGCATTGACATGATTGGAGAGATTAAGCCCGACTTCCAATGGACATCGTTTCATCCTTGTGGCAATCGATTACTTTACCAAGTGGGTAGAAGCGACCTCGTATGCATCATTACCAAGAATGTAGTGGCTCGATTCATCAAGCATAATCTTATCATCGGTATGGCACTGAAAGGATTATCACGAGATAACGGTTCCAATCTCAACAACAAGATGATCACCGAACTACGCGCGATTCAAGATCAAGCATCACAACTCTTCTCCATATCGGCCTAAGATGAATGGCGCGATGGAAGCCGCCAATAAGAACATTAAGAAGATTATCAGAAGATGGCGGTGACTTACAAAGATTGGCATGAGATGTTACCATTTGCTCTTCATGGTTATCGCACTTGACATGAACATCGGCAACCCTTTCTCTCGTGTACGGTATGGAAGCCGTCTTACCCATCGAGGTTGATACCCTCGACGAGTCCTCCGGGAGGCGAGTTAGGTGAAGGCGATTGGGTTGAACTCGCTTGACCAGTTAACTTGATCGATGAGAAGCGACTCGCGTCCATACGCCATGGACAGTTATCGAAGCGAATGATCGAGCATTTAACAAGAAGGTCAAGCACCGAGTCTACCAAGTTGGTGATCTAGTAGTCAGCGCATCATTCTTCCACAAAGTGATCCAGGGCAAATGGACTCCCCCTATGAGGGACCATTTGTAGTCAAGACGTATTTTCGGTGGAGCTATGATACTTAGCACCATGGATGGTGAAGACTTCCCACACCACATGAGCGAGACATAGTCAAAAATACTACGCATAAAGAGACCCGCTAGGTCGGTGGCCTAGGCAAAAATAAGGGCATCTGGCGAACCAAAGGTTCGGGCAAAAGTTAAGGATATATACAAAACATGTACACGGCAAGTCGAAAACACGAAAAGGCGGCTTGGGCAAAAAGGTATCGGTGGTGAAAACCGAAAGGCGGTCTAGGCAAAAGTTAGGGATTTAAGCGTCGACTATGTCTCTTCGGATCACTGCTTCGAGACTATTATCGACATTCAAGATTCAAATGGCGAAGATCGGTCTATTCACTTTCTCTGACAAGGAGATGAGATAGTCGAAATATATGAGTACTAGCATAGTTGGAACTTAACGAGATTGTTTCCGCATAGCTTTTACCTTTCTTATGTACAAACTACTTGGCCATCGCCACATCAAATAAATACGACTTCTTTCTCTTTACAATTTACATTATAGTTATTTGCAATAAGTCCAACGTTTGCTTTGAATGACTATCGCATTTGATAAAAATCTCCCAAACATACGAAAAGTGAACATTCAAAGTACTTACTAGGTTCGAATTGGGATGACGGCGAAAGTCACCAAATAGTTCCCCACGAGCATGAAAGTGTCACTCAGCGCACCTTCCCGGAGTATATGTTAATCCTGGCGGTGATTCCACTCAAGAACAACGTTACATCGGTCTCAGCGGTAACACTTCATCCCAGTGGATATTTCTCAATCCTCCCCTCTCCCAGCGGTATCGGACTCGAAACTTGGTCGGATAGTGCATCGGAGGAACATACCCTTCTATTCCCCGGCCGGAGATTACAACGGACTCTAGACTCTTCAAGCCGGTCTCTCGGCAACCATCAAATGTTCTCCGGTGAGATCTACACTCGAAATCCGATGAAGTATCTCTTAAATTTCCTCGGCGGGATCTACATACAAGGTCCCCAACGGATCGCCTCCCATTCTCCTCGCGGGGTCTATATGAGATCTCAACGAGCTTCTCAAATCTCTACCTTCCTCAACAATGTCTAGGCCCAAGACTTGGTCGGATAGTGCATCGGAGGAATCCAAGATATCTTTCTTCTCCTTCAAAGCGGGGTTCTCACCTACTCGAATCCCAGCGGAAGTTAGAAATCTTCAAGCAGAATATCCGCATCTTCTTCAAGATGGATATGTTTTGAAATATCACAACATTCATCATTCATACATTTCTCATAAAGTCATAATTCATGCATATGTCATTCATATACAACATCATGCATCATACTTTGCATAAAACTAACGAATATTCTATCAAAGTTTCTCTTGTTTTCTCAAAGCAGTGTGATCATTTCAGCATAAGCAGGTCGAGATTAAGCCCGAGCCGGCGGAAAACTATCGAAAGACCGCCTTAAGCAGGTCGATTAAGCCCGAGCCGGCGGAAAACTATCGAAAGACCGCCAAGCGGTCGAGATTAAGCCCGAACCGGGGAAAACTATCCGAAAGACCACCTCGGTTATCCTCCGATAACGGACAATGGATCAACACCGATGCACTGCAGGAAGCTATCCACATTCTGGCCAACTACAATTTCCCTCAGAGTAATCAACACGAAGATTTATTCTGATTATCAACAGCAACTACAGAGTCTAGCGTACGACTCAGTTGCCTTGGATGGCATCTTAAGCCCATCTCCGACTATTTGTCAACATCTCTTCACTATCAGAATGCTGCATATATGGTTAAAAATCAATACAGACCAATAACTTCATTCAAAGTGATCACGAAGTCTAACGTACGACTCCCTTCGGATGGCATCTTAAGCCCATCTCCTCTCCGTTTCAGGAACATCTACAGAGTCTAACGTACGACTCATTCCCCAGCATCGACCTTTCTAGATGGCATCTTAAGCCCATCTCTGTCAGCTCTCCTATTAACAACCTCGAGTCTAGCGTACGACTCGTTCCCCCAGCGAAGTCTCCAACTTCTCCAAATGGCATCTGTAAGCCCATTCCCGCATCATCCACCAACGGCGAGTGCAAATTTTCAGGTGTACTCGGTGTTCAATCATCTTCTACCTCCAGGTCACGAAAGACAAGCATGTCAATCTAACCCTTCGAGTACAAGAAGATTGAGCAGGGGCATTGTCATACCCCAAAATTTGCCCTCCATCTACTCAAGAGATTTCATACATCCATACTCAGGATTCCTCGAGAGTTGATCGGACAAACTCTCTCTAGACAATCAACCCAAACTAGGGTTTGGTATCTCTCAAGCCAAGATGGATTTCCAACATCTCCAATGGTCTTCATGCCTCCTCATATGCTTCAAAGATTCTCCATGACAATTTTCAAGCCTCATGAGTCAAGTTTCCTCGGACAATTGCTCGAATGGATGAAAATCGGTGTATTGGACAAAAGTCAACTATGGTCAACATACAGTCAAAACTTCGATTTTGGTCAACATCCTCATTTTGAAGTTACATTCATCATTTGATCAAGGGTTGATCATGATTCATCAAGAAAACTCAAGATTTGCCCAAAGTCAAACTTTCTAAATTAGGGTTTCTAGATGAAAAGTCAATGAACTTTGGTGATCATAACTTTCTCATACTTTCTCAAAATTTTCCACCACCTCTTGTTTTGAAGGAAATTCAATTCTCTACAACTTCATGTCTCACAAGAATGTCCAAAAATGCTTCATTTGAGAGGTATAGCTCAAAACATTCTGGTCATTTTCAAAGTCAACAAAAGTCAACTTTTGTTTTGAAGATATTTTGAGCATGGTAACTCCAATTGAGATGAGACCAAAGACATTGGTTAGAGGACTCTTAGAGCTTTCCAAAAGTCCAAGAACTCTCAAAATGTGGAAAATTGAGCAAGTTGCACCATTCACAAGTTGGGCAATTTTGAAAGAATGCACAAAGAGATACTTCAAAAATCAAATCTTTTGCAAATGGGCCTATCTTTTCTTCATCCTAACTTGTTCCTCAAGCAATTAGGAATATCAAGCCCAATGCCACGAATTTTTGGTTTATTTTTCTATTTAATTTGGAATTTATTCATTTAAATACAAATTAAATTCAAAAATAAAGTATAAAATCAAAATTAATTGAAAGATTGATTTTATTCTTTCCTTGATGTCAATTAACTCACAAATGCTAGCCAAATCGAATTGAAGCAAAAAGGCAAGATTGGATTGAAATTGATCAAATTTGAAAATTTGATTTTCATGAAAAAATCAAATTTGATTATCATTGATTATTGATCAAATCTTTCCAAATTCAATCTCAAATCCTTCGAGTATATATACACAATGCATATCAATCAAGAGAGAACAGAAAAATTGCTCCATAAACCCTAACCTAAAGTCAAATTTTCGTGCACTTGAAGCAACTTGCAGCCGTGGTTTTGGATCGTTTCAGTTGATTCCAAGCATCAGAACACGTTCCTTGACACCTCAGTGAATCGGATACTTACTTTGCCAAAAACATCGGAATCAAGGAATCCGAGTTTGGTTTGTTCTCAAAAATTCAAAATCGTGTTTTAATTCTCATGCATTTTAACATGTTTTGTGGTTTGTTTTGTGTTTAGATGGAAGTTTGCAAGCTGCATAGTTTGATTGAGTTTCCATGGCGGGATCGATACTTGCCATAACTAGGGTTTCTGTGCGTTTAGGGTTTCACGAAATAGGAAAAATTGGACCATGGGACCATGACCAATGAACTTCGGAGCGATGCGGAATCGAACCATGTATTTACAATGCATTTATATTACTTGTGCTTGATTTTCCATGTAGCGGGGACTGTGGCGTCGAGCCAAAGCCGGCTATCTTTTAATTCAAATCGAAGAAGGCGATGAGTGGCGCGGCGGGGAAAGGGAAAGATGGGCGTGTTATTTTCAAACCAATCCGTTTCCAAGCGATGCATGCGCTTGGCTCGGTTGGTCAGCATATCAGTTTTCAAGGTTTGAAAGGGATGTCTCAAGTTCGATTCCTGGTTCAGACAATCCCTTTTACACTTTTCCAAACTCAAATATTTTCCATATTTTCATTATTTTTAATATTTTCATCATATTTTAATTCTTTTCTATATTTTATTCCTGCATTAAAAAAATACCAAAAACATTTTTTCTTTTTACATTATTTTCATAAAACCTTTATTTAATTTAATAAATTAAAAATATAATTTTGCATGCATATTTATTTTATTTTTATTTTAGCATTTAAACCATTATTAATTGCATTTTTATTATTAAATCTTTTCCAAAAAATCCCAAAAAATTATTATAGCTTATTTACCTTATTTCCAGCATGCATAAATTTTCTCATATTAAAAATTGCATTTTTCTAACATTTTCTCTTATTTCAATTTCATCATATTCCGATTTTCTTATTCTTTCACGGGTTGATCCGATTCGAGACGATTCTTCGTTTTATTTTACTTTTCAATAATGTAATTGCTCATGGGTTGTAATAGTTTAATTTAGGACTTTTACTTTCCGCACTCTAATTATGTATGCCCCAAAGCCATGTAATAGCGTAGGTTTATTTTCCGCATCTTTACATTCCGCATTTTACTTTCCGCACCTTATCAATTGCTAGTAATTAGGCGTGTATGGCAAGATAATAATTGGACATAGCTCACACTAATTTCAAGACAAAATATCTGAAATCAACACACTTCTCTCACACGCACCCTTAGGGTAATTTCTCTCGATGCCTTTCGATTCAAAATGGTCATGTCCCTCGAGCGTAGAGGTATCCTAGCACCGTTGCTTTCCAAACAAATCATCATAGTCCCTTGATACAAAGATCATAGACCCACGATGTCGCCTCCGAATACATGATCTTGACCCTCGATTGTCGCCTCGAAAATGATGATAGTCCCTTGAATGTGCTAGGATACTTCCTACAAGTTGCCTTCTATGACCATCCGATGTCCCTTGAATGTCGATTACATCCAGCGAATGGAGCTACCTACTAACTAATGGTATGGCTAGCGCTATTCTAAAGGAATGTAGAAGTACAACAAAGCGACCAATTACGGGTGGGTAAATAAGTCTCTTAGTTGCTTGCTCTAAACAAATGCTTTTCACACCACACACTCTTTTTCAAAGTTCAATTTCTTTTCAAACAAACATTTCCGAACACTTTGTATACACTCCTACATGAGTCATTACAAAGTCAAAGCGAAATGCCTTTTTCAAAACATTGTCAAACACACAAAAAGCAATTTTAAAAAGTGATCTAGAGCAACTAAGAGCCCGTAGATAACTACGGATGGAAAGGGGTGCTAATACCTTCCCTTTTCATAACCATTCTCCCGAACTCAGAATCTAACGAAGGTCTTTTTCTGTTACTTTTACCTTCCCTTAATTGGATAAAAATAAAAGTCGGTGGCGACTCTTGCTATCCGCACATTTGGATACAAAAATCCTACAAAGTCGAGTTCAAGTATCAGGCTGGCGACTCTGAGGATACACCTAAAGAGAATTGCCTTAGATTTCTAGATAACTTTTATTGCTTTTGTTTGACTTGCTTGCTTTATCTTTAAGGGTTGCTTGGGTATTATATTTGTGGGGATCCTACACGGATCAGGTTTCCTTTTAGGTAAGTAGCATTAGATCATCGCGACCGTTAGGCGTATAACTACGCGGTCAACATGATGGCTACGTTAGCGTGACACTTTGGTTGCCCGATACTCTTCATTCCCAAGTTGAAGAAAGTATTTGGCTTCTGCGTGGTGTCATCAAGCGCTAACTAAACTTTTAGAACCTTAATTGACCCATCTTGGCCATTAGAAGGTAGTGAGATGGCCGGCTTTGGTGTAGACCGAGGTTGGTTGATACTCGATGCTACGCTCATTGAGATCCGACTTTTGGGACATTTTCGATCGACCACTTGGCTGTCGTATTGAAATAAGCGCCTCGAGAAAGATCGTGATATGAGATTCCTAGAACCGGTTACTATTATAGGACGGGATGAACCAACTCAAACTTTTGGTAGGGTAATCACCTATACCTCATGCAAGCCTTAACCCTAGGCTCATTGTGTGAATTGTTTGTGTGTGCTAAACATGACATCATGACATCATCCGCATTGCATATCATTTCTAACTATTTCAAGGACCTAGGGATTTATCTTTGCTCTGTTTTGTAGGGATTATGGCTTCTAGAAAGACTATCCGAATCAACTTCATGGGTATCCTTCTCAACTCAAAAATTGGTTTGAAATTCCGACCATGCTCGGTTCATCAAAAGACATGGTTATCTACTTGATTTGGTTATCTCGGTTTTGAAGAAGATATGATGCATGTCTATTCCGGTTCTTTGATCGAAACACCATTGCTTTACATTTCAGTTATCGTTGGTTCCTACCTTGAAGAGTTCTCTAAGCTACTTGGGGTACCTATTCTTGATCAAATGCCATTCACGGTTTAGAAAAGGTCCTAAGTTCGAAGACATTGCATCCGCTTTACATCTTAAGCGCTCGGACATTGAAGCCAATTGGGAAACTAGAAGTGGAGTTAAGGGTTTACTTTCAAGTTCTTAATCGAAAGCGAGAATTCCTCAAAGTTATGAGTTTCCATGCATTTGAGAACATTGTGGCCTTGCTAATTTATGGTTTGGTTCTATTCCTAACTCGGATCAATTCATAGATGTCAATGCCATCAAGTTATTTCTTACCCGCAATCCGATGCCTACTTTACTTGGAGACATCCTACATTCTCTCCACACTCGTACTACTAGCGACAAGGAACTCTCATGTGTTGTGTCCGTTACTTTCAAGGTGGTTTATTTCGCACCTTCCTCCATCATTTTGAAGAATGAACAAAGGTTGAGATGGTCTCAAAGATTGATGTCACTCTCTCATTCGATATCCGTTGGAATCTTTTCTCTCAAAAGGACTTCACATTCATTGGCGTTGTGGAGAGTTCCCTAATGTACCACTCCTTGGTATAAGGGAGGTATTACTTACAACCCTTCTCTAGCTCTCGTCGGTTTGGTTTTGCTCGAAGAGATGGTCCACATGATATGCTTCTCCAAGATGTTGTGTTCGACTACAATCACGATCTCGAATTAAGCGAAGGTTTATACGCTTGGGGCATGGTAAAGAGGCCGATACCAAGACTTTGGGGCACCGAACTCCATTCCTTGGGAACCTTACCTCAAATGGGTGCGAGCTCGAGCTCAAAACCTCATGATGCCATTCACGCTGTTCTACCGGTAATTATGGAACTGTTGCTATAGGTGGCGTACCTATCTTGTTCTCCATCTGACATGCCTCTGATTTTGAAGACTTGAAGAGATCCGGATTCGACAAGAAGAAGGGATACCTTTGAAGCTCGATGTTATGCAAGTGAGAAGAAAGTTCTAGAGTTGACCAAGCTACTTCACGAGGAGCGAAACATCAACGCTTACATCGGCACCAAGAGGAAGCGCCCATGGGAGACTTAGAGCTTTAGGATGTTTATGTTTCTTTTATTGTTTTGAACTATCTCTTGTACTTAAAAAGAAAAAGAATAATAATGAGAAGTACTAATAAATGTTTGTTCATTGCTTGTTTAACAAATTTAAATCTCTTAGGTCCTTGAAAACATTGCATTGCATTCGCATAAACATTGCATATCATAGCATAACATTGCATCACAGGTACATTGGAGATTGGTTTTCTCATTTGCTCGCTATTTATTTTAGCAGAAATGGCTCTTGAACAATTGTCAAAGATCTCCGGGCTCGAATGCTCGGTTTAGATGTTCACCAACTTGGTCCAAGGCCAAGAAGATCTGAAGAAGCTCATCAACAAGAAGAAGAAGGTTGTTGGTCTCCTCAACATGGGTAGGCGTTTCAAAGGGGTCCTAAAGTGGTCGTATTGAGCTCTCGAAGGAAGTGTCCATCGGGGAGTACCAAGGGTGATGAAGGTGAGCGGCGTGAGCCAAAGAAAGGAGGAGAGGATCGGTCCGATTATAGCCAACACACGAGGAAGATGACAAGTACAAACAACTTGAAGATCGTCGAATCTTGTGGAAAACACGAAGATGTCGGGCTGAACTTTGATGATCGAGTCTTGTTCTGGTGTTGTGATTCCTCCCAAGTTCAAAGTTCCTACTTTTGCTAAGTATGATGGCATGTCTTGCCCAAGCTGCATTTGAAGTCCTATGTCGGAAGATCAATCCCACGATGAGAAAGTTGTGGATGCACTATTTTCAAGAGAGTTTGTCGGAACTCGGTTGGAATGGTACTATCATAGAGAATGACCGTATCCGTACTTGGGTGACTTAGCTGATGCTTTCTCTGAACAATATGAGTACAATCTTTGAATTGACACCCACTCGCATGCAACTACAAAGCATGTCTATGGGTCGTGACGAGAAGTTCAAGGGTATGCTCGAAGTGGAGAGATCTAGCGGTGAGTTCAACCACCCTTGTCCAATAGGGAGTTGGTTGATATGTTTATGGGGAGGCCCATTCTTCAATCATCGATTGGAAATTCTTCATCCGGATTCACCGAGTTGATATTGTGACGGCGCATTGAAGGTGGTATCAAGAGTGGGAAGATTCATGTAGAGTCATCTTCAAATGCGAAGAGATCTTTTGGTGCTAAGAAGAAGCTAATCTTGTGTATGGTCGGAAAAGCCGAGCCAAGACCGACCGTGCTCAATCTGGGCGGTTGTGATCTCGATCCTACATCGGCACAACCTCGGTGAGACAGCAGCGTAACGGAGCCGAGGCGGTTCTGAAGATCAACATGCCTTTGTGCAAGCCTTGCAACACATGTTGAAAGCGGTGATTACCTTGAGGATCCTCCTCGAGCGTCAACACTTCCTCTCAAAGTACAATCCTAATGCTAAGTGTGCTTACCATTCCAATAGCCAGGCGACAACGACAATTGTTGGGCTCACGAAGAACAAGATTCAAGATATGATCGAAGCTAAGCGAGTTGAGTTTGACCCTCTGTTGAGACTCGAATGTGATCAAGCGCCTATGCCTAACCATGACAAGAGTTCCAATCTTTGTTGGGGATGATACTTATGTTTTCAACATAGATGACTTGACCATTCCTCGATGGTATTAAGAAGAATTTGTTACAAGCGGTGTCAATCCGGGATGTCGAGGATTGTCGTTGGTGCCCATCCGCTTTGATGGTTGTGCTTGGTTGAGAAGGCGTGTTCGGTGCATGATGGATAACCGTGAGATACTATTTACGAAACCACATGCGAAGTTGTGTGAAGAAATGTCTAAGTTGAAGATCGACAATGCAAATGAAGCTGTACCATCGTGTGGGATACCTTGGGGCAGCCAAGTGGAAAGTATGATTACATGGTGAAGTACATCACGATAGTTACAAGATTCCTATTGAAGATGTTAAGGCGACGGATGGGGTGACGATTTCCCGAAGACTATCTTGATGTTAACACAATAAGGTTTCCTCTGCTGATCCGTGCCTAGAGTGGCACCTCTCATTATCACTTCTCAAGACCAGTTCCATATTCCTCGACAAAGCTATCCCTTGGAATTATGGGTGATGTTTACTATCATGGTGTCAAGCAAGATCCTCGACAATTGAAGATCTTACCATTGAAGCTTCTATTCGACATCGACAACATCACGGATCGATGGGTGACGCGGAAGGTATTCTCTCCGAGATCTCTCCTCCAAAAGACACTGCGACTCCATCGCATTCCGCTACTCAATCAATATCCGCTAGAGGAAAGAACCGGTGACTCATCCTGCTCGACGGAAGTACCAAAGGAAGTTCTTGAAGACACCTCAAACAAGAAATGGAGGAAATTCGAAAATTATCAAGAAAAGTGATTACAATGTTGTGGAACAATTGGGACGAGACTCGTCCAAGATCTCCATGCTTGCTCTGCTCTTATGCTCAGGCTCATGCTAACGCCTTGGTGAAGTTTCGAAGAATGCTCATGTGCCGCAAGACACTACTCTGATCAATTCGAAGTTTGTATTGCTAGCAGCCAACAACGGCCTAGGCTTCTCGATCTTGATTTGACTCCTTAGGAAAGAAACATAACAAAGCCTTGCACATCTACATTGAATGCAAGGGTTACATTATCTCATGTTTTGGTTGATACGGTTACGCTCTAAATATCCTTCGAACGCTTTTGATCGACTTGATGTCGAAGGGTTGGTTTGAGACCAGTGACATTATTGTGAGAGCTTTTGATGGTTCTAAGCGCCGATGCTTGGAGAGCTCACTCTGCTGTTAAAGTCGGTTCCCGGACTTTTGACTCTACTTTCTTTGTCATGGACATTCGTCCGGCTTATTCTTGCCTACTTGGGCCCTTGGATACATGGGGCGGTGTTACCTCTACTTTGCATCGGAAGTACCGGTGAAGGGAAGGTTGTCACGGTATGTGGTGAAGAAGAGTATGGTCGGTCATCTCTCATTCCGCTACCTTGAGATGGAGGGTGAATTCTTGAGACTCCTGTCAAGCTTTTGAAACAATACCCAGTCATGCACTGTTGACTCCCGTCACTCTGAAGTTACAAGCTCCACCTAGAATGGCCTCGTGAAAGATGCTCAAGCTCTTGTTGAACAAGGAGGTAGTACTATTTGGGGACAGCTCCAGATCTTCCTTTCAAATTTGACAAGGCGGTTTAGGCTTCACCATCAAGGGTCGAAGATGATACGCCGTGCGTGCCCAACTTCCTTCCGCATCGGCCAGTGGAATCCATGCTATAGAAGCGGCGACAAGCGGCTTCGACATCGACAAGTGGATCTTCAACTCGGATCATGGGCTCGGCAATTGGAAGGCGAAGGCGTCATACCAATCTCCTTTAGTCGGGAGTAATTGCTCTTGTTTTGTTTTGCTTTTCGTATTTCTTTATGTTTGAACAATAAACTTTGAAAGCTTGGTGCCTTGCGGCGTCATGGCTCGTTCGAGGTTTTTTATCATCGTTTGCGTATTTTCATTCAATAAATTCGTTGGACTTTTGCATTCAATTGTTTGTTTTCTTTCTTTTACTTTATCACCCCTTCAAAAGGCTATGTGTACACACACCCGTGATACAACTGCAGAATCACTCGAATCTAGTTAATAACAGCTATGCTAGTGCTAAATATGACTTGATAATCCGATCTACCAAGCCGAAGGCGAAAGTGAGGAAGATTGTGAAGTGCCGGAGAACTTGCGGATGCTACTGCAAGAAGAAGCGAGTTATCTGACCACACGAAGAGCGAGTTGAGGTTGTGAATTTGAGTCTTGACGAAGATAGAAAGAGATCAAGATAGGAGCGGGTCTTGAGCAGTGTTAAAGAAAGGTTGATTCGGATGCTACGAGACTATATTGAGGTTTTGCTTGGTCATACGAAGACATGCGGGTTTAGACATTGATATCGTGGTACACGATTGCCGACAAAGAAGGTTTTCTCGGTGAAGCAGAAGGTTCGTCGTATCGTCACGAGATGTCGAGAGAAAATCAAAGCGAAGTTATGAAGCGGTTCAACGCTGGTTTCTAGCCGTTACTTCCTATCCCGATGGGTTGCAAATGTGGTACCCGTGCCTAAGAAGGATGGTAAATGCGAATGTGTGTGGATTCGAGATCTAAACAAAGCAAGTCCGAGCGATTTCCACTTCCTCATATTGATGTTACGGTTGACAACACCGCTCAACATAAGGTTTTCTCCTTCATGGATGGTTTCTCGGTTACAATCGGATCAAAATGGCTCCACGAAGACATGGAAGACTACTTTTGTTACGGTGGGGCACTTTACGCTACAAGGTTATGCCGTTCGGATGAAACGCAGGCGCCACTTATCGTGCTATGGTAACATTATTTCATGACATGATTCATCACGAGATAGAGGTCTCGGCGACATGATAGCTCGATCACGGTGAAGAAGAACACCTCGATCATTTGCGAAACTATTTGACATTGAAGAAGTACGGTGAGACTTAATCCCAACAAGTGCACCTTTGGAGTCGGATCGGAAAACTCTTAGGGTTTGTTGTCGTGGAAGAGGTATTGAGGTTGACCACCAAGGTTAAAGCCATTCAAGAGATGCGACTCCCGCGAGAAGGAGGTCGAGGTTTCTTGGGCCGATTGAACTACATTGCATTCATTGCACACTTAGCGCTACTTGTGAGCCAATCTTCAAGTTACTAAAGAAAGATCAAGTAGTGGAATGGAGCAGCGATTGCGGATCGCTTTTGACAAAATCAAGGGTACCTGAATCCTCTATCCACGATGCCGCCCGCCGAAGGAAGACCTCTTATCATGTACTTGCGGTGCTAGAGAACTCGATGGGGTGTGTGTTGGGGCAACATGGCGAGTCAGTCGAAAAGAGCATGCAATATACTACCTTAGCAAAAGTTTACCGATTGTGAAACAAGATACTCACGACTCGAGAAAACTGCAACGCTTGGGCTGCTTTCGCCGACTAAGGCGGTATATGTTGACTCACACTACCTTGTTGATTTCTAAGATGGATCCGATAAAATACATCTTTGAAAACCAGCTCTCTCGGGAAGAATAGCAAGATGGCAAATGATCTTGACCGAATCGACATCCGGTACACTTCTCGAAAGCGATCAAAGGAAGTGTGGTAGCCGATCATTTGGCTCATCAAGCCGTAGATGACTATCGATCTATGCGGTTCAATTTCGGGCGAAGATGTTTTACTAGTTCTGATTGCGAAGAACCGGGCCAGACGAAGGACACGAACAAGGATCCCGATGGACTATGGTCTTTGATGGAGCCTCAAACTCACTTGGCAATGGCATTGGCGCCATCATTACGTCCCTACGGCGGACATACTCCTTTCACCGCGATTATGTTTCGATTGCACTAACAACATGGCGAGTCGGCGTGCATCATGGGTCTTAAAGCTGCTATTGACTTAAGAATCAAGTTCTTACAAGTGTATGGAGACTCGACTTTAGTGATCGGTCAGTTAAGGCGAGTGGGATCGAAGCATCCGAATCTCATTCCATATCGAGGCATGTCACGAGTTTGATTCCTTACTTTGAAGAGATTACTTTCAATCATATTCCACGAGAGGAGAATCGGTTGGCGGGCATTAGCTACTATGTCGTCTATGTTCAAGGTTAGATGGGACAACGAGGCTCCCGGATCATCATTGAGAAGTTTGCGAACAGTATTGTTGTGAGCTTGGCAAGAGAAACCTTGGTACTATGGCGTGAAGAGATATCTTGAGACTCGGGAATATCCAGGGGCATACATTAATGATAAAGTTCATGAGAAGATTTGCATCCAAATTCTTTCTCACAACGACATCTTATACAAGCGCAACCACGACTTGTGCTTACTCCATTGTGTAGACCAGCGAACGCGATGCGTATCATGGAAGAGTTACGAAGGCGAATTTGGTACCCTCCGGTGGACACACCATGGCTAAGAAGATTTTGAGAACGGTTACTATTGGTCCACCATGGGCGATTGTCACGCTATGCTCGATCTTGTCACAAATGCGGTTATGCCGACAAAGTGCATACCTCCGTACCTCAGAATGTTTTAACTTCTCGTGGCCTTTTGCAATGTGGGGCATTGACATGATTGGAGAGATTAAGCACGACTTCCAATGGACATCGTTTCATCCTTGTGGCAATCGATTACTTTACCAAGTGGGTAGAAGCGACCTCGTATGCATCATTACCAAGAATGTAGTGGCTCGATTCATCAAGCATAATCTTATCATCGGTATGGCACTCCGAAAGGATTATCACGGATAACGGTTCCAATCTCAACAACAAGATGATCACCGAACTACGCACGATTCAAGATCAAGCATCACAACTCTTCTCCATATCGGCCTAAGATGAATGGCGCGATGGAAGCCGCCAACAAGAACATTAAGAAGATTATCTGAAGATGCGGTGACTTACAAAGATTGGCATGAGATGTTACCATTTGCTCTTCATGGTTATCGCACTTGACATGAACATCGGGGAAACCTTTCTCTCTATCACGGTATGGAAGCCGTTTTACCCATCGAGGTTCAGATACCCTCGGCCAGAGTCCTCCAGGAGGCAGAGTTAGGTGAAGACGATTGGGTTCAAACACGGCTTGACCAGATTAACTTGATCGATGAGAAACGACTCGCGTCCATCTGCCATGGACAGATTTATCAGAAACGAATGATCAGAGCATTTAACAAGAAGGTCAAGCACCGAGTCTACCAAGTTGGTGATCTAGTAGTCAAGCGCATCATTCTTCCACAAAGTGATCCCAGGGGCAAATGGACTCCCACCTATGAGGGACCATTTGTAGTCAAGACAGTATTTTCGGCGGAGCTATGATACTTAGCACCATGGATGGTGAAGACTTCCACACCACAGTGAGCGAGACATAGTCAAAAATACTACGCATAAAGAGACCCGCTAGGTCGGGCCTAGGCAAAAATAAGGGCATCTGGCGAACCAAAGGTTCGGGCAAAAGTTAAGGATATATACAAAACATGTACACGGAAGTCGAAAACACGAAAAGGCGGCTTGGGCAAAAAGGTATCGGTGGTGAAAACCGAAAGGCGGTCTAGGCAAAAGTTAGGGATTTAAGCGTCGACTATGTCTCTTCGGATCACCTTCGGACTATTATCGGCATTCAAGGTTCAAATGGCGAAGATCGGTCTATTCACTTTCTGCAAGGAGATGAGATAGTCGAAATATATGAGTACTAGCATAGTTGGAACTTAACGAGATTGTTCCGCATAGCTTTTACCTTTCTTATGTACAAACTACTTGGCCATCGCCACATCAAATAAATACACTTCTTTCCTTTACAATTTACATTATAGTTATTTGCAATAAGTCCAACGTTTGCTTTGAATGACTATCGCATTTGTGATAAAATCCCACAAACATACGAAAAGTGAACATTCAAAAGTACTTACTACGGGTTCCGGGAATTGGGATGACGACGAAAGTCACCAAATAGTTCCCACGAGCATGAAGGTGTCACTCTGCACCTTCCCAGTGAGTATATGTTAATCCTGGCGGTGATTCCACTCAACGAACAACGTTACATCGATCTCAAGCGGTAACACTTCATCCCAGCGGATATTTCTCAATCCTCCCCTCTCCCGCGGTATCCGGACGAAACTTGGTCGGATAGTGCATCGGAGGAACATACCCTTCTATTCCCGGCCGGAGATTACAGCGGACTCTAGACTCTTCAAGCCGGTCTCGGCAACCATCAAATGTTCTCGGTGAGATCTACACTCGAAATCCCGGTAGAGTATCTCTTAAATTTCCTCGGCGGGATCTACATACAAGGTCCCCAGCGGATCGCCTCCATTCTCCTCGGCGGTCTATATATGAGATCTCCAACAGTGAGCTTCTCAAATCTCTACCTTCCTCAACAATGTCTAGGCCCAAGACTTGGTCGGATAGTGCATCGGAGGAATCAAGATATCTTTCTTCTCCTTCAAAGCGGGGTTCTCACCTACTCAAATCCCAAGCGGAAGTTAGAAATCTTCAAGCAGAATATCCGCATCTTCTTCAAGATGGATATGTTTTGAAATATCACAACATTCATCATTCATACATTTCTCATAAAGTCATAATTCATGCATATGTCATTCATATACATCATGCATCATACTTTGCATAAAACTAACGAATATTCTATCAAAGTTTCTCTTGTTTTCTCAAAGCAGTGTGATCATTTAAACAGGTCGAGTTAAGCCCGAGCCGGCGGAAAACTATCGAAGACCGCCCAAAGCAGGTCGATTAAGCCCGAGCCGCGGAAAACTATCGAAGACCGCCGCAAAGCAGTCGAGTTAAGCCCGAACCGGCGGAAAACTATCCGAAAGACCACCTCGGTTATCCTCCGATAACGAGACAATGGATCAACACCGATGCACAAGGAAGCTATCCACATTACGGCCAACTACAATTTCCCTCGGAGTAATCAACACGAAGATTTATTACGATTATCAGCAACTCTGAGTCTAGCGTCGACTCGGTTGCCTTGGATGGCATCTTAAGCCCATCTCGACTATTTGTCAACATCTCTTCACTATCGAATCTGCATATATGGTTAAAATCAATACGGACCAATAACTTCATTCAAAGTGATCACGAAGTCTAACGTCGACTCCTTGGATGGCATCTTCTCCTCTCCGTTTGAGGAACATCTGAGTCTAACGTCGACTCATTCCCAGCATCGACCTTTCTAGATGGCATCTTAAGCCCATCTCATCGCTCTCCTATTAACAACCTCGAGTCTAGCGTCGACTCGTTCCCCGTGAAGTCTCCAACTTCTCCAAATGGCATCTGTAAGCCCATTCCGCATCATCCACCGGCGAGTGCAAATTTTGGTGTACTCGGTGTTCAATCATCTTCTACCTCCGGTCACGAAGACAAGCATGTCAATCTAACCCTTCGATACAAGAAGATTGAGCAGGGCAGCTGTCATACCCCAAAACCTCCATCTACTCGAGATTTCATACATCCATACTCGAGGATTCCTCAAGAGTTGATCAGACAAACTCTCTCCTAGACAATCAACCCAAACTAGGGTTTGGTATCTCTCAAGCCAAGATGGATTTCCAACATCTCCAATGGTCTTCATGCCTCCTCATATGCTTCAAAGATTCTCCATGACAATTTTCAAGCCTCACGAGTCAAGTTTCCTCGGACAATTGCTCGAATGGATGAAAATCAGTGTATTGGACAAAAAGTCAACTATGGTCAACATACAGTCAAAACTTCGATTTTGGTCAACATCCTCATTTTGAAGTTACATTCATCATTTGATCAAGGGTTGATCATGATTCATCAAGAAAACTCAAGATTTGCCCAAAAGTCAAACTTTCTAAATTAGGGTTTCTAGATGAAAAGTCAACTGAACTTTGACTGATCATAACTTTCTCATACTTTCTCAGAAATTTTCCACCACCTCTTGTTTTGAAGGAAATTCAATTCTCTACAACTTCATGTCTCACAAGAATGTCCAAAAAATGCTTCATTTGAGAGGTATAGCTCAAAACATTACAGGTCATTTTCAAAGTCAACAAAAAGTCAACTTTTTGTTTTGAAGATATTTTGAGCATGGTAACTCCAATTGAGATGAGACCAAAGACATTGGTTAGAGGACTCTTAGAGCTTTCCAAAAAGTCCAAGAACTCTCAAAAATGTGGAAAATTGAGCAAGTTGCACCATTCACAAGTTGGGCAATTTTGAAAGAATGCACAAAGAGAGATACTTCAAAAAATCAAATCTTTTGCAAATGGGCCTATCTTTTCTTCATCCTAACTTGTTCCTCAAGCAATTAGGAATATCCAAGCCCAATGCCACGAATTTTTGGTTTATTTTTCTATTTAATTTGGAATTTATTCATTTAAATACAAATTAAATTCAAAAATAAAGTATAAAATCAAAATTAATTGAAAGATTGATTTTTATTCTTTCCTTGATGTCCAATTAACTCACAAATGCTAGCCAAATCAGAATTGAAGCAAAAAAGGCAAGATTGGATTGAAATTGATCAAAATTGAAAATTTGATTTTCATGAAAAAATCAAATTTGATTATCATTGATTATTGATCAAATCTTTCCAAATTCAATCTCAAATCCTTCCAGTATATATACACAATGCATATCAATCAAGAGAGAACAGAAAAATTGCTCCATAAACCCTAACCTAAAGTCAAATTTTCGTGCACTTGAAGCAACTTGCAGCCGTGGTTTTGGATCGTTTCAGTTGATTCCAAGCATCAGAACACGTTCCTTGACACCTCAGTGAATCGAGATACTTACTTTGCCAAAAACTATCCAGAATCAAGGAATCCGAGTTTGGTTTGTTCTCAAAAAATTCAAAATCGTGTTTTAATTCTCATGCATTTTTAACATGTTTTGTGGTTTGTTTTGTGTTTAGATGGAAGTTTGCAAGCTTTCTGCATAGTTTGATTGAGTTTCCATGGCCGGGATCGATACTTGCCATAACTAGGGTTTCCTGTGCCGTTTTAGGGTTTCACGAAATAGGAAAAATTGGACCATGGGACCATGACCAATGAACTCGGAACGATGCATGGAATCGAACCATGTATTTACAATGCATTTATATTACTTGTGCTTGATTTTCCATGTAGCGAGGGCCTGTAGCGTCGAGCCAAAGCCGACGCTATCTTTTGAAAATTCAAATCGAAGACGATGAACTGGCGCGAGCGGGAGGAAAGGGAAAGATGACGCGTGTTATTTTCAAACCAATCCGTTTCCAAACAGTGCGCACGCTTGGCTCAGTTGGTCAGCATATCAGTTTTCAAGGTTTGAAAGGGATGTCTCCAGTTCGATTCCTGGTTCAGACAATCCCTTTTTACACTTTTCCAAACTCAAATATTTTCCATATTTTCATTATTTTTAATATTTTCATCATATTTTAATTCTTTTCTATATTTTATTCCTGCATTAAAAAAATACCAAAAACATTTTTTCTTTTTACATTATTTTCATAAAACCTTTATTTAATTTAATAAATTAAAAATATAATTTTTGCATGCATATTTATTTTATTTTTATTTTAGCATTTAAACCATTATTAATTGCATTTTTATTATTAAATCTTTTCCAAAAAATCCCAAAAAATTATTATAGCTTATTTACCTTATTTCCAGCATGCATAAATTTTCTCATATTAAAAATTGCATTTTTTCTAACATTTTCTCTTATTTCAATTTCATCATATTTCCCGATTTTCTTATTCTTTCACAGTTGATCCGATTCGACGATTCTTCGTTTTATTTTACTTTTCAATAATGTAATTGCTCATGGGTTGTAATAGTTTAATTTAGGACTTTTACTTTCCGCACTCCTAATTATGTATCTGCCCCAAAGCCATGTAATAGCGTAGGTTTATTTTCCGCATCTTTACATTCCGCATTTTACTTTCCGCACCCTTATCAATTGCTAGTAATTAGGCGTGTATGGCAAGATAATAATTGGACATAGCTCACACTAATTTCAAGACAAAATATCTGAAATCAACACACTTCTCTCACACACGCACCTTAGGGTAATTCTCTCTCGATGCCTTTCGATTCAAAATGGTCATGTCCCTCGAACGTAGAGGTATCCTAGCACCGTTGCTTTCCAAACAAATCATCATAGTCCCTTCGATACAAAGATCATAGACCCACGACGTCGCCTCCGAATACATGATCTTGACCCTCGATTGTCGCCTACGAAAAATGATGATAGTCCCTTCGAATGTGCTAGGATACTTCCTACAAGTTGCCTTCTATGATCATCCGATGTCCCTTGAATGTCGATTACATCCAACGAATGGAGCTACCTACTAACTAATGGTATGGCTAGCGCTATTCTAAAGGAATGTAGAAGTACAACAAAGCGACCAATTAAGGTGGGTAAATAAGTCTCTTAGTTGCTTGCTCTAAACAAATGCTTTTCACACCACACACTCTTTTTCAAAGTTCAATTTCTTTTCAAACAAACATTTCCGAACACTTTGTATACACTCCTACATGAGTCATTACAAAGTCAAAGCGAAATGCCTTTCTTCAAAACATCTTTGTCAAACACACATAAAGCAATTTTAAAAAGTGATCTAGAGCAACTAAGAGCCCGTAGATAACTACGGATGGAAAGGGGTGCTAATACCTTCCCTTTTCATAACCATTCTCCCGAACTCAGAATCTAACGAAGGTCTTTTTCTGTTACTTTTACCTTCCCTTAATTGGATAAAAATAAAAGTCGGTGGCGACTCTTGCTATCCGCACATTTGGATACAAAAATCCTACAAAGTCAGTTCACCGTATCACAGAAGCCCAATAGGAGGATGTTAAGAGATTTCCTGGTCTCTTTCTTGTTTGATGCCCAAGAGAAGGCTAAACTCAACGAGGATTTCTTTTGAACGAAGCCCAAGAGGAGGCTAACTCAGCAGGGGAGTGTTATATGAAGCCTAAGCGGAGGCTAAACTCAATGAAAGAGTTTTCTTATATGAAGCCTAAGAGGAGGCTAACTCAATAAATGAGTTATCTTATACGAAGCCTAAGCGGAGGCTAAAAGGGGAACCTAGTTGTTAGGCTAGTTGTGATGTTATAACTGAACAGTTATATAAACAAGTGTGTGATATGTATTCACAAGAGTTTATGAAGGAAATATAAACAAGTGTATAAAATGAGCGTTTAAAGCTAGTGTAACTTGAATATATACGACATTTAAATGTGTACAAGGGAATGAATATGTACACGTAGGGGTGTTTATGTACAAGGAAATGAGTATGTACATAGGAGGGTTGGGACTTACACCGTAAGGGAGGCCCATTGGTTTTAAGTGGAGTTTCACCGAGAATGATTCTTCTCTTAATACCAATGGATTCGGTGTATAAACAAGCGAATGAAAACAAACGAACGGAGTTTGTTTATGCTTGAATATTTTTGAAGATGATTGAATATGTACAAAAAATTTAAATATGTACATAAAAGGATTGGGACTTACACTGTAAGGGAGGCCCATGATC